>JBBPBP010009780.1:14492647-14540177 GCA_037974735.1 Cicer chorassanicum
ATGATTATGCAATGCATTATGATGAATATGGGATATAGATAGGGTAGTTTTTTTCATATATACATGTGTCCTACATGGTTCTTTTTTTATTTGATGGTTTTTTTGTAATGTGAACCTTTACTATGGGTGGCTCTATAGTTCTAAATTGGTTCCTAGAGCACACAACTCAATTCTAAAATATTAAACCAATTAATAGGTAAACTATTAAAATGGAAATATTCTAGAAAAGGTCAACTCTAGGTGAGACTTTCATGACAACCAAACAGGATGTACATCCAGAAGATTATCATTACACAGTCTCTAACTTATCTTAGGTTGCACTCAGCCCGGGTATAGAGCCCACTCATAAGTGTGTGTTGTGTTAGGGTAGTGTATAGTAAAATAAGTAAAATTAAAATTAAAAAAAAAATAGCCACAATGAAAATAAATTAACAAGACATATATAATTATATTAACAATATATCAAAACAAATAAAACAATTGGGGTAATATAAATAAAATAATAAATAATCATATACAATTAATTAAATTGGGCTTGACTCTCGAAAGTCCCCAGCGGAGTCGCCAGCTGTCGCGTCCGGTTTTTCCGCGAAAAAGGAGTCGCCACCAATTTTATTTTATTCAAAGGAAAAATTGGATAAAACCTAAAATAATGATTTTTGAACCAAAAATTCGGTTTCGGGAGTCGATTACGAGTAGGGAAAGTATTACCACCCTACAATGTCCGTTAAAACGGTTACCCTATAATTAATTGTATACAAACTATTTATTTATTTATTCATTTATTTTTACCCCAAAAAGAATACTAAAAAAATAAATTATTCACATTAATAAAAGAAAAAAATATATTTTTTATTTAATTTGGTTTGACAAGGAAAAAACCTTGCTCCTACGTATCCCCAGGTGCAATGGAGAAATCAAAACACACGTAGTTCTTTGGTAGAAAATATTTATGTGTTGATTGATTTTATTATTAATGTTACTTTATATATATACATATCAAAATAAATTAACAACATAATAGTGATAATAATAATAATAGTAATAATGGTAATACTGATTATAATAATAATAATAATAATAACAACGAAAAAAAAGATGAGATGTTGTTCACGAATTTTATCTTTTTATTTTTGTTTTAAAGAAAAATTAATTTTTGTTAAATAAACAACGTAACAAAAATATAATAATAACAAAAAAAAGAGGTGAGATGTGGCGCGGCGAGCGAGGATGAATTTCATCCGGCGGCAGCGACTATTAATTCTAATCCTAATGGAAAAAACTATTTAGTTGTTGTTATGATCTTTTTGTTATTTTGATAGATACGTGATATGAGCTATACATTCAATATTACGATGCGGTAAAATTCATTTTCTTGGTGATTGGTTTATAAGCATCAATTAGTTATATTTTTCTAGCATTTTGTGTTGCAAAGAAAACAATTTTAAGAACAGACAACCTTAGAAAAATGAAAGCTTAACACATGAGTTTATTTTTTGTATAAATAGAAAAAGAGAAAGAAAAAAAACATTTTTTAAAGGGATGCAATATAAAGACTAATAAGAAGAAATTTAGAGAAGTGATACCTTACTACTGAAGTGGTTTCTTGCTGGACTGATTTTCCCAAGACTAGATTCTCTGCTCCTCTCTAGCCTGTTATTCTCTCTTCTTTATTTTTTGTGCTCTCCCAAAATGTCCTCCTGGTGTACTCTTACTATCGATTATTTATAGGCCTTTCGGGGTAGGTTACAAAAGACAAGGGAATAATTGTCAATTGATCACCATTTTATTACTATTAATTTCTTTTTTTTGTGGTTTCTTTTCTTTCAATTGATTATCATTATACTGATTCTTATGACCATCAAATTATTCAATTGATCCTCATTATACCGATTTTTATGATCATCAATCCATTCAATTGAACCTCATTATACCGATTTTTATGACCATCAATTCATTCAATTGATCCTCGTTATACCGATTTTTATGACCATCAATTCATTTCTTTTCAATTTCTTTCATTCAATTATGTACCTTTATTTATTTGTTATTATTTTTTTTTAATTTTTTTTAATTATTTTTTTAATATATTTTTTATTATATTTTTTTTAGAAAAGAGTCTAAACAGGAATTAGATGCAAACAAAAACTGAGAACATATGTGATTGTTTAAAGTTTTAATCCCTAATTATATATATATATATATATATATATATATATTTTATATTTCTATACACTTATTATTATTATTTCCCTTTTTTTTAATAAAAAGTAAAAACAAATAAATAGATAAATAAATAAAAAGCGGACAAAATTAGGTGTCAACAGCTGCCCCTCTTTACTTAGAATTTACTTGAGAATCAAAGTAAAAGATAAGTAAAGATGACAACTCTAATTTTGTCCGAAAAGAATTTTTCAGAAGGGTGCGAGTCGTTTTCCCGGCTTCAAGATGCGGGTCGTTTTCTCGGCTTCGGGTGCGAGTCGTTTTCCCGGCTTCAAGATGCGGGTCGTTTTCTCGGCTTTAGGTGCGAGTCGTTTTCCCGGCTTCAACATGCGGGTCGTTTTCTCGGCTTTGGGTGCGAGTCGTTTTCCCGGCTTCAACATGCGGGTCGTTTTCTCGGCTTTAGGTGCGAGTCGTTTTCCCGGCTTCAACATGCGGGTCGTTTTCTCGGCTTCGGGTGCGAGTCGTTTTCCCGGCTTCAACATGCGGGTCGTTTTCTCGGCTTTAAATTTATGAATCAGTGAATGAATGTATTGATTTTTATTAATATTTTTATTGGACACAATCATTAAAATCATGGATGAAAAAGGCACTTATACATTTTTCTTGAACTTGATATCTTTGGTCTCTCTTTTGTCCATTTTTTTTTTTTTGTATTTTTTTGTTGTTGTTTTTTTTAAGAAGAATTACTGTTGTAATCTTAAGCTTGATCTCATATTGTTGTCTGCCTTGCACTCTAAACAACCTCTAATATATCCGACTTTATCGCAATTCATTATATCGAGGTATGGTATATATTTTACTTTCCAATACACGATAATCATAAAATGCATTCGAGAAAGAGGGTTAAATTATAACGATGATAAAAGTATATATCAATATATTGATGTTCAATATGAATAAAAAATATACATAAGATAAAACAAAAGGAATTGGTGGAAGACCCGACTTGGTTACTAGTAATTCGAAGGTAGACTGTACTAACTTCTCGTGCCATAGTCCGATCGATACTGTTGGTTCTGTCCTTTTGAGTATATATTCTTTGTTTTCTTTTTCTTCTTCTCCTAGGTTGCCCTTTCCGGTTTTCAACCCAATAGGTATTTATTAAATTTTTTGTACCTTAATTTTTGTCTAGGTGGTCCTTTTAGGTTTTCAACCTAACTGTATTATTTTTTATTTTTTATTTTTTTTATTTTTGTTTTTTTATTCTTTTCCTAGGTTGCCCTTTCCAGTTTTCAACCTAGTAGGTATTATTATATTTTGTACCATAATTTTTGCCTAGGTTGTCCAAGAGGTATTTATTATATATTTTTGTACCCTAATTTTTGCCTAGGTCGCCTTTTCAGGTTTTCAACCTAACGGGTATTATTATTATTATTATTATTTTTCTTTGTGTACCCTAATTTCTTTCAGGTTTTCAACCTAGCGGGTATTCTTTTTTGTACCCTAATTTTTGCTTAGGTCGCCCTTTTAGGTTTTCAACCTAACGGGTATTCATTATTATTTTTGTACCCAAATTTTTTCCTAGGTTGCCTTTTCAGGTTTTCAACCTAGCGGTTATTCATTATTTAAGTATGATAATTTTTTACGACATATGAGTTTATAGGGAGGACTACATCTTTTCCATCCATTTCGTGAGGATCAAAGCTCTACCTGATAAAGATTTTTTCACGACGTATGGGTCTTCATAGTTAGGGGTCCATTTCCAACGATAATCCTTTTGAATGGGTAAGATCTTTTTTAGCATCATGTCTCCCTCTCCAAATTCTCGAGGACGTATTTTTTTCTCTTATGCTCTTTTCAATCTTTTATGATATAATTGCCCATGGCATAAGGCCGCCCACCTTTTTTCTTCAATTAAATTCAATTGATCGAAACGGGTTTGTACCTTTATTTATTTGTTATTATTTTTTTTTAATTTTTTTTAATTATTTTTTTAATATATTTTTTATTATATTTTTTTTAGAAAAGAGTCTAAACAGGAATTAGATGCAAACAAAAACTGAGAACATATGTGATTGTTTAAAGTTTTAATCCCTAATTATATATATATATATATATATATTTTATATTTCTATACACTTATTATTATTATTTCCCTTTTTTTTAATAAAAAGTAAAAACAAATAAATAGATAAATAAATAAAAAGCGGACAAAATTAGGTGTCAACAGATTGGTTGAACATTTAGGTCATTTTCGTCCTCCCTAGGCTTATTCTAATCCATTTAGGGTTTTTAACCAATCTTGTGCGTCCAATAAGTAATTTTGTATCATTGGTTGAACATTTAGGTCATTTTCCTCCTCCCTAAGCTTATTCTAATCCAATTAGGGTTTTTAACCAATCTTGTGCATCCAATAAGTGATTTTGTGTGATTGGTTGAACATTTAGGTCATTTTCATCCTCCCTAGGCTTATTCTAATCCAATTAGGGTTTTTAACCAATCTTGAGCATCCAATAAGTGATTTTGTGTCATTGGTTGAACATTTAGGTTATTTTTGTCCTCCTTAGGCTTATTCTGATCCAATAAGAGTTTTTAACCAATCTTGTGGATCCAATAAGTGATTTTGTGTCATTGGTTGAACATTTATGTCATTTTCGTCCTCCCAAGGCTTATTCAAAATCAAATTAGGGTTTTAACCTATCTTATACATCCAATAAGTGATTTTGTGTCATTGGTTGAACATTTAGGTAATTTTCGTCCTCCTTTGGCTTATTATAATCAAATTAGGGTTTTTAACAATCTTGTGCACCCAATGAGTGATTTTGTGTCATTGGTTGAATTTTTGGGTCATTTTCGTCCTCCCTAGGCTTATTCTATTCCAATTAGGGTTTTTAACCAATCTTGTGCATCCAATAAGTGATTTTGTGTCATTGGTTGAGCATTTAGGTAATTTTTGTCCTCCTTTGGCTTTTTCGAATCCAATTAGGGTTTTTAACAATCTTGTGCACCCAATGAGTGATTTTGTGTCATTAGTTGAACATTTATGTCATTTTCCTCCTCCCTAGGCTTATTCTAATCCAATTAGGGTTTTTAACCTATCTTGTGCATCCAATAAGTGATTTTGTGTCATTGGTTGAGCATTTAGGTAATTTTCGTCCTCCTTTGGCTTTTTCGAATCCAATTAGGGTTTTTAACAATCTTGTGCACCCGATGAGTGATTTTGTGTCATTGGTTGAAATTTTGGGTCATTTTCGTCCTCCCTAGGCTTGTTCTAATCCTATTAGGGTTTTGAACCAATCTTGTGCATCCAATAAGTGATTTTGTGTCATTCGTTGAACATTTAGGTCATTTTCGTCCTCCCTAGGCTTATTCTAATACAATTAGGGGATTTAACCTATCTTGTGCAACCAATAAGTGATTTTGTGTCATTGGTTGAGCATTTAGGTAATTTTCGTCCTCCTTTGGCTTTTTCGAATCCAATTAGGGTTTTTAACAATCTTGTGCACCCAATGAGTGATTTTGTGTCATTGGTTGAAATTTTGGGTCATTTTCGTCCTCCCTAGGCTTATTCTAATCCTATTAAGGTTTTGAACCAATCTTGTGCATCCAATAAGTGATTTTGTGTCATTCGTTGAACATTTAGGTCATTTTCATCCTCCCTAGGCTTATTCTAATCCAATTAGGGTTTTTAACCAATCTTGAGCATCCAATAAGTGATTTTGTGTCATTGGTTGAACATTTAGGTTATTTTTGTCCTCCTTAGGCTTATTCTGATCCAATAATAGTTTTTAACCTATCTTGTGCATCCAATAAGTGATTTTGTGTCATTGGTTGAACATTTATGTCATTTTCGTCCTCCCTTGGCTTATTCTAATCGAAAATAGGGTTTTTAACCGTTCTTGTGCATCCAACAAGTAATTTTGTATCCTTAGTTGAACATTTAGGTCATTTTCGTCCTCCCTAGTCTTATTCTAATCCAATAAGGGTTTTTAATAAATCCTTTGCATTCAATAAGTGAATTTGTGTCATTGGTTGAACATTTAGATCATTTTCGTCTTCCCTAGGCTTATTCTAATCCAATTAGGGTTTTGAACCAAACTTGTGCATTCAATAAGTGATTTTGTGTCATTGGTTGAACATTTAGGTCATTTTCGTCCTCCCTAGCCTTATTCTGATCCAATTAGAGTTTTTAACGAATCTTGTGGATCCAATAAGTGATTTTGTATCATTGGTTGAACATTTATGTCATTTTCGTCCTCCCTAGGCTTATTCTAATCCAATTAGGGTTTTTAACCAATCTTGTGCAACCAATAAGTGATTTTGTGTTAGTGGTTGAACATTTAGATCATTTTCGTCCTCCTTAGGCTTATTCTAATCCAATTAGGGTTTTTAACAAATCCTGTGCATTCAATAAGTGATTTTGTGTCATTGGTTGAACATTTAAGATATTTTGGTCCACCCTAGGCTTATTTTGATCCAATTAGAGTTTTTAACCAATCTTGTGGATCGAATAAGTGATTTTGTGCCAATTGTTGAACATTTATGTCATATTCGTCCTCCCCAGGCTTATTCTAATCCAATTTGGGTTTTTAACCAATCTTGTGAATCCAATAAGTGATTTTATGTGATTGGTTGAACATTTAGGTCATTTTCGTCCTCCCTAGGCTTATTCTAATCCATTTAGGGTTTTTAACCAATCTTGTGCGTCCAATAAGTAATTTTGTATCATTGGTTGAACATTTAGGTCATTTTCCTCCTCCCTTGGCTTATTCTAATCCAATTAGGGTTTTTAACCAATCTTGTGCATCCAATAAGTGATTTTGTGTGATTGGTTGAACATTTAGGTCATTTTCATCCTCCCTAGGCTTATTCTAATCCAATTAGGGTTTTTAACCAATCTTGAGCATCCAATAAGTGATTTTGTGTCATTGGTTGAACATTTAGGTTATTTTTGTCCTCCTTAGGCTTATTCTGATCCAATAAGAGTTTTTAACCAATCTTGTGGATCCAATATGTGATTTTGTGTCATTGGTTGAACATTTATGTCATTTTCGTCCTCCCAAGGCTTATTCAAAATCAAATTAGGGTTTTAACCTATTTTGTACATCCAATAAGTGATTTTGTGTCATTGGTTGAACATTTAAGTAATTTTCTTCCTCCTTTGGCTTATTATAATCAAATTAGGGTTTTTAACAATCTTGTGCACCCAATGAGTGATTTTGTGTCATTGGTTGAATTTTTGGGTCATTTTCGTCCTCCCTAGGCTTATTCTATTCCAATTAGGGTTTTTAACCAATCTTGTGCATCCAATAAGTGATTTTGTGTCATTGGTTGAGCATTTAGGTAATTTTCGTCCTCCTTTGGCTTTTTCGAATCCAATTAGGGTTTTTAACAATCTTGTGCACCCAATGAGTGATTTTGTGTCATTGGTTGAAATTTTGGGTCATTTTCGTCCTCCCTAGGCTTGTTCTAATCCTATTAAGGTTTTGAACCAATCTTGTGCATCCAATAAGTGATTTTGTGTCATTCGTTGAACATTTAGGTCATTTTCGTCCTCCCTAGGCTTATTCTAATCCAATTAGGGGTTTTAACCTATCTTGTGCATCCAATAAGTGATTTTGTGTCATTGGTTGAACATTTATGTCATTTTCGTCCTCCCTTGGCTTATTCTAATCGAAAATAGGGTTTTTAACCGTTCTTGTGCATCCAACAAGTAATTTTGTATCCTTGGTTGAACATTTAGGTCATTTTCGTCCTCCCTAGTCTTATTCTAATCCAATAAGGGTTTTTAATAAATCCTTTGCATTCAATAAGTGAATTTGTGTCATTGGTTGAACATTTAGATCATTTTCGTCTTCCCTAGGCTTATTCTAATCCAATTAGGGTTTTGAACCAACCTTGTGCATTCAATAAGTGATTTTGTGTCATTGGTTGAACATTTAGGTCATTTTCGTCCTCCCTAGCCTTATTCTGATCCAATTAGAGTTTTTAACGAATCTTGTGGATCCAATAAGTGATTTTGTATCATTGGTTGAACATTTATGTCATTTTCGTCCTCCCTAGGCTTATTCTAATCCAATTAGGGTTTTTAACCAATCTTGTGCAACCAATAAGTGATTTTGTGTTAGTGGTTGAACATTTAGATCATTTTCGTCCTCCTTAGGCTTATTCTAATCCAATTAGGGTTTTTAACAAATCCTGTGCATTCAATAAGTGATTTTGTGTCATTGGTTGAACATTTAAGATATTTTGGTCCACCCTAGGCTTATTTTGATCCAATTAGAGTTTTTAACCAATCTTGTGGATCGAATAAGTGATTTTGTGCCAATTGTTGAACATTTATGTCATATTCGTCCTCCCCAGGTTTATTCTAATCCAATTAGGGTTTTTAACCAATCTTGTGAATCCAATAAGTGATTTTATGTGATTGGTTGAACATTTAGGTCATTTTCGTCCTCCCTAGGCTTATTCTAATCCATTTAGGGTTTTTAACCAATCTTGTGCGTCCAATAAGTTATTTTGTATCATTGGTTGAACATTTAGGTCATTTTCCTCCTCCCTTGGCTTATTCTAATCCAATTAGGGTTTTTAACCAATCTTGTGCATCCAATAAGTGATTTTGTGTGATTGGTTGAACATTTAGGTCATTTTCATCCTCCCTAGGCTTATTCTAATCCAATTAGGGTTTTTAACCAATCTTGAGCATCCAATAAGTGATTTTGTGTCATTGGTTGAACGTTTAGGTTATTTTTGTCCTCCTTAGGCTTATTCTGATCCAATAAGAGTTTTTAACCAATCTTGTGGATCCAATATGTGATTTTGTGTCATTGGTTGAACATTTATGTCATTTTCGTCCTCCCAAGGCTTATTCAAAATCAAATTAGGGTTTTAACCTATCTTGTACATCCAATAAGTGATTTTGTGTCATTGGTTGAACATTTAAGTAATTTTCGTCCTCCTTTGGCTTATTATAATCAAATTAGGGTTTTTAACAATCTTGTGCACCCAATGAGTGATTTTGTGTCATTGGTTGAATTTTTGGGTCATTTTCGTCCTCCCTAGGCTTATTCTATTCCAATTAGGGTTTTTAACCAATCTTGTGCATCCAATAAGTGATTTTGTGTCATTGGTTGAGCATTTAGGTAATTTTCGTCCTCCTTTGGCTTTTTCGAATCCAATTAGGGTTTTTAACAATCTTGTGCATCCAATGAGTGATTTTGTGTCATTGGTTGAACATTTATGTCATTTTCGTCCTCCCTAGGCTTATTCTAATCCAATTAGGGTTTTTAACCTATCTTGTGCATCCAATAAGTGATTTTGTGTCATTGGTTGAGCATTTAGGTAATTTTCGTCCTCCTTTGGCTTTTTCGAATCCAATTAGGGTTTTTAACAATCTTGTGCACCCAATGAGTGATTTTGTGTCATTGGTTGAAATTTTGGGTCATTTTCGTCCTCCCTAGGCTTGTTCTAATCCTATTAGGGTTTTGAACCAATCTTGTGCATCCAATAAGTGATTTTGTGTCATTCGTTGAACATTTAGGTCATTTTCGTCCTCCCTAGGCTTATTCTAATCCAATTAGGGGTTTTAACCTATCTTGTGCATCCAATAAGTGATTTTGTGTCATTGGTTGAACATTTATGTCATTTTCGTCCTCCTTTGGCTTATTCTAATCGAAAATAGGGTTTTTAACCGTTCTTGTGCATCCAACAAGTAATTTTGTATCCTTGGTTGAACATTTAGGTCATTTTCGTCCTCCCTAGGCTTATTCTAATCCAATAAGGGTTTTTAATAAATCCTTTGCATTCAATAAGTGAATTTGTGTCATTGGTTGAACATTTAGATCATTATCGTCTTCCCTAGGCTTATTCTAATCCAATTAGGGTTTTGAACCAACCTTGTGCATTCAATAAGTGATTTTGTGTCATAGGTTGAACATTTAGGTCATTTTCGTCCTCCCTAGCCTTATTCTGATCCAATTAGAGTTTTTAACGAATCTTGTGGATCCAATAAGTGATTTTGTATCATTGGTTGAACATTTATGTCATTTTCGTCCTCCCTAGGCTTATTCTAATCCAATTAGGGTTTTTAACCAATCTTGTGCAACCAATAAGTGATTTTGTGTTAGTGGTTGAACATTTAGGTCATTTTCGTCCTCCTTAGGCTTATTCTAATCCAATTAGGGTTTTTAACAAATCCTGTGCATTCAATAAGTGATTTTGTGTTATTGGTTGAACATTTAGGATATTTTGGTCCACCCTAGGCTTATTTTGATCCAATTAGAGTTTTTAACCAATCTTGTGGATCAAATAAGTGATTTTGTGCCAATTGTTGAACATTTATGTCATATTCGTCCTCTCTAGGCTTATTCTAATCCAATTAGGGTTTTTAACCAATCTTGTGAATCCAATAAGTGATTTTATGTGATTGGTTGAACATTTAGGTCATTTTCGTCCTCCCTAGGCTTATTCTAATCCATTTAGGGTTTTTAACCAATCTTATGCGTCCAATAAGTAATTTTGTATCATTGGTTGAACATTTAGGTCATTTTCCTCCTCCCTAGGCTTATTCTAATCCAGTTAGGGTTTTTAACCAATCTTGTGCATCCAATAAGTGATTTTGTGTGATTGGTTGAACATTTAGGTCATTTTCATCCTCCCTAGGCTTATTCTAATCCAATTAGGGTTTTTAACCAATCTTGAGCATCCAATAAGTGATTTTGTGTCATTGGTTGAACATTTAGGTTATTTTTGTCCTCCTTAGGCTTATTCTGATCCAATAAGAGTTTTTAACCAATCTTGTGGATCCAATAAGTGATTTTGTGTCATTGGTTGAACATTTATGTCATTTTCGTCCTCCCAAGGCTTATTCAAAATCAAATTAGGGTTTTAACCTATCTTGTACTTCCAATAAATGATTTTGTGTCATTGGTTGAACATTTAGGTAATTTTCGTCCTCCTTTGGCTTATTATAATCAAATTAGGGTTTTTAACAATCTTGTGCACCCAATGAGTGATTTTGTGTCATTGGTTGAATTTTTGGGTCATTTTCGTCCTCCCTAGGCTTATTCTATTCCAATTAGGGTTTTTAACCAATCTTGTGCATCCAATAAGTGATTTTGTGTCATTGGTTGAACATTTAGATCATTTTCGGCTTCCCTAGGCTTA
Source organism: Cicer chorassanicum (assembly GCA_037974735.1). Classification (NCBI taxonomy): domain Eukaryota; kingdom Viridiplantae; phylum Streptophyta; class Magnoliopsida; order Fabales; family Fabaceae; genus Cicer; species Cicer chorassanicum. The sequence goes on from JBBPBP010009780.1 coordinate 14,503,976, forward strand.
TTCTAATCCAATTAGGGTTTTGAACCAATCTTGTGCATTGAATAAGTGATTTTGTGTCATTGGTTGAACATTTAGGTCATTTTCGTCCTCCCTAGGCTTATTCTGATCCAATTAGAGTTTTTAACGAATCTTGTGGATCCAATAAGTGATTTTGTATCATTGGTTGAACATTTATGTCATTTTCGTCCTCCCTAGGCTTATTCTAATCCAATTAGGGTTTTTAACCAATCTTGTGCAACCAATAAGTGATTTTGTGTTAGTGGTTGAACATTTAGGTCATTTTCGTCCTCCCTAGGCTTATTCTAATCCAATTAGGGTTTTTAACAAATCATGTGCATTCAATAAGTTATTTTGTGTCATTGGTTGAACATTTAGGATATTTTGGTCCACCCTAGGCTTATTTTGATCCAATTAGAGTTTTTAACCAATCTTGTGGATCCAATAAGTGATTTTGTGCCAATTGTTGAACATTTATGTCATTTTCGTCCTCCCTAGGCTTATTCTAATCCAATTAGGGTTTTTAACCAATCTTGGGAATCCAATAAGTGATTTTATGTGATTGGTTGAACATTTAGGTCACTTTCGTCCTCCCTAGGCTTATTCTAATCCATTTAGGGTTTTTAACCAATCTTGTGGGTCCAATAAGTAATTTTGTATCATTGGTTGAACATTTAGGTCATTTTCCTCCTCCCTAGGCTTATTCTAATCCAATTAGGGTTTTTAACCAATCTTATGCATCCAATAAGTGATTTTGTGTGATTGGTTGAACATTTAGGTCATTTTCATCCTCCCTAGGCTTATTCTAATCCAATTAGGGTTTTTAACCAATCTTGAGCATCCATTAAGTGATTTTGTGTCATTGGTTGAACATTTAGGTTATTTTTGTCCTCCTTAGGCTTATTCTGATCCAATAAGAGTTTTTAACCAACTTGTGGATCCAATATGTGATTCTGTGTCATTGGTTGAACATTTATGTCATTTTCGTCCTCCCAAGGCTTATTCAAAATCAAATAACGGTTTTAACCTATCTTGTACATCCAATAAGTGATTTTGTGTCATTGGTTGAACATTTAAGTAATTTTCGTCCTCCTTTGGCTTATTATAATCAAATTAGGGTTTTTAACAATCTTGTGCACCCAATGAGTGATTTTGTGTCATTGGTTGAATTTTTGGGTCATTTTCGTCCTCCCTAGGCTTATTCTATTCCAATTAGGGTTTTTAACCAATCTTGTGCATCCAATAAGTGATTTTGTGTCATTGGTTGAGCATTTAGGTAATTTTCGTCCTCCTTTGGCTTTTTCGAATCCAATTAGGGTTTTTAACAATCTTGTGCACCCAATGAGTGATTTTGTGTCATTGGTTGAAATTTTGGGTCATTTTCGTCCTCCCTAGGCTTGTTCTAATCCTATTAGGGTTTTGAACCAATCTTGTGCATCCTATAGGTGATTTTGTGTCATTCGTTGAACATTTAGGTCATTTTCGTCCTCCCTAGGCTTATTCTAATCCAATTAGGGGTTTTAACCTATCTTGTGCATCCAATAAGTGATTTTGTGTCATTGGTTGAACATTTATGTCATTTTCGTCCTCCCTTGGCTTATTCTAATCGAAAATAGGGTTTTTTACCGTTCTTGTGCATCCAACAAGTAATTTTGTATCCTTGGTTGAACTTTTAGGTCATTTTCGTCCTCCCTAGGCTTATTCTAATCCAATAAGGGTTTTTAATAAATCCTTTGCATTCAATAAGTGAATTTGTGTCATTGGTTGAACATTTAGATCATTTTCGTCTTCCCTAGGCTTATTCTAATCCAATTAGGGTTTTGAACCAACCTTGTGCATTCAATAAGTGATTTTGTGTCATTGGTTGAACATTTAGGTCATTTTCGTCCTCCCTAGGCTTATTCTTATCCAATTAGGGTTTTTAACCAATCTTGTGCAACCAATAAGTGATTTTGTGTTATTGGTTGAACATTTAGGTCATTTTCGTCCTCCCTAGGCTTATTCTAATCCAATTAGGGTTTTTAACAAATCATGTGCATTCAATAAGTTATTTTGTGTCATTGGTTGAACATTTAGGATATTTTGGTCCACCCTAGGCTTATTTTGATCCAATTAGAGTTTTTAACCAATCTTGTGGATCCAATTAGTGATTTTGTGCCAATTGTTGAACATTTATGTCATTTTCGTCCTCCCTAGGCTTATTCTAATCCAATTAGGGTTTTTAACCAATCTTGGGAATCCAATAAGTGATTTTATGTGATTGGTTGAACATTTAGGTCACTTTCGTCCTCCCTAGGCTTATTCTAATCCATTTAGGGTTTTTAACCAATCTTGTGCGTCCAATAAGTAATTTTGTATCATTGGTTGAACATTTAGGTCATTTTCATCCTCCCTAGGCTTATTCTAATCCAATTAGGGTTTTTACCAATCTTGAGCATCCAATAAGTGATTTTGTGTCATTGGTTGAACATTTAGGTTATTTTTGTCCTCCTTAGGCTTATTCTGATCCAATAAGAGTTTTTAACCAATCTTGTGGATCCAATAAGTGATTTTGTGTCATTGGTTGAACATTTATGTGATTTTGTGTCGTTGGTTGAACATTTATGTGATTTTCATTCACCCAGGGCTTATTCAAAATCAAATTAGGGTTTTAACCTATCTTGTACATCCAATAAGTGATTTTGTGTCATTGGTTGAACATTTAGGTAATTTTCGTCCTCCTTTGGCTTATTATAATCCAATTAGGGTTTTTAACAATCTTGTGCACCTAATGAGAGATTTTGTGTCATTGGTTGAATTTTTGGGTCATTTTCGTCTTCCCTAGGCTTATTCTATTCCAATTAGGGTTTTTAACCAATCTTGTGCATCCAATAAGTCATTTTGTGTCATTGGTTGAACATTTAGGTCATTCTCGTCCTCCCTAGGCCTCTTCTAATCCTATTAGGGTTTTGAACCAATCTTGTGCATCCAATAAGTGATTTTGTGTCATTGGTTGAACATTTAGGTAATTTTCGTCCTCCTTTGGCTGATTATAATCCAATAAGTGTTTTTAACAATCTTGTGCACCCAATGAGTGATTTTGTGTCATTGGTTGAATTTTTGAGTCATTTTCGTCCTCCCTAGGCTTATTCTATTTAAATTAGGGTTTTTAACCAATCTTGTGCATCCAATAAGTGATTTTGTGTCATTGGTTGAACATTTAGGTCATTTTCGTCCTCCCTAGGCTTATTCTAATCAAATTAGGGTTTTTAACCAATCTTGAGCATCCAATAAGTGATTTTATGTCATTGGTTGAACATTTAGGTCATTTTTGTCCTCCTTAGACTTATTCTGATCCAATTAGAGTTTTTAACCAATCTTGTGGATCCAATAAGTGATTTTGTGTCATTTGTTGAACATTTATATCATTTTCGTCCTCCCTAGGCTTATTCTAATCCAATTAGGGTTTTTAACCTATCTTGTGCATCCAATAAGTGATTCTGTGTCATTGGTTGAGCATTTAGGTAATTTTCGTCCTCATTTGGCTTTTTCGAATCCAATTATGGTTTTTAACAATCTTGTGCACCCAATGAGTGATTTTGTGTCATCGGTTGAAATTTTGGGTCATTTTCGTCCTTCCTAGGCTTGTTCTAATCCTATTAGGGTTTTGAACCAATCTTGTGCATCCAATAAGTGATTTTATGTCATTCGTTAAACATTTATGTAATTTTCGTCCTCCTTTGGCTTATTATAATCCAATTAGGGTTTTTAACAATCTTGTGCACCCAATGAGTGATTTTGTGTCATTGGTTGAATTTTTGGGTCATTTTCGTCCTCCCTAGGCTTATTCTATTCCAATTATGGTTTTTAACCAATCTTGTGCATCCAATAAGTGATTTTGTGTTAGTGGTTGAACATGTAGGTCATTTTCGTGCTCCCTAGGCTTATTCTAATCCAATTAGGGTTTTTAACAAATCCTGTGCATTCAATAAGTGATTTTGTGTCATTGGTTGAACATTTAGGATATTTTTGTCCACCCTAGGCTTATTTTGATCCAATTAGAGTTTTTAACCAATCTTGTGGATCCAATAAGTGATTTTGAGTCATTGGTTGAACATTTATGTGATTTTCGTCCTCCCAGGGCTTATTCAAAATCAAATTAGGGTTTTAACCTATCTTGTACATCCAATAAGTGATTTTGTGTCATTGGTTGAACATTTAGGTAATTTTCGTCCTCCTTTGGCTTATTATAATCCAATTAGGGTTTTTAACAATCTTGTGCACCCAATGAGTGATTTTGTGTCATTGGTTGAATTTTTGGGTCATTTTCGTCCTCCCTAGGCTTATTCTATTCCAATTAGGGTTTTTAACCAATCTTGTGCATCCAATAAGTCATTTTGTGTCATTGGTTGAACATTTAGGTCATTTTCGTCCTCCCTAGGCTTATTCTAATCCAATTAGGGTTTTTAACCAATCTTGAGTATCCAATAAGTAATTTTGTGTCATTGGTTGAACATTTAGGTCATTTTTGTTCTCCGTAGACTTATTGTGATCCAATTAGTGTTTTTAACCAATCTTGTGGATCCAATAAGTGATTTTGTGTCATTGGTTGAACATTTATGTCATTTTCGTCCTCCCTAGACTTATTCTAATCCAATTAGGGTTTTTAACAATCTTGTGCACCCAATTTCTGATTTTGTGTCATTGGTTGAATTTTTGGGTCATTTTCGTCCTCCCTAGGCTTATTCTATTCCTATTACGGGTTTTTAACCAATCTTGTGCATCCAATAAGTGATTTTGTGTCATTGGTTGAACATTTAGGTCATTTTCGTCCTCCCTAGGCTTATTCTAATCCAATTAGGGTTTTTAACCAATCTTGAGCATCCAATAAGTGATTTTGTGTCATTGATTGAACATTTAGGTTTTTTTCGTCCTTCCTAGGCTTATTCTAATCCAATTAGGGTTTTTAACCAATCTTGTGGATCCAATAAGTGATTTTGTGTCATTGGTTGAACATTTTTGTCATTTTCGTCCTTCCTAGGCTTATTCTAATCCAATTTGGGTTTTTAACCTTTCTTGTGCATCCAATAAGTGATTTTGTGTCATTGGTTGAGCATTTCGGTCATTTTCGTCCTCCTTTGGCTTTTTCGAATCCAATTAGGGTTTTTAACAATCTTGTGCACCCAATGAGTGATTTTGTGTCATTGGTTAAACATTTAGGTCATTTTCCTCCTCCCTAGGCTTATTCTAATCCAATCAGGGTTTTTAACAAATCCTTTGCATTCAATAAGTGATTTTGTGTCATTTGTTGAACATTTAGATCATTTTCGTCCTCCCTAGGCTTATTTTGATCTAATTAGAGTTTTTAACCAATCTTGTGGATCCAATAAGTGATTTTGTGTCATTGGTTGACCATTTAAGTCATTTTCGTCCTCCCTAGGCTTATTTTAATCCAATTAGGGGTTTTAACCTATCTTGTGCATCCAATAATTGATTTTATGTCATTGGTTGAACATTTATGTCATTTTCGTCCTCCCTTGGCTTATTCTAATCCAAATAGGGTTTTTAACCGTTCTTGTGCATCCTACAAGTGAATTTGTATCATTGGTTGAACTTTTAGGTCATTTTCGTCCTCCCTAGGCTTATTCTAATTCAATTAGGGTTTTTAACCAATCTTGTGCATCCAATAAGTTTGTTTGTGTCATTGGTTGAACATTTAGGTCATTTTCGTCCTCCCTAGGCTTATTCTAATCCAATTAGGGTTTTTAACCAATCTTGAGCATCCAATAAGTGATTTTGTGTCATTGGTTGTACATTTAGGTCATTTTTGTCCTCCTTAAACTTATTCTGATCCAATTAGAGTTTTTAACCAATCTAGTGGATTTAATAAGTGATTTTGTGTCATTGGTTGAACATTTAGGTTAATTTCGTCCTCCCTGGGCTTATTCTAATCCAATTAGGATTTTTAACCAATCTTGTGAAACCAATAAGTGATATTGTGTCATTGGTTGATCATTTATGTCATTTTCATCCTTCGTAGGCTTATTCTAATCCAATTAAGGTTTTTAACCATTCTTGTGCGTCCAATAAGTAATTTTGTGTCATTGATTGAACATTTAGGTCATTTTCGTCCTCCCTAGGCCTATTCTAATCCTATTAGGGTTTGGAACCAATCTTGTGCATCCAATAAGTGATTTTGTGTCATTGGTTGAACATTTAGGTAATTTTCGTCCTCCTTTGGCTTATTATAATCCAATTAGGGTTTTTAACAATCTTGTGCACCCAATTTGTGATTTTGTGTCATTGGTTGAATTTTTGGGTCATTTTCGTCCTCCCTAGGCTTATTCTATTCCTATTAGGGTTTTTAACCAATCTTGTGCATCCAATAAGTGATTTTGTGTCATTGGTTGAACATTTAGGTCATTTTCGTTCTCCCTAGGCTTATTCTAATCCAATTAGGGTTTTTAACCAATCTTGAGCATCCAATAAGTGATTTTGTGTCATTGATTGAACATTTAGGTTTTTTTCGTCCTTCCTAGGCTTATTCTAATCCAATTAGGGTTTTTAACCAATCTTGTGGATCCAATAAGTGATTTTGTGTCATTGGTTGAACATTTTTGTCATTTTCGTCCTTCCTAGGCTTATTCTAATCTAATTAGGGTTTTTAACCTTTCTTGTGCATCCAATAAGTGATTTTGTGTCATTGGTTGAGCATTTCGGTCATTTTCGTCCTCCTTTGGCTTTTTCGAATCCAATTAGGGTTTTTAACAATCTTGTGCACCCAATGAGTGATTTTGTGTCATTGGTTAAACATTTAGGTCATTTTCCTCCTCCCTAGGCTTATTCTAATCCAATCAGGGTTTTTAACAAATCCTTTGCATTCAATAAGTGATTTTGTGTCATTTGTTGAACATTTAGATCATTTTCGTCCTCCCTAGGCTTATTTTGATCCAATTAGAGTTTTTAACCAATCTTGTGGATCCAATAAGTGATTTTGTGTCATTGGTTGAACATTTAAGTCATTTTCGTCCTCCCTAGGCTTATTTTAATCCAATTAGGGGTTTTAACCTATCTTGTGCATCCAATAATTGATTTTATGTCATTGGTTGAACATTTATGTCATTTTCGTCCTCCCTTGGCTTATTCTAATCCAAATAGGGTTTTTAATCGTTCTTGTGCATCCTACAAGTGAATTTGTATCCTTGGTTGAACATTTAGGTCATTTTCGTCCTCCCTAGGCTTATTCTAATTCAATTAGGGTTTTTAACCAATCTTGTGCATCCAATAAGTTTGTTTGTGTCATTGGTTGAACATTTAGGTCATTTTCGTCCTCCCTAGGCTTATTCTAATCCAATTAGGGTTTTTAACCAATCTTGAGCATCCAATAAGTGATTTTGTGTCATTGGTTGTACATTTAGGTCATTTTTGTCCTCCTTAAACTTATTCTGATCCAATTAGAGTTTTTAACCAATCTAGTGGATTTAATAAGTGATTTTGTGTCATTGGTTGAACATTTATGTCATTTTCGTCCTCCCTAGACTTATTCTAATCCAATTAGGGTTTTTAACCTATCTTGTGCATCCAATAAGTGATTTTGTGTCATAGGTTGAGCATTTAGGTAATTTTCGTCCTCCTTTGGCTTTTTCGAATCCAATTAGGGTTTTTAACAATCTTGTGCACCCAATGAGTGATTTTGTGTCATTGGTTGAACATTTAGGTCATTTTCCTCCTCCCTAGGCTTATTCTAATCCAATCAGGGTTTTTAACCAATCTTGTGCATCCAATAAGTGATTTTGTGTTGTTGGTTGAACATTTAGGTCATTTTCATCCTCCCTAGGCTTATTCTAATCCAATTAGGGTTTTTAACCAATCTTGAGCATCCAATAAGTGATTTTGTGTCATTGGTTGAACATTTAGGTCATTTTTGTCCTCCGTAGGCTTATTCTGATCCAATCAGAGTTTTTAACCAATCTTTTGGATCGAATAAGTGATTTTGTGTCATTGGTTGAACATTTATGTCATTTTCGTCCTCCCAAGGCTTATTCAAAATGAAATTAGGGATTTAACCTATCTTGTACATCCAATAAGTGATTTTGTGTCATTCGTTGAAAATTTAGGTAATTTTCGTCCTCATTTGGCTTATTATAATCCAATTAAGGTTTTTAACAATCTTGTGCACCCAATAAGTGATTTTGTGTCATTGGTTGAATTTTTGGGTCATTTTCGTCCTCCCTAGGCTTATTCTATTCCAATTAGGGTTTTTAACCAATCTTGTGCATCCAATAAGTCATTTTGTGTCATTGGTTGAACATTTAGGTCATTTTCGTCCTCCCTAGGCCTATTCTAATCCTATTAGGGTTTTGAACCAATCTTGTGCATCCAATAAGTGATTTTGTGTCATTGATTGAACATTTAGGTTTTTTTCGTCCTCCATAGGCTTATTCTAATCCAATTAGGGTTTTTAACCAATCTTGTGCATCCAATAAGTGATTTTATGTTAGTGGTAGAACATTTAGGTCATTTTCTTCCTCCCTAGGCTTATTCTAATCCAATTAGGGTTTTTAACAAATCCTTTGCCTTCAATAAGTGATTTTGTGTCATTGGTTGAACATTTAGATCATTTTTGTCCTCCCTAGGCTTATTTTGATCCAATTAGAGTTTTTAACCAATCTTGTGGATCCAATAATTGATTTTATGTCATTGGTTGAACATTTATGTCATTTTCGTCCTCCCTTGGCTTATTCTAATCCAAATAGAGTTTTTAACCGTTCTTGTGCATCCAACAAGTTATTTTGTATCCTTGGTTGAACATTTAGGTCATTTTCGTCCTCCCTAGGCTTATTCTAATTCAATTAGGGTTTTTAACCAATCTTGTGCATCCAATAAGTTTGTTTGTGTCATTGGTTGAACATTTAGGTCAATTTCGTCCTCCCTGGGCTTTTTCTAATCCAATTAGGATTTTTAACCGATCTTGTGAAACCAATAAGTGATATTGTGTCATTGGTTGAACATTTATGTCATTTTTGCCTTCGTAGGCTTATTCTAATCCAATTAGGGTTTTTAACCGTTCTTGTGCGTCCAATAAGTAATTTTGTGTCATTGATTGAACATTTAGGTCATTTTCGTCCTCCCTAGGCCTATTCTAATCCTATTAGGGTTTTGAACCAATCTTGTGCATCCAATAAGTGATTTTGTGTCATTGGTTGAACATTTAGGTAATTTTCGTCCTCCTTTGGCTTATTATAATCCAATTAGGGTTTTTAACAATCTTGTGCACCCAATTTGTGATTTTGTGACATTGGTTGAATTTTTGGGTCATTTTCGTCCTCCCTAGGCTTATTCTATTCCTATTAGGGTTTTTAACCAATCTTGTGCATCCAATAAGTGATTTTGTGTCATTGGTTGAACATTTAGGTCATTTTCGTCCTCCCTAGGCTTATTCTAATCCAATTAGGGTTTTTAACCAATCTTGAGCATCCAATAAGTGATTTTGTGTCATTGATTGAACATTTAGGTTTTTTTCGTCCTTCCTAGGCTTATTCTAATCCAATTAGGGTTTTTAACCAATCTTGTGGATCCAATAAGTGATTTTGTGTCATTGGTTGAACATTTTTGTCATTTTCGTCCTTCCTAGGCTTATTCTAATCCAATTAGGGTTTTTAACCTTTCTTGTGCATCCAATAAGTGATTTTGTGTCATTAGTTGAGCATTTCGGTCATTTTCGTCCTCCTTTGGCTTTTTCGAATCCAATTAGGGTTTTTAACAATCTTGTGCACCCAATGAGTGATTTTGTGTCATTGGTTAAACATTTAGGTCATTTTCCTCCTCCCTATGCTTATTCTAATCCAATCAGGGTTTTTAACAAATCCTTTGCATTCAATAAGTGATTTTGTGTCATTTGTTGAACATTTTGATCATTTTCGTCCTCCCTAGGCTTATTTTGATCCAATTAGAGTTTTTAACCAATCTTGTGGATCCAATAAGTGATTTTGTGTCATTGGTTGAACATTTAAGTCATTTTCGTCCTCCCTAGGCTTATTTTAATCCAATTAGGGGTTTTAACCTATCTTGTGCATCCAATAATTGATTTTATGTCATTGGTTGAACATTTATGTCATTTTCGTCCTCCCTTGGCTTATTCTAATCCAAATAGGGTTTTTAACCGTTCTTGTGCATCCTACAAGTGAATTTGTATCATTGGTTGAACATTTAGGTCATTTTCGTCCTCCCTAGGCTTATTCTAATTCAATTAGGGTTTTTAACCAATCTTGGTCATCCAATAAGTTTGTTTGTGTCATTGGTTGAACATTTAGGTCATTTTCGTCCTCCGTAGGCTTATTCTGATCCAATTAGGGTTTTTAACCAATCTTGAGCATCCAATAAGTGATTTTGTGTCATTGGTTGTACATTTAGGTCATTTTTGTCCTCCTTAAACTTATTCTGATCCAATTAGAGTTTTTAACCAATCTAGTGGATTTAATAAGTGATTTTGTGTCATTGGTTGAACATTTATGTCATTTTCGTCCTCCCTAGGCTTATTCTAATCCAATTAGGGTTTTTAACCTATCTTGTGCATCCAATAAGTGATTTTGTGTCATAGGTTGAGCATTTAGGTAATTTTCGTCCTCCTTTGGCTTTTTCGAATCCAATTAGGGTTTTTAACAATCTTGTGCACCCAATGAGTGATTTTGTGTCATTGGTTGAAATTTTGGGTCATTTTCGTCCTCCCTAGGCTTGTTCTAATCCTATTAGGGTTTTGAACCAATCTTGTGTATCCAATAAGTGATTTTGTGTCATTGATTGAACATTTAGGTTTTTTTCGTCCTCCCTAGGCTTATTCTAATTCAATTAGGGTTTTTAACCAATCTTGAGCATCCAATAAGTGATTTTGTGTCATTGATTGAACATTTAGGTTTTTTTCGTCCTTCCTAGGCTTATTCTAATCCAATTAGGGTTTTTAACCAATCTTGTGGATCCAATAAGTGATTTTGTGTCATTGGTTGAACATTTTTGTCATTTTCGTCCTTCCTAGGCTTATTCTAATCCAATTAGGGTTTTTAACCTTTCTTGTGCATCCAATAAGTGATTTTGTGTCATTAGTTGAGCATTTCGGTCATTTTCGTCCTCCTTTGGCTTTTTCGAATCCAATTAGGGTTTTTAACAATCTTGTGCACCCAATGAGTGATTTTGTGTCATTGGTTAAACATTTAGGTCATTTTCCTCCTCCCTAGGCTTATTCTAATCCAATCAGGGTTTTTAACCTTTCTTGTGCATCCAATAAGTGATTTTGTGTCATTAGTTGAGCATTTCGGTCATTTTCGTCCTCCTTTGGCTTTTTCGAATCCAATTAGGGTTTTTAACAATCTTGTGCACCCAATGAGTGATTTTGTGTCATTGGTTAAACATTTAGGTCATTTTCCTCCTCCCTAGGCTTATTCTAATCCAATCAGGGTTTTTAACAAATCCTTTGCATTCAATAAGTGATTTTGTGTCATTTGTTGAACATTTAGATCATTTTCGTCCTCCCTAGGCTTATTTTGATCCAATTAGAGTTTTTAACCAATCTTGTGGATCCAATAAGTGATTTTGTGTCATTGGTTGAACATTTAAGTCATTTTCGTCCTCCCTAGGCTTATTTTAATCCAATTAGGGGTTTTAACCTATCTTGTGCATCCAATAATTGATTTTATGTCATTGGTTGAACATTTATGTCATTTTCGTCCTCCCTTGGCTTATTCTAATCCAAATAGGGTTTTTAATCGTTCTTGTGCATCCTACAAGTGAATTTGTATCCTTGGTTGAACATTTAGGTCATTTTCGTCCTCCCTAGGCTTATTCTAATTCAATTAGGGTTTTTAACCAATCTTGTGCATCCAATAAGTTTGTTTGTGTCATTGGTTGAACATTTAGGTCATTTTCGTCCTCCCTAGGCTTATTCTAATCCAATTAGGGTTTTTAACCAATCTTGAGCATCCAATAAGTGATTTTGTGTCATTGGTTGTACATTTAGGTCATTTTTGTCCTCCTTAAACTTATTCTGATCCAATTAGAGTTTTTAACCAATCTAGTGGATTTAATAAGTGATTTTGTGTCATTGGTTGAACATTTATGTCATTTTCGTCCTCCCTAGGCTTATTCTAATCCAATTAGGGTTTTTAACCTATCTTGTGCATCCAATAAGTGATTTTGTGTCATAGGTTGAGCATTTAGGTAATTTTCGTCCTCCTTTGGCTTTTTCGAATCCAATTAGGGTTTTTAACAATCTTGTGCACCCAATGAGTGATTTTGTGTCATTGGTTGAAATTTTGGGTCATTTTCGTCCTCCCTAGGCTTGTTCTAATCCTATTAGGGTTTTGAACCAATCTTGTGTATCCAATAAGTGATTTTGTGTCATTGATTGAACATTTAGGTTTTTTTCGTCCTCCCTAGGCTTATTCTAATTCAATTAGGGTTTTTAACCAATCTTGTGGATCCAATAAGTGATTTTGTGTAATTGGTTGAACATTTTTGTCATTTTCGTCCTTCCTAGGCTTATTCTAATCCAATTAGGGTTTTTAACCTATCTTGTGCATCCAATAAGTGATTTTGTGTCATTGGTTGAGTATTTAGGTCATTTTCGTCCTCCTTTGGCTTTTTCGAATCCAATTAGGGATTTTAACAATCTTGTGCACCCAATGAGTGATTTTGTGTCATTAGTTTAACATTTAGGTCATTTTCCTCCTCTCTAGGCTTATTCTAATCCAATCAGGGTTTTTAACAAATCCTTTGCATTCAATAAGTGATTTTGTGTCATTTCTTGAACATTTAAGTCATTTTCGTTCTCCCTAGGCTTATTTTTATCCAATTAGGGGTTTTAACCTATCTTGTGCATCCAATAATTGATTTTATGTCATTGGTTGAACATTTATGTCATTTTCGTCCTCCCTTGGCTTATTCTAATCCAAATAGGGTTTTTAACCGTTCTTGTGCATCCTACAAGTGATTTTGTATCCTTGGTTGAACATTTAGGTCATTTTCGTCCTCCCTAGGCTTATTATAATTCAATTAGGGTTTTTAACCAATCTTGTGCATCCAATAAGTTCGTTTGTGTTATTGGTTGAACATTTAGGTCAATTTCGTCCTCCCTGGGCTTATTCTAATCCAATTAGGGTTTTTAACTAATCTTGTGAAACCAATAAGTGATTTTGTGTCATTGATTAAACATTTATGTCATTTTCGTCCTTCGTAGGCTTGTTCTAATCCAATTAGGGTTTTTAACCATTCTTGTGCGTCCAATAAGTAATTTTGTGTCATTGATTGAACATTTAGGTCATTTTCGTCCTCCCTAGGTCTATTCTAATCCTATTAGGGTTTTGAACCAATCTTGTGCATCCAATAAGTGATTTTGTGTCATTGGTTGAACATTTAGGTAATTCACGTCCTCCTTTGGCTTATTATAATCCAATTAGGGTTTTTAACAATCTTGTGCACCCAATGACTGATTTTGTGTCATTGGTTGAATTTTTGGGTCATTTTCGTCCTCCCTAGGCTTATTCTATTCCAATTAGGGTTTTTAACCAATCTTGTGCATCCAATAAGTGATTTTGTGTCATTGGTTGAACATTTAGGTCATTTTCATTCTCCCTAGGCTTATTCTAATCCAATTAGGGTTTTAAATAATCTTGAGCATCCAATAATTGATTTTGTGTCATTGGTTGAACATTTAGGTCATTTTTGTCCTCCTTAGACTTATTCTGATCCAATTAGAGTTTTTAACCAATCTTGTGGATCCAATAAGTGATTTTGTGTCATTGGTTGAACATTTATGTCATTTTCGTCCTCCCTAGGCTTATTCTAATCCAATTAGGGTTTTTAACCTATCTTGTGCATCCAATAAGTGATTTTGTGTCATTGGTTGAGCATTTAGGTAATTTTCATCCTCCTTTGGCTTTTTCGAAGCCAATTAGGGTTTTTAACAATCTTGTGCACCCAATGAGAGGATTTGTGTCATTGGTTGAAATTTTGGGTCATTTTCGTCCTCCCTAGGCTTGTTCTAATCCAATTAGGGTTTTGAACCAATCTTGTGCATCAAATGAGTGATTTTATGTCATTCATTGACCATTAAGGTCATTTTCGTCCTCCCTAGGCCTATTCTAATCCTATTAGGGTTTTGAACCAATCTTGTGCATCCAATAAGTGATTATGTGTCATTGATTGAACATTTAGGTGTTTTTCGTCCTCCCTAGGCTTATTCAAATCCAATTAGGGTTTTTAACCAATCTTGTGCATCCAATAAGTGATTTTGTGTTAGTGGTTGAACATTTAGGTCATTTTCGTCTTCCCTAGGCTTATTCTAATCCAATCAGGGTTTTTAACAAATCATTTGCATTCAATAAGTGATTTTGTGTCATTGGTTGAACATTTAGATCATTTTCGTCCTCCCTAGGCTTATTCTAATCCAATTAGGGTTTTGAACCAATCTTGTGCATTCAATAAGTGATTTTGTGTCATTGGTTGAACATTTAGGTCATTTTCCTCCTCCTTAGGCTTATTCTAATCCAATCAGGGTTTTTAACAAATCCTTTGCATTCAATAAGTGATTTTGTGTCATTTGTTGAACATTTAGATCATTTTCGTCCTCCCTAGGCTTATTTTGATCCAATTAGAGTTTTTAACAAATCTTGTGGATCCAATAAGTGATTTGGTGTCATTGGTTGAACATTTAAGTCATTTTCGTCCTCCCTAGGCTTATTTTTATCGAATTAGGGGTTTTAACCTATCTTGTGCATCCAATAATTGATTTTATGTCATTGGTTTAACATTTATGTCATTTTCGTCTTCCCTTGGCTTATTCTAATCCAAATAGGGTTTTTAACCGTTCTTGTGCATCCTACAAGTGATTTTGTATTCTTGGTTGAACATTTAGGTCATTTTCGTCCTCCCTAGGCTTATTCTAATTCAATTAGGGTTTTTAACCAATCTTGTGCATCCAATAAGTTTGTTTGTGTCATTGGTTGAACATTTAGGTCATTTTCGTCCTCCCTAGGCTTATTCTAATCCAATTAGGGTTTTTAACCAATCTTGAGCATCCAATAAGTGATTTTGTGTCATTGGTTGTACATTTAGGTCATTTTTGTCCTCCTTAAACTTATTCTGATCCAATTAGAGTTTTTAACCAATCTAGTGGATTTAATAAGTGATTTTGTGTCATTGGTTGAACATTTATGTCATTTTCGTCCTCCCTAGGCTTATTCTAATCCAATTACAGTTTTTAACCTATCTTGTGCATCCAATATGTGATTTTGTGTCATAGGTTGAGCATTTAGGTAATTTTCGTCCTCCTTTGGCTTTTTCGAATCCAATTAGGGTTTTTAACAATCTTGTGCACCCAATGAGTGATTTTGTGTCATTGGTTGAAATTTTGGGTCATTTTCGTCCTCCCTAGGCTTGTTCTAATCCTATTAGGGTTTTGAACCAATCTTGTGCATCCAATAAGTGATTTTATGTCATTCGTTGAACATTTACGTCATTTTCGTCCTCCCTAGGCCTATTCTAATCCTATTAGGGTTTTGAATCAATCTTGTGTATCCAATAAGTGATTTTGTGTCATTGATTGAACATTTAGGTTTTTTTCGTCCTCCCTAGGCTTATTCTAATCCAATTAGGGTTTTTAACCAATCTTGTGGATCCAATAAGTGATTTTGTGTGATTGGTTGAACATTTTTTTCATTTTCGTCCTTCCTAAGCTTATTCTAATCCAATTAGGGTTTTTAACCTATCTTGTGCATCCAATAAGTGATTTTGTGTCATTGGTTGAGCATTTAGGTCATTTTCGTCCTCCTTTGGCTTTTTCGAATCCAATTAGGGTTTTTAACAATCTTGTGCACCCAATGAGTGATTTTGTGTCATTGGTTTAACATTTAGGCCATTTTCCTCCTCCCTAGGCTTATTATAATCCAATCAGGGTTTTTAACAAATCCTTTGCATTCAATAAGTGATTTTGTGTCATTTGTTGAACATTTAAGTCATTTTCGTTCTCCCTAGGCTTATTTTAATCCAATTAGGGGTTTTAACCTATCTTGTGCATCCAATAATCGATTTTATGTCATTGGTTGAACATTTTTGTCATTTTCGTCCTCCCTTGGCTTATTCTAATCCAAATAGGGTTTTTAACCGTTCTTGTGCATCCTACAAGTGATTTTGTATCCTTGGTTGAACATTTAGGTCATTTTCGTCCTCCCTAGGCTTGTTATAATTCAATTAGGGTTTTTAACCAATCTTGTGCATTCAATAAGTTTGTTTGTGTCATTGGTTGAACATTTAGGTCAATTTCGTCCTCCCTGGGCTTATTCTAATCCAATTAGGGTTTTTAACTAATCTTGTGAAACCAATAAGTTATTTTGTGTCATTGGTTAAACATTTATGTCATTTTCGTCCTTCGTAGGCTTATTCTAATCTAATTAGGGTTTTTAACCATTCTTGTGCGTCCAATAAGTAATTTTGTGTCATTGATTGAACATTTAGGTCATTTTCGTCCTCCCTAGGTCTATTCTAATCCTATTAGGGTTTTGAACCAATCTTGTGCATCCAATAAGTGATTTTGTGTCATTGGTTGAACATTTAGGTAATTCACGTCCTCCTTTGGCTTATTATAATCCAATTAGGGTTTTTAACAATCTTGTCCACCCAATGACTGATTTTGTGTCATTGGTTGAATTTTTGGGTCATTTTCGTCCTCCCTAGGCTTATTCTATTCCAATTAGGGTTTTTAACCAATCTTGTGCATCCAATAAGTGATTTTGTGTCATTGGTTGAACATGTAGGTCATTTTCGTCCTCCCTAGGCTTATTCTAATCCAATTAGGGTTTTAAACAATCTTGAGCATCCAATAACTGATTTTGTGTCATTTGTTGAACATTTAGGTCATTTTTGTCCTCCTTAGACTTATTCTGATCCAATTAGAGTTTTTAACCAATCTTGTGGATCCAATAAGTGATTTTGTGTCATTGGTTGAACATTTATGTCATTTTCGTCCTCCCTAGGATTATTCTAATCCAATTAGGGTTTTTAACCTATCTTGTGCATCCAATAAGTGATTTTGTGTCATTGGTTGAGCATTTAGGTAATTTTCATCCTCCTTTGGCTTTTTCGAAGCCAATTAGGGTTTTTAACAATCTTGTGCACCCAATGAGTGATTTTGTGTCATTGGTTGAAATTTTGGGTCATTTTCGTCCTCCCTAGGCTTGTTCTAATCCAATTAGGGTTTTGAACCAATCTTGTGCATCCAATAAGTGATTTTATGTCATTCGTTGAACATTAAGGTCATTTTCGTCCTCCCTAGGCTTATTCTAATCCAATCAGGGTTTTTAACAAATCATTTGCATTCAATAAGTGATTTTGTGTCATTGGTTGAACATTTAGATCATTTTCGTCCTCCCTAGGCTTATTCTAATCCAATTAGGGTTTTGAACCAATCTTGTGCATTCAATAAGTGATTTTGTGTCATTGGTTGAACATTTAGGTCATTTTCGTCCTCCCTAGGCTTATTCTGATCCAATTAGAGTTTTTAACCAATCTTTTGGATCGAATAAGTGATTTTGTTTCATTGGTTGAACATTTAGGTCATTTTCGTCCTCCCTAGGCTTATTCTAATCCAATCAGGGTTTTTAACAAATCCTTTGCATTCAATAAGTGATTTTGTGTCATTTGTTGAACATTTAGATCATTTTCGTCCTCCATAGGCTTATTTTGATCCAATTAGAGTTTTTAACAAATCTTGTGGATCCAATAAGTGATTTGGTGTCATTGGTTGAACATTTAAGTCATTTTCGTCTTCCCTAGGCTTATTTTTATCCAATTAGGGGTTTTAACCTATCTTGTGCATCCAATAATTGATTTTATGTCATTGGTTTAACATTTATGTCATTTTCGTCCTCCGTTGGCTTATTCTAATCCAAATAGGGTTTTTAACCGTTCTTGTGCATCCTACAAGTGATTTTGTATTCTTGGTTGAACATTTAGGTCATTTTCGTCGTCCCTAGGCTTATTCTAATTCAATTAGGGTTTTTAACCAATCTTGTGCATCCAATAAGTTTGTTTGTGTCATTGGTTGAACATTTAGGTCAATTTCGTCCTCGCTGGGCTTATTCTAATCCAATTAGGGTTTTTAACCAATCTTGTGAAACCAATAAGTGATTTTGTGTCATTGGTTGAACATTTATGTCATTTTCGTCCTAGGTAGGCTTATTCTACTCCAATTAGGGTTTTTAACCAATCTTGTGAAACCAATAAGTGATTTTGTGTCATTGGTTGAACATTTATGTCATTTTCGTCCTTCGTAGGCTTATTCTAATCCAATTAGGGTTTTTAACCATTCTTGTGCGTCCAATAAGTAATTTTGTGTGATTGATTGAACATTTAGGTCATTTTCGTCCTCCCTAGGCCTATTCTAATCCTATTAGGGTTTTGAACCAATCTTGTGCATCCAATAAGTGATTTTTTGTCATTGGTTGAACATTTAGGTAATTTTCGTCCTCCTTTGGCTTATTATAATCCAATTAGGGTTTTTAACGATCTTGTGCACCCAATGAGTGATTTTGTGTCATTGGTTGAATTTTTGGGTCATTTTCGTCCTCCCTAGGCTTATTCTATTCCAATTAGGGTTTTTAACCAATCTTGTGCATCCAATAAGTGATTTTGTGTCATTGGTTGAACATTTAGGTCATTTTCGTTCTCCCTAGGCTTATTCTATTCCAATTAGGGTTCTTAACCAATCTTGAGCATCCAATAAGTGATTTTGTGTCATTGGTTGAACATTTAGGTCATTTTTGTCCTCCTTAGACTTATTCTGATCCAATTAGAGTTTTTAACCAATCTTGTGGATCCAATAAGTGATTCTGTGTCATTGGTTGAACATTTATGTCATTTTCGTCCTCCCTAGGCTTATTCTAATCCAATTAGGGTTTTTAACCTATCTTGTGCATCCAATAAGTGATTTTGTGTTAGTGGTTGAACATTTAGGTCATTTTCGTCCTCCCTAGGCTTATTCTAATCCAATCAGGGTTTTTAACAAATCCTTTGCATTCAATAAGTGATTTTGTGTCATTGGTTGAACAGTTAGATCATTTTCGTCCTCCCTAGGCTTATTCTAATCCAATTAGGGTTATTAACCAAACTTGAGCATCCAATAAATGATTTTGTGTCATTGGTTGAACATTTAGGTCATTTTTGTCTTCCTTAGGCTTATTCTGATCCAATCAGAGTTTTTAACCAATCTTGTGGATCCAATAAGTGATTTTGTGTCATTGGTTGAACATTTATGTCATTTTCGTCCTCCCAAGTCTTATTCAAAATCAAATTAGGGTTTTAACCTATCTTGTACATCCAATAAGTGATTTTGTGTCATTGGTTGAACATTTAGGTAATTTTCGTCCTCCTTCGGCTTATTATAATCCAATTAAGGTTTTTAACAATCTTGTGCACCCAATGAGTGATTTTGTGTCATTGGTTGAACATTTAGGTCATTTTCCTCCTCCCTAGGCTTATTCTAATCCAATTAGGGTTTTTAACCAATCTTGTGCATCCAATAAGTGATTTTGTGTGATTTGTTGAACATTTAGGTCATTTTCATCCTCCCTAGGCTTATTCTAATCCAATTAGGGTTATTAACCAAACTTGAGCATCCAATAAATGATTTTGTGTCATTGGTTGAACATTTAGGTCATTTTTGTCTTCCTTAGGCTTATTCTGATCCAATCAGAGTTTTTAACCAATCTTGTGGATCCAATAAGTGATTTTGTGTCATTGGTTGAACATTTATGTCATTTTCGTCCTCCCAAGTCTTATTCAAAATCAAATTAGGGTTTTAACCTATCTTGTACATCCAATAAGTGATTTTGTGTCATTGGTTGAACATTTAGGTAATTTTCGTCCTCCTTCGGCTTATTATAATCCAATTAAGGTTTTTAACAATCTTGTGCACCCAATGAGTGATTCCAATTAGGGTTTTTAACAATCTTGTGCACCCAATTTGTGATTTTGTGTCATTGGTTGAATTTTTGGGTCATTTTCGTCCTCCCTAGGCTTATTCTATTCCTATTAGGGTTTTTAACCAATCTTGTGCATCCAATAAGTGATTTTGTGTCATTGGTTGAACATTTAGGTCATTTTCGTCCTCCCTAGGCTTATTCTAATCCAATTAGGGTTTTTAACCAATCTTGAGCATCCAATAAGTGATTTTGTGTCATTGATTGAACATTTAGGTTTTTTTCGTCCTTCCTAGGCTTATTCTAATCCAATTAGGGTTTTTAACCAATCTTGTGGATCCAATAAGTGATTTTGTGTCATTGGTTGAACATTTTTGTCATTTTCGTCCTTCCTAGGCTTATTCTAATCCAATTAGGGTTTTTAACCTTTCTTGTGCATCCAATAAGTGATTTTGTGTCATTGGTTGAGCATTTCGGTCATTTTCGTCCTCCTTTGGCTTTTTCGAATCCAATTAGGGTTTTTAACAATCTTGTGCACCCAATGAGTGATTTTGTGTCATTGGTTAAACATTTAGGTCATTTTCCTCCTCCCTAGGCTTATTCTAATCCAATCAGGATTTTTAACAAATCCTTTGCATTCAATAAGTGATTTTGTGTCATTTGTTGAACATTTAGATCATTTTCGTCCTCCCTAGGCTTATTTTGTTCCAATTAGAGTTTTTAACCAATCTTGTGGATCCAATAAGTGATTTTGTGTCATTGGTTGAACATTTAAGTCATTTTCGTCCTCCCTAGGCTTATTTTAATCCAATTAGGGGTTTTAACCTATCTTGTGCATCCAATAATTGATTTTACGTCATTGGTTGAACATTTATGTCATTTTTGTCCTCCCTTGGCTTATTCTAATCTAAATAGGGTTTTTAACCGTTCTTGTGCATCCTACAAGTGAATTTGTATCCTTGGTTGAACATTTAGGTCATTTTCGTCCTCCCTAGGCTTATTCTAATTCAATTAGGGTTTTTAACCAATCTTTTGCATCCAATAAGTTTGTTTGTGTCATTGGTTGAACTTTAGGTCATTTTCGTCCTCCCTAGGCTTATTCTAATCCAATTAGGGTTTTTAACCAATCTTGAGCATCCAATAAGTGATTTTGTGTCATTGGTTGTACATTTAGGTCATTTTTGTCCTCCTTAAACTTATTCTGATCCAATTAGAGTTTTTAACCAATCTAGTGGATTTAATAAGTGATTTTGTGTCATTGGTTGAACATTTAGGTCAATTTCGTCCTCCCTGGGCTTATTCTAATCCAATTAGGATTTTTAACCAATCTTGTGAAACCAATAAGTGATATTGTGTCATTGGTTGAACATTTATGTCATTTTCGTCCTTCGTAGGCTTATTCTAATCCAATTAGGGTTTTTAACCGTTCTTGTGCGTCCAATAAGTAATTTTGTGTCATTGATTGAACATTTAGGTCATTTTCGTCCTCCCTAGGCCTATTCTAATCGTATTAGGGTTTTGAACCAATCTTGTGCATCCAATAAGTGATTTTGTGTCATTGGTTGAACATTTAGGTAATTTTCGTCCTCCTTTGGCTTATTATAATCCAATTAGGGTTTTTAACAATCTTGTGCACCCAATAAGTGATTTTGTGTCATAGGTTGAGCATTTAGGTAATTTTCGTCCTCCTTTGGCTTTTTCGAATCCAATTAGGGTTTTTAACAATCTTGTGCACCCAATGAGTGATTTTGTGTCATTGGTTGAACATTTAGGTCATTTTCCTCCTCCCTAGGCTTATTCTAATCCAATCAGGGTTTTTAACCAATCTTGTGCATCCAATAAGTGATTTTGTGTTGTTGGTTGAACATTTAGGTCATTTTCATCCTCCCTAGGCTTATTCTAATCCAATTAGGGTTTTTAACCAATCTTGAGCATCCAATAAGTGATTTTGTGTCATTGGTTGAACATTTAGGTCATTTTTGTCCTCCGTAGGCTTATTCTGATCCAATCAGAGTTTTTAACCAATCTTTTGGATCGAATAAGTGATTTTGTGTCATTGGTTGAACATTTATGTCATTTTCGTCCTCCCAAGGCTTATTCAAAATGAAATTAGGGATTTAACCTATCTTGTACATCCAATAAGTGATTTTGTGTCATTCGTTGAAAATTTAGGTAATTTTCGTCCTCCTTTGGCTTATTATAATCCAATTAAGGTTTTTAACAATCTTGTGCACCCAATAAGTGATTTTGTGTCATTGGTTGAATTTTTGGGTCATTTTCGTCCTCCCTAGGCTTATTCTATTCCAATTAGGGTTTTTAACCAATCTTGTGCATCCAATAAGTCATTTTGTGTCATTGGTTGAACATTTAGGTCATTTTCGTCCTCCCTAGGCCTATTCTAATCCTATTAGGGTTTTGAACCAATCTTGTGCATCCAATAAGTGATTTTGTGTCATTGATTGAACATTTAGGTTTTTTTCGTCCTCCCTAGGCTTATTCTAATCCAATTAGGGTTTTTAACCAATCTTGTGCATCCACTAAGTGATTTTATGTTAGTGGTAGAACATTTAGGTCATTTTCTTCCTCCCTAGGCTTATTCTAATCCAATTAGGGTTTTTAACAAATCCTTTGCATTCAATAAGTGATTTTGTGTCATTGGTTGAACATTTAGATCATTTTCGTCCTCCCTAGGCTTATTTTGATCCAATTAGAGTTTTTAACCAATCTTGTGGATCCAATAAGTGATTTTGTGTCATTGGTTGAACATTTATGTCATTTTCGTCCTCCCTAGGATTATTCTAATCCAAGTAGGGGTTTTAACCTATCTTGTGCATCCAATAATTGATTTTATGTCATTGGTTGAACATTTGTGTCATTTTCGTCCTCCCTTGGCTTATTCTAAACCAAATAGAGTTTTTAACCGTTCTTGTGCATCCAACAAGTTATTTTGTATCCTTGGTTGAACATTTAGGTCATTTTCGTCCTCCCTAGGCTTATTCTAATTCAATTAGGGTTTTTAACCAATCTTGTGCATCCAATAAGTTTGTTTGTGTCATTGGTTGAACATTTAGGTCAATTTCGTCCTCCCTGGGCTTATTCTAATCCAATTAGGATTTTTAACCAATCTTGTGAAACCAATAAGTGATATTGTGTCATTGGTTGAACATTTATGTCATTTTCGTCCTTCGTAGGCTTATTCTAATCCAATTAGGGTTTTTAACCGTTCTTGTGCGTCCAATAAGTAATTTTGTGTCATTGATTGAACATTTAGGTCATTTTCATCCTCCCTAGGCCTATTCTAATCCTATTAGTGTTTTGAACCAATCTTGTGCATCCAATAAGTGATTTTGTGTCATTGGTTGAACATTTAGGTAATTTTCGTCCTCCTTTGGCTTATTATAATCCAATTAGGGTTTTTAACAATCTTGTGCACCCAATTTGTGATTTTGTGTCATTGGTTGAATTTTTGGGTCATTTTCGTCCTCCCTAGGCTTATTCTATTCCTATTAGGGTTTTTAACCAATCTTGTGCATCCAATAAGTGATTTTGTGTCATTGGTTGAACATTTAGGTCATTTTCGTTCTCCCTAGGCTTATTCTAATCCAATTAGGGTTTTTAACCAATCTTGAGCATCCAATAAGTGATTTTGTGTCATTGATTGAACATTTAGGTTTTTTTCGTCCTTCCTAGGCTTATTCTAATCCAATTAGGGTTTTTAACCAATCTTGTGGATCCAATAAGTGATTTTGTGTCATTGGTTGAACATTTTTGTCATTTTCGTCCTTCCTAGGCTTATTCTAATCCAATTAGGGTTTTTAACCTTTCTTGTGCATCCAATAAGTGATTTTGTGTCATTAGTTGAGCATTTCGGTCATTTTCGTCCTCCTTTGGCTTTTTCGAATCCAAATAGGGTTTTTAACAATCTTGTGCACCCAATGAGTGATTTTGTGTCATTGGTTAAACATTTAGGTCATTTTCCTCCTCCCTAGGCTTATTCTAATCCAATCAGGGTTTTTAACAAATCCTTTGCATTCAATAAGTGATTTTGTGTCATTTGTTGAACATTTAGATCATTTTCGTCCTCCCTAGGCTTATTTTGATCCAATTAGAGTTTTTAACCAATCTTGTGGATCCAATAAGTGATTTTGTGTCATTGGTTGAACATTTAAGTCATTTTCGTCCTCCCTAGGCTTATTTTAATCCAATTAGGGGTTTTAACCTATCTTGTGCATCCAATAATTGATTTTATGTCATTGGTTGAACATTTATGTCATTTTCGTCCTCCCTTGGCTTATTCTAATCCAAATAGGGTTTTTAACCGTTCTTGTGCATCCTACAAGTGAATTTGTATCATTGGTTGAACTTTTAGGTCATTTTCGTCCTCCCTAGGCTTATTCTAATTCAATTAGGGTTTTTAACCAATCTTGTGCATCCAATAAGTTTGTTTGTGTCATTGGTTGAACATTTAGGTCATTTTCGTCCTCCCTAGGCTTATTCTAATCCAATTAGGGTTTTTAACCAATCTTGAGCATCCAATAAGTGATTTTGTGTCATTGGTTGTACATTTAGGTCATTTTTGTCCTCCTTAAACTTATTCTGATCCAATTAGAGTTTTTAACCAATCTAGTGGATTTAATAAGTGATTTTGTGTCATTGGTTGAACATTTAGGTCAATTTCGTCCTCCCTGGGCTTATTCTAATCCAATTAGGATTTTTAACCAATCTTGTGAAACCAATAAGTGATATTGTGTCATTGGTTGAACATTTATGTCATTTTCGTCCTTCGTAGGCTTATTCTAATCCAATTAGGGTTTTTAACCGTTCTTGTGCGTCCAATAAGTAATTTTGTGTCATTGATTGAACATTTAGGTCATTTTCGTCCTCCCTAGGCCTATTCTAATCGTATTAGGGTTTTGAACCAATCTTGTGCATCCAATAAGTGATTTTGTGTCATTGGTTGAACATTTAGGTAATTTTCGTCCTCCTTTGGCTTATTATAATCCAATTAGGGTTTTTAACAATCTTGTGCACCCAATAAGTGATTTTGTGTCATAGGTTGAGCATTTAGGTAATTTTCGTCCTCCTTTGGCTTTTTCGAATCCAATTAGGGTTTTTAACAATCTTGTGCACCCAATGAGTGATTTTGTGTCATTGGTTGAACATTTAGGTCATTTTCCTCCTCCCTAGGCTTATTCTAATCCAATCAGGGTTTTTAACCAATCTTGTGCATCCAATAAGTGATTTTGTGTTGTTGGTTGAACATTTAGGTCATTTTCATCCTCCCTAGGCTTATTCTAATCCAATTAGGGTTTTTAACCAATCTTGAGCATCCAATAAGTGATTTTGTGTCATTGGTTGAACATTTAGGTCATTTTTGTCCTCCGTAGGCTTATTCTGATCCAATCAGAGTTTTTAACCAATCTTTTGGATCGAATAAGTGATTTTGTGTCATTGGTTGAACATTTATGTCATTTTCGTCCTCCCAAGGCTTATTCAAAATGAAATTAGGGATTTAACCTATCTTGTACATCCAATAAGTGATTTTGTGTCATTCGTTGAAAATTTAGGTAATTTTCGTCCTCATTTGGCTTATTATAATCCAATTAAGGTTTTTAACAATCTTGTGCACCCAATAAGTGATTTTGTGTCATTGGTTGAATTTTTGGGTCATTTTCGTCCTCCCTAGGCTTATTCTATTCCAATTAGGGTTTTTAACCAATCTTGTGCATCCAATAAGTCATTTTGTGTCATTGGTTGAACATTTAGGTCATTTTCGTCCTCCCTAGGCCTATTCTAATCCTATTAGGGTTTTGAACCAATCTTGTGCATCCAATAAGTGATTTTGTGTCATTGATTGAACATTTAGGTTTTTTTCGTCCTCCATAGGCTTATTCTAATCCAATTAGGGTTTTTAACCAATCTTGTGCATCCAATAAGTGATTTTATGTTAGTGGTAGAACATTTAGGTCATTTTCTTCCTCCCTAGGCTTATTCTAATCCAATTAGGGTTTTTAACAAATCCTTTGCCTTCAATAAGTGATTTTGTGTCATTGGTTGAACATTTAGATCATTTTTGTCCTCCCTAGGCTTATTTTGATCCAATTAGAGTTTTTAACCAATCTTGTGGATCCAATAATTGATTTTATGTCATTGGTTGAACATTTATGTCATTTTCGTCCTCCCTTGGCTTATTCTAATCCAAATAGAGTTTTTAACCGTTCTTGTGCATCCAACAAGTTATTTTGTATCCTTGGTTGAACATTTAGGTCATTTTCGTCCTCCCTAGGCTTATTCTAATTCAATTAGGGTTTTTAACCAATCTTGTGCATCCAATAAGTTTGTTTGTGTCATTGGTTGAACATTTAGGTCAATTTCGTCCTCCCTGGGCTTATTCTAATCCAATTAGGATTTTTAACCAATCTTGTGAAACCAATAAGTGATATTGTGTCATTGGTTGAACATTTATGTCATTTTCGTCCTTCGTAGGCTTATTCTAATCCAATTAGGGTTTTTAACCGTTCTTGTGCGTCCAATAAGTAATTTTGTGTCATTGATTGAACATTTAGGTCATTTTCGTCCTCCCTAGGCCTATTCTAATCCTATTAGGGTTTTGAACCAATCTTGTGCATCCAATAAGTGATTTTGTGTCATTGGTTGAACATTTAGGTAATTTTCGTCCTCCTTTGGCTTATTATAATCCAATTAGGGTTTTTAACAATCTTGTGCACCCAATTTGTGATTTTGTGTCATTGGTTGAATTTTTGGGTCATTTTCGTCCTCCCTAGGCTTATTCTATTCCTATTAGGGTTTTTAACCAATCTTGTGCATCCAATAAGTGATTTTGTGTCATTGGTTGAACATTTAGGTCATTTTCGTCCTCCCTAGGCTTATTCTAATCCAATTAGGGTTTTTAACCAATCTTGAGCATCCAATAAGTGATTTTGTGTCATTGATTGAGCATTTCGGTCATTTTCGTCCTCCTTTGGCTTTTTCGAATCCAATTAGGGTTTTTAACAATCTTGTGCACCCAATGAGTGATTTTGTGTCATTGGTTAAACATTTAGGTCATTTTCCTCCTCCCTAGGCTTATTCTAATCCAATCAGGGTTTTTAACCTTTCTTGTGCATCCAATAAGTGATTTTGTGTCATTAGTTGAGCATTTCGGTCATTTTCGTCCTCCTTTGGCTTTTTCGAATCCAATTAGGGTTTTTAACAATCTTGTGCACCCAATGAGTGATTTTGTGTCATTGGTTAAACATTTAGGTCATTTTCCTCCTCCCTAGGCTTATTCTAATCCAATCAGGGTTTTTAACAAATCCTTTGCATTCAATAAGTGATTTTGTGTCATTTGTTGAACATTTAGATCATTTTCGTCCTCCCTAGGCTTATTTTGATCCAATTAGAGTTTTTAACCAATCTTGTGGATCCAATAAGTGATTTTGTGCCATTGGTTGAACATTTAAGTCATTTTCGTCCTCCCTAGGCTTATTTTAATCCAATTAGGGGTTTTAACCTATCTTGTGCATCCAATAATTGATTTTATGTCATTGGTTGAACATTTATGTCATTTTCGTCCTCCCTTGGCTTATTCTAATCCAAATAGGGTTTTTAACCGTTCTTGTGCATCCTACAAGTGAATTTGTATCATTGGTTGAACATTTAGGTCATTTTCGTCCTCCCTAGGCTTATTCTAATTCAATTAGGGTTTTTAACCAATCTTGGTCATCCAATAAGTTTGTTTGTGTCATTGGTTGAACATTTAGGTCATTTTCGTCCTCCCTAGGCTTATTCTGATCCAATTAGGGTTTTTAACCAATCTTGAGCATCCAATAAGTGATTTTGTGTCATTGGTTGTACATTTAGGTCATTTTTGTCCTCCTTAAATTTATTCTGATCCAATTAGAGTTTTTAACCAATCTAGTGGATTTAATAAGTGATTTTGTGTCATTGGTTGAACATTTATGTCATTTTCGTCCTCCCTAGGCTTATTCTAATCCAATTAGGGTTTTTAACCTATCTTGTGCATCCAATAAGTGATTTTGTGTCATAGGTTGAGCATTTAGGTAATTTTCGTCCTCCTTTGGCTTTTTCGAATCCAATTAGGGTTTTTAACAATCTTGTGCACCCAATGAGTGATTTTGTGTCATTGGTTGAAATTTTGGGTCATTTTCGTCCTCCCTAGGCTTGTTCTAATCCTATTAGGGTTTTGAACCAATCTTGTGTATCCAATAAGTGATTTTGTGTCATTGATTGAACATTTAGGTCATTTTCGTCCTCCCTAGGCTTATTCTAATTCAATTAGGGTTTTAACCAATCTTGAGCATCCAATAAGTGATTTTGTGTCATTGGTTGTACATTTAGGTCATTTTTGTCCTCCTTAAATTTATTCTGATCCAATTAGAGTTTTTAACCAATCTAGTGGATCCAATAAGTGATTTTGTGTAATTGGTTGAACATTTTTGTCATTTTCGTCCTTCCTAGGCTTATACTAATCCAATTAGGGTTTTTAACCTATCTTGTGCATCCAATAAGTGATTTTGTGTCATTGGTTGAGCATTTAGGTCATTTTCGTCCTCCTTTGGCTTTTTCGAATCCAATTAGGGATTTTAACAATCTTGTGCACCCAATGAGTGATTTTGTGTCATTAGTTTAACATTTAGGTCATTTTCCTCCTCTCTAGGCTTATTCTAATCCAATCAGGGTTTTTAACAAATCCTTTGCATTCAATAAGTGATTTTGTGTCATTTCTTGAACATTTAAGTCATTTTCGTTCTCCCTAGGCTTATTTTAATCCAATTAGGGGTTTTAACCTATCTTGTGCATCCAATAATTGATTTTATGTCATTGGTTGAACATTTATGTCATTTTCGTCCTCCCTTGGCTTATTCTAATCCAAATAGGGTTTTTAACCGTTCTTGTGCATCCTACAAGTGATTTTGTGTCATTGGTTGAACATTTATGTCATTTTCGTCCTCCCTAGGCTTATTCTAATCCAATTAGGGTTTTTAACCTATCTTGTGCATCCAATAAGTGATTTTGTGTCATAGGTTGAGCATTTAGGTAATTTTCGTCCTCCTTTGGCTTTTTCGAATCAAATTAGGGTTTTTAACAATCTTGTGCACCCAATGAGTGATTTTGTTTCATTGGTTGAACATTTAGGTAATTTTCCTCCTCCCTAGGCTTATTCTAATCCAATCAGGGTTTTTAACCAATCTTGTGCATCCAATAAGTGATTTTGTGTTGTTGGTTGAACATTTAGGTCATTTTCATCCTCCCTATGCTTATTCTAATCCAATTAGGGTTTTTAACCAATCTTGAGCATCCAATAAGTGATTTTGTGTCATTGGTTGAACATTTAGGTCATTTTTGTCCTCCGTAGGCTTATTCTGATCCAATCAGAGTTTTTAACCAATCTTTTGGATCGAATAAGTGATTTTGTGTCATTGGTTGAACATTTATGTCATTTTCGTCCTCCCAAGGCTTATTCAAAATGAAATTAGGGATTTAACCTATATTGTACATCCAATAAGTGATTTTGTGTCATTCGTTGAAAATTTAGGTAATTTTCGTCCTCCTTTGGCTTATTATAATCCAATTAAGGTTTTTAACAATCTTGTGCACCCAATAAGTGATTTTGTGTCATTGGTTGAATTTTTGGGTCATTTTCGTCCTCCCTAGGCTTATTCTATTCCAATTAGGGTTTTTAACCAATCTTGTGCATCCAATAAGTCATTTTGTGTCATTGGTTGAACATTTAGGTCATTTTCGTCCTCCCTAGGCTTATTCTGATCCAATTAGAGTTTTTAACGAATCTTGTGGTTCCAGTAAGTGATTTTGTGTCATTGGTTGAACATTTATGTCATTTTCGTCTTCCCTAGGCTTATTCTAATCCAATTAGGGTTTTTAACAAATCCTTTGCATTCAATAAGTGATTTTGTGTCATTGGTTGAACATTTAGATCATTTTCGTCCTCCCTAGGCTTATTTTGATCCAATTAGAGTTTTTAACCAATCTTGTGGATCCAATAAGTGATTTTGTGTCATTGGTTGAACATTTATGTCATTTTCGTCCTCCCTAGGATTATTCTAATCCAATTAGGGGTTTTAACCTATCTTGTGCATCCAATAATTGATTTTATGACATTGGTTGAACATTTATGTCATTTTCGTCCTCCCTTGGCGTATTCTAATCCAAATAGAGTTTTTAACCGTTCTTGTGCATCCAACAAGTTATTTTGTATCCTTGGTTGAACATTTAGGTCATTTTCGTCCTCCCTAGGCTTATTCTAATTCAATTAGGGTTTTTAACCAATCTTGTGCATCCAATAAGTTTGTTTGTGTCATTGGTTGAACATTTAGGTCAATTTCGTCCTCCCTGGGCTTATTCTAATCCAATTAGGATTTTTAACCAATCTTGTGAAACCAATAAGTGATATTGTGTCATTGGTTGAACATTTATATCATTTTCGTCCTTCGTAGGCTTATTCTAATCCAATTAGGGTTTTTAACCAATCTTGTGGATCCAATAAGTGATTTTGTGTCATTGGTTGAACATTTTTGTCATTTTCGTCCTTCCTAGGCTTATTCTAATCCAATTAGGGTTTTTAACCTTTCTTGTGCATCCAATAAGTGATTTTGTGTCATTAGTTGAGCATTTCGGTCATTTTCGTCCTCCTTTGGCTTTTTCGAATCCAAATAGGGTTTTTAACAATCTTGTGCACCCAATGAGTGATTTTGTGTCATTGGTTAAACATTTAGGTCATTTTCCTCCTCCCTAGGCTTATTCTAATCCAATCAGGGTTTTTAACAAATCCTTTGCATTCAATAAGTGATTTTGTGTCATTTGTTGAACATTTAGATCATTTTCGTCCTCCCTAGGCTTATTTTGATCCAATTAGAGTTTTTAACCAATCTTGTGGATCCAATAAGTGATTTTGTGTCATTGGTTGAACATTTAAGTCATTTTCGTCCTCCCTAGGCTTATTTTAATCCAATTAGGGGTTTTAACCTATCTTGTGCATCCAATAATTGATTTTATGTCATTGGTTGAACATTTATGTCATTTTCGTCCTCCCTTGGCTTATTCTAATCCAAATAGGGTTTTTAACCGTTCTTGTGCATCCTACAAGTGAATTTGTATCATTGGTTGAACATTTAGGTCATTTTCGTCCTCCCTAGGCTTATTCTAATTCAATTAGGGTTTTTAACCAATCTTGGTCATCCAATAAGTTTGTTTGTGTCATTGGTTGAACATTTAGGTCATTTTCGTCCTCCGTAGGCTTATTCTGATCCAATTAGGGTTTTTAACCAATCTTGAGCATCCAATAAGTGATTTTGTGTCATTGGTTGTACATTTAGGTCATTTTTGTCCTCCTTAAACTTATTCTGATCCAATTAGAGTTTTTAACCAATCTAGTGGATTTAATAAGTGATTTTGTGTCATTGGTTGAACATTTATGTCATTTTCGTCCTCCCTAGGCTTATTCTAATCCAATTAGGGTTTTTAACCTATCTTGTGCATCCAATAAGTGATTTTGTGTCATAGGTTGAGCATTTAGGTAATTTTCGTCCTCCTTTGGCTTTTTCGAATCCAATTAGGGTTTTTAACAATCTTGTGCACCCAATGAGTGATTTTGTGTCATTGGTTGAAATTTTGGGTCATTTTCGTCCTCCCTAGGCTTGTTCTAATCCTATTAGGGTTTTGAACCAATCTTGTGTATCCAATAAGTGATTTTGTGTCATTGATTGAACATTTAGGTTTTTTTCGTCCTCCCTAGGCTTATTCTAATTCAATTACGGTTTTTAACCAATCTTGTGGATCCAATAAGTGATTTTGTGTAATTGGTTGAACATTTTTGTCATTTTCGTCCTTCCTAGGCTTATACTAATCCAATTAGGGTTTTTAACCTATCTTGTGCATCCAATAAGTGATTTTGTGTCATTGGTTGAGCATTTAGGTCATTTTCGTCCTCCTTTGGCTTTTTCGAATCCAATTAGGGATTTTAACAATCTTGTGCACCCAATGAGTGATTTTGTGTCATTAGTTTAACATTTAGGTCATTTTCCTCCTCTCTAGGCTTATTCTAATCCAATCAGGGTTTTTAACAAATCCTTTGCATTCAATAAGTGATTTTGTGTCATTTCTTGAACATTTAAGTCATTTTCGTTCTCCCTAGGCTTATTTTAATCCAATTAGGGGTTTTAACCTATCTTGTGCATCCAATAATTGATTTTATGTCATTGGTTGAACATTTATGTCATTTTCGTCCTCCCTTGGCTTATTCTAATCCAAATAGGGTTTTTAACCGTTCTTGTGCATCCTACAAGTGATTTTGTATCCTTGGTTGAACATTTAGGTCATTTTCGTCCTCCCTAGGCTTATTATAATTCAATTAGGGTTTTTAACCAATCTTGTGCATCCAATAAGTTCGTTTGTGTTATTGGTTGAACATTTAGGTCAATTTCGTCCTCCCTGGGCTTATTCTAATCCAATTAGGGTTTTTAACTAATCTTGTGAAACCAATAAGTGATTTTGTGTCATTGGTTAAACATTTATGTCATTTTCGTCCTTCGTAGGCTTATTCTAATCCAATTAGGGTTTTTAACCATTCTTGTGCGTCCAATAAGTAATTTTGTGTCATTGATTGAACATTTAGGTCATTTTCGTCCTCCCTAGGTCTATTCTAATCCTATTAGGGTTTTGAACCAATCTTGTGCATCCAATAAGTGATTTTGTGTCATTGGTTGAACATTTAGGTAATTCACGTCCTCCTTTCGCTTATTATAATCCAATTAGGGTTTTTAACAATCTTGTGCACCCAATGACTGATTTTGTGTCATTGTTTGAATTTTTGGGTCATTTTCGTCCTCCCTAGGCTTATTCTATTCCAATTAGGGTTTTTAACCAATCTTGTGCATCCAATAAGTGATTTTGTGTCATTGGTTGAACATTTAGGTCATTTTCGTTCTCCCTAGGCTTATTCTAATCCAATTAGGGTTTTAAATAATCTTGAGCATCCAATAATTGATTTTGTGTCATTGGTTGAACATTTAGGTCATTTTTGTCCTCCTTAGACTTATTCTGATCCAATTAGAGTTTTTAACCAATCTTGTGGATCCAATAAGTGATTTTGTGTCATTGGTTGAACATTTATGTCATTTTCGTCCTCCCTAGGCTTATTCTAATCCAATTAGGGTTTTTAACCTATCTTGTGCATCCAATAAGTGATTTTGTGTCATTGGTTGAGCATTTAGGTAATTTTCATCCTCCTTTGGCTTTTTCGAAGCCAATTAGGGTTTTTACCAATCTTGTGCACCCAATGTGTGATTTTGTGTCATTGGTTGAAATTTTGGGTCATTTTCGTCCTCCCTAGGCTTGTTCTAATCCAATTAGGGTTTTGAACCAATCTTGTGCATCAAATGAGTGATTTTATGTCATTCGTTGACCATTAAGGTCATTTTCGTCCTCCCTAGGCCTATTCTAATCCTATTAGGGTTTTGAACCAATCTTGTGCATCCAATAAGTGATTATGTGTCATTGATTGAACATTTAGGTTTTTTTCGTCCTCCCTAGGCTTATTCAAATCCAATTAGGGTTTTTAACCAATCTTGTGCATCCAATAAGTGATTTTGTGTTAGTGGTTGAACATTTAGGTCATTTTCGTCTTCCCTAGGCTTATTCTAATCCAATCAGGGTTTTTAACAAATCATTTGCATTCAATAAGTGATTTTGTGTCATTGGTTGAACATTTAGATCATTTTCGTCCTCCCTAGGCTTATTCTAATCCAATTAGGGTTTTGAACCAATCTTGTGCATTCAATAAGTGATTTTGTGTCATTGGTTGAACATTTAGGTCATTTTCGTCCTCCCTAGGCTTATTCTGATCCAATTAGAGTTTTTAACTAATCTTTTGGATCGAATAAGTGATTTTGTTTCATTGGTTGAACATTTAGGTCATTTTCGTCCTCCTTTGGCTTTTTCGAATCCAATTAGGGTTTTTAACAATCTTGTGCACCCAATGAGTGATTTTGTGTCATTGGTTAAACATTTAGGTCATTTTCCTCCTCCTTAGGCTTATTCTAATCCAATCAGGGTTTTTAACAAATCCTTTGCATTCAATAAGTGATTTTGTGTCATTTGTTGAACATTTAGATCATTTTCGTCCTCCCTAGGCTTATTTTGATCCAATTAGAGTTTTTAACCAATCTTGTGGATCCAATAAGTGATTTGGTGTCATTGGTTGAACATTTAAGTCATTTTCGTCCTCCCTAGGCTTATTTTTATCGAATTAGGGGTTTTAACCTATCTTGTGCATCCAATAATTGATTTTATGTCATTGGTTTACATTTATGTCATTTTCGTCTTCCCTTGGCTTATTCTAATCCAAATAGGGTTTTTAACCGTTCTTGTGCATCCTACAAGTGATTTTGTATTCTTGGTTGAACATTTAGGTCATTTTCGTCCTCCCTAGGCTTATTCTAATTCAATTAGGGTTTTTAACCAATCTTGTGCATCCAATAAGTTTATTTGTGTCATTGGTTGAACATTTAGGTCATTTTCGTCCTCCCTAGGCTTATTCTAATCCAATTAGGGTTTTTAACCAATCTTGAGCATCCAATAAGTGATTTTGTGTCATTGGTTGTACATTTAGGTCATTTTTGTCCTCCTTAAACTTATTCTGATCCAATTAGAGTTTTTAACCAATCTAGTGGATTTAATAAGTGATTTTGTGTCATTGGTTGAACATTTATGTCATTTTCGTCCTCCCTAGGCTTATTCTAATCCAATTAGAGTTTTTAACCTATCTTGTGCATCCAATAAGTGATTTTGTGTCATAGGTTGAGCATTGAGGTAATTCACGTCCTCCTTTGGCTTATTATAATCCAATTAGGGTTTTTAACAATCTTGTGCACCCAATGACTGATTTTGTGTCATTGGTTGAATTTTTGGGTCATTTTCGTCCTCCCTAGGCTTATTCTATTCCAATTAGGGTTTTTAACCAATCTTGTGCATCCAATAAGTGATTTTGTGTCATTGGTTGAACATGTAGGTCATTTTCGTCCTCCCTAGGCTTATTCTAATCCAATTAGGGTTTTAAACAATCTTGAGCATCCAATAACTGATTTTGTGTCATTGGTTGAACATTTAGGTCATTTTTGTCCTCCTTAGACTTATTCTGATCCAATTAGAGTTTTTAACCAATCTTGTGGATCCAATAAGTGATTTTGTGTCATTGGTTGAACATTTATGTCATTTTCGTCCTCCCTAGGATTATTCTAATCCAATTAGGGTTTTTAACCTATCTTGTGCATCCAATAAGTGATTTTGTGTCATTGGTTGAGCATTTAGGTAATTTTCATCGTCCTTTGGCTTTTTCGAAGCCAATTAGGGTTTTTAACAATCTTGTGCACCCAATGAGTGATTTTGTGTCATTGGTTGAAATTTTGGGTCATTTTCGTCCTCCCTAGGCTTGTTCTAATCCAATTAGGGTTTTGAACCAATCTTGTGCATCCAATAAGTGATTTTATGTCATTCGTTGAACATTAAGGTCATTTTCGTCCTCCCTAGGCCTATTCTAATCCTATTAGGGTTTTGAACGATTCTTGTGCATCCAATAAGTGATTATGTGTCATTGATTGAACATTTAGGTTTTTTTCGTCCTCCTTAGGCTTATTCAAATCCAATTAGGGTTTTTAACCAATCTTGTGCATCCAATAAGTGATTTTGTGTTAGTGGTTGAACATTTAGGTCATTTTCGTCTTCCCTAGGCTTATTCTAATCCAATCAGGGTTTTTAACAAATCATTTGCATTAAATAAGTGATTTTGTGTCATTGGTTGAACATTTAGATCATTTTCGTCCTCCCTAGGCTTATTCTAATCCAATTAGGGTTTTGAACCAATCTTGTGCATTCAATAAGTGATTTTGTGTCATTGGTTGAACATTTAGGTCATTTTCGTCCTCCCTAGGCTTATTCTGATCCAATTAGAGTTTTTAACCAATCTTTTGGATCGAATAAGTGATTTTGTTTCATTGGTTGAACATTTAGGTCATTTTCGTCCTCCCTAGGCTTATTCTAATCCAATCAAGGTTTTTAACAAATCCTTTGCATTCAATAAGTGATTTTGTGTCATTTGTTGAACATTTAGATCATTTTCGTCCTCCCTAGGCTTATTTTGATCCAATTAGAGTTTTTAACCAATCTTGTGGATCCAATAAGTGATTTGGTGTCATTGGTTGAACATTTAAGTCATTTTCGTCCTC
>JBBPBP010009780.1:14540495-14590743 GCA_037974735.1 Cicer chorassanicum
GGTTTTTAACAAATCCTTTGCATTCAATAAGTGATTTTGTGTCATTTGTTGAACATTTAGATCATTTTCGTCCTCCCTAGGCTTATTTTGATCCAATTAGAGTTTTTAACCAATCTTGTGGATCCAATAAGTGATTTGGTGTCATTGGTTGAACATTTAAGTCATTTTCGTCCTCGCTAGGCTTATTTTTATCCAATTAGGGGTTTTAACCTATCTTGTGCATCCAATAATTGATTTTATGTCATTGGTTTAACATTTATGTCATTTTCGTCCTCCGTTGGCTTATTCTAATCCAAATAGGGTTTTTAACCGTTCTTGTGCATCCTACAAGTGATTTTGTATTCTTGGTTGAACATTTAGGTCATTTTCGTCGTCCCTAGGCTTATTCTAATTCAATTAGGGTTTTTAACCAATCTTGTGCATCCAATAAGTTTGTTTGTGTCATTGGTTGAACATTTAGGTCAATTTCGTCCTCCCTGGGCTTATTCTAATCCAATTAGGGTTTTTAACCAATCTTGTGAAACCAATAAGTGATTTTGTGTCATTGGTTGAACATTTATGTCATTTTCGTCCTTCGTAGGCTTATTCTACTCCAATTAGGGTTTTTAACCAATCTTGTGAAACCAATAAGTGATTTTGTGTCATTGGTTGAACATTTATGTCATTTTCGTCCTTCGTAGGCTTATTCTAATCCAATTAGGGTTTTTAACCATTCTTGTGCGTCCAATAAGTAATTTTGTATGATTGATTGAACATTTAGGTCATTTTCGTCCTCCCTAGGCCTATTCTAATCCTATTAGGGTTTTGAACCAATCTTGTGCATCCAATAAGTGATTTTGTGTCATTGGTTGAACATTTAGGTAATTTTCGTCCTCCTTTGGCTTATTATAATCCAATTAGGGTTTTTAACGATCTTGTGCACCCAATGAGTGATTTTGTGTCATTGGTTGAATTTTTGGGTCATTTTCGTCCTCCCTAGGCTTATTCTATTCCAATTAGGGTTTTTAACCAATCTTGTGCATCCAATAAGTGATTTTGTGTCATTGGTTGAACATTTAGGTCATTTTCGTTCTCCCTAGGCTTATTCTATTCCAATTAGGGTTCTTAACCAATCTTGAGCATCCAATAAGTGATTTTGTGTCATTGGTTGAACATTTAGGTCATTTTTGACCTCCTTAGACTTATTCTGATCCAATTAGAGTTTTTAACCAATCTTGTGGATCCAATAAGTGATTCTTTGTCATTGGTTGAACATTTATGTCATTTTAGTCCTCCCTAGGCTTATTCTAATCCAATTAGGGTTTTTAACCTATCTTGTGCATCCAATAAGTGATTTTGTGTCATTGGTTGAGCATTTAGGTAATTTTCATCCTCCTTTGGCTTTTTCGAATCCAATTAGGGTTTTTAACAATCTTGTGCACCCAATGAGTGATTTTGTGTCATTGGATGAAATTTTGGGTCATTTTCGTCCTCCCTAGGCTTGTTCTAATCCTATTAGGGTTTTGAACCAATCTTGTGCATCCAATAAGTGATTTTGTGTCATTGGTTGAACATTTAGGTAATTCACGTCCTCCTTTGGCTTATTATAATCCAATTAGGGTTTTTAACAATCTTGTGCACCCAATGACTGATTTTGTGTCATTGGTTGAATTTTTGGGTCATTTTCGTCCTCCCTAGGCTTATTCTATTCCAATTAGGGTTTTTAACCAATCTTGTGCATCCAATAAGTGATTTTGTGTCATTGGTTGAACATGTAGGTCATTTTCGTCCTCCCTAGGCTTATTCTAATCCAATTAGGGTTTTAAACAATCTTGAGCATCCAATAATTGATTTTGTGTCATTGGTTGAACATTTAGGTCATTTTTGTCCTCCTTAGACTTATTCTGATCCAATTAGAGTTTTTAACCAATCTTGTGGATCCAATAAGTGATTTTGTGTCATTGGTTGAACATTTATGTCATTTTCGTCCTCCCTAGGATTATTCTAATCCAATTAGGGTTTTTAACCTATCTTGTGCATCCAATAAGTGATTTTGTGTCATTGGTTGAGCATTTAGGTAATTTTCATCCTCCTTTGGCTTTTTCGAAGCCAATTAGGGTTTTTAACAATCTTGTGCACCCAATGAGTGATTTTGTGTCATTGGTTGAAATTTTGGGTCATTATCGTCCTCCCTAGGCTTGTTCTAATCCAATTAGGGTTTTGAACCAATCTTGTGCATCCAATAAGTGATTTTATGTCATTCGTTGAACATTAAGGTCATTTTCGTCCTCCCTAGGCCTATTCTAATCCTATTAGGGTTTTGAACGATTCTTGTGCATCCAATAAGTGATTATGTGTCATTGATTGAACATTTAGGTTTTTTTCGTCCTCCTTAGGCTTATTCAAATCCAATTAGGGTTTTTAACCAATCTTGTGCATCCAATAAGTGATTTTGTGTTAGTGGTTGAACATTTAGGTCATATTCGTCTTCCCTAGGCTTATTCTAATCCAATCAGGGTTTTTAACAAATCATTTGCATTCAATAAGTGATTTTGTGTCATTTGTTGAACATTTAGATCATTTTCGTCCTCCCTAGGCTTATTCTAATCCAATTAGGGTTTTGAACCAATCTTGTGCATTCAATAAGTGATTTTGTGTCATTGGTTGAACATTTAGGTCATTTTCGTCCTCCCTAGGCTTATTCTGATCCAATTAGAGTTTTTAACCAATCTTTTGGATCGAATAAGTGATTTTGTTTCATTGGTTGAACATTTAGGTCATTTTCGTCCTCCCTAGGCTTATTCTAATCCAATCAGGGTTTTTAACAAATCCTTTGCATTCAATAAGTGATTTTGTGTCATTTGTTGAACATTTAGATCATTTTCGTCCTCCCTAGGCTTATTTTGATCCAATTAGAGTTTTTAACCAATCTTGTGGATCCAATAAGTGATTTGGTGTCATTGGTTGAACATTTAAGTCATTTTCGTCCTCCCTAGGCTTATTTTTATCCAATTAGGGGTTTTAACCTATCTTGTGCATCCAATAATTGATTTTATGTCATTGGTTTAACATTTATGTCATTTTCGTCCTCCGTTGGCTTATTCTAATCCAAATAGGGTTTTTAACCGTTCTTGTGTATCCTACAAGTGATTTTGTATTCTTGGTTGAACATTTAGGTCATTTTCGTCGTCCCTAGGCCTATTCTAATCCTATTAGGGTTTTGAACCAATCTTGTGCATCCAATAAGTGATTTTGTGTCATTGGTTGAACATTTAGGTAATTTTCGTCCTCCTTTGGCTTATTATAATCCAATTAGGGTTTTTAACGATCTTGTGCACCCAATGAGTGATTTTGTGTTATTGGTTGAATTTTTGGGTCATTTTCGTCCTCCCTAGGCTTATTCTATTCCAATTAGGGTTTTTAACCAATCTTGTGCATCCAATAAGTGATTTTGTGTCATTGGTTGAACATTTAGGTCATTTTCGTTCTCCCTAGGCTTATTCTATTCCAATTAGGGTTCTTAACCAATCTTGAGCATCCAATAAGTGATTTTGTGTCATTGGTTGAACATTTAGGTCATTTTTGTCCTCCTTAGACTTATTCTGATCCAATTAGAGTTTTTAACCAATCTTGTGGATCCAATAAGTGATTCTGTGTCATTGGTTGAACATTTATGTCATTTTCGTCCTCCCTAGGCTTATTCTAATCCAATTAGGGTTTTTAACCTATCTTGTGCATCCAATAAGTGATTTTGTGTCATTGGTTGAGCATTTAGGTAATTTTCATCCTCCTTTGGCTTTTCCGAATCCAATTAGGGTTTTTAACAATCTTGTGCACCCAATGAGTGATTTTGTGTCATTGGTTGAAATTTTGGGTCATTTTCGTCCTCCCTAGGCTTGTTCTAATCCTATTAGGGTTTTGAACCAATCTTGTGCATCCAATAAGTGATTTTATGTCATTCGTTGAACATTAAGGTCATTTTCGTCCTCCCTAGGCCTATTCTAATCCTATTAGGGTTTTGAACCAATCTTGTGCATCCAATAAGTGATTATGTGTCATTGATTGAACATTTAGGTTTTTTTCGTCCTCCCTAGGCTTATTCTTATCCAATTAGGGTTTTTAACCAATCTTGTGCATCCAATAAGTGATTTTGTGTTAGTGGTTGAACATTTAGGTCATTTTCGTCCTCCCTAGGCTTATTCTAATCCAATCAGGGTTTTTAACAAATCCTTTGCATTCAATAAGTGATTTTGTGTCATTGGTTGAACAGTTAGATCATTTTCGTCCTCCCTAGGCTTATTCTAATCCAATTAGGGTTATTAACCAAACTTGAGCATCCAATAAATGATTTTGTGTCATTGGTTGAACATTTAGGTCATTTTTGTCTTCCTTAGGCTTATTGTGATCCAATCAGAGTTTTTAACCAATCTTGTGGATCCAATAATTGACTTTGTGTCATTGGTTGAACATTTATGTCATTTTCGTCCTCCCAAGTCTTATTCAAAATCAAATTAGGGTTTTAACCTATCTTGTACATCCAATAAGTGATTTTGTGTCATTGGTTGAACATTTAGGTAATTTTCGTCCTCCTTCGGCTTATTATAATCCAATTAAGGTTTTTAACAATCTTGTGCACCCAATGAGTGATTTTGTGTCATTGGTTGAACATTTAGGTCATTTTCCTCCTCCCTAGGCTTATTCTAATCCTATTAGGGTTTTTAACCAATCTTGTGCATCCAATAAGTGATTTATTGTGATTTGTTGAACATTTAGGTCATTTTCATCCTCCCTAGGCTTATTCTAATCCAATTAGGGTTATTAACCAAACTTGAGCATCCAATAAATGATTTTGTGTCATTGGTTGAACATTTAGGTCATTTTTGTCTTCCTTAGGCTTATTCTGATCCAATCAGAGTTTTTAACCAATCTTGTGGATCCAATAAGTGATTTTGTGTCATTGGTTGAACATTTATGTCATTTTCGTCCTCCCAAGTCTTATTCAAAATCAAATTAGGGTTTTAACCTATCTTGTACATCCAATAAGTGATTTTGTGTCATTGGTTGAACATTTAGGTAATTTTCGTCCTCCTTCGGCTTATTATAATCCAATTAAGGTTTTTAACAATCTTGTGCACCCAATGAGTGATTTTATGTCATTGGTTGAATTTTGGGGTTATTTTCGTCCTCCCTAGGCTTATTCTAATCCTTTTAGGGTTTTGAACCAATCTTTTTCTTCCAATAAGTGATTTTGTGTCATTGGTTGAACATTTAGGTTTTTTTCGTCCTCCCTAGGCCTATTCTAATCCTATTAGGGTTTTGAACCAATCTTGTTCATCCAATAAGTGATTTTGTGTTAGTGGTTTAACATTTAGGTCGTTTTCGTCCTCCCTAGGCTTATTCTAATCCAATCAGGGTTTTTAACAAATCCTTTGCATTCAATAAGTGATTTTGTGTCATTGGTTGAACATTTAGATCATTTTTGTTCTCCCTAGGCTTATTTTGATCCAGTTAGAGTTTTTAACCAATCTTGTGGATCCAATAAGTGATTTTGTGTCATTGGTTGAACATTTATGTCATTTTCGTCCTCCCTAGGCTTATTCTAATCCAATTAGGGGTTTTAACCAATCTTGTGCATCCAATAAGTGATTTTATGTTAGTGGTAGAACATTTAGGTCATTTTCTTCCTCCCTAGGCTTATTTTAATCCAATTAGGGTTTTTAACAAATCCTTTGCATTCAATAAGTGATTTTGTGTTATTGGTTGAACATTTAGATCATTTTCGTCCACCCTAGGCTTATTTTGATCCAATTAGAGTTTTTAACCAATCTTGTGGATCCAATAAGTGATTTTGTGTCATTGGTTGAACATTTATGTCATTTTTGTCCTCCCTAGGATTATTCTAATCCAATTAGGGGTTTTAACCTATCTTGTGCATCCAATAATTGATTTTATGTCATTGGTTGAACATTTATGTCATTTTCGTCCTCCCTTGGCTTATTCTAATCCAAATAGAGTTTTTAACCGTTCTTGTGCATCCAACAAGTTATTTTGTATCCTTGGTTGAACATTTAGGTCATTTTCGTCCTCCCTAGGCTTATTCTAATTCAATTAGGGTTTTTAACCAATCTTGTGCATCCAATAAGTTTGTTTGTGTCATTGGTTGAACATTTAGGTCAATTTCGTCCTCCCTGGGCTTATTCTAATCCAATTAGGATTTTTAACCAATCTTGTGAAACCAATAAGTGATATTGTGTCATTGGTTGAACATTTATGTCATTTTCGTCCTTCGTAGGCTTATTCTAATCCAATTAGGGTTTTTAACCGTTCTTGTGCGTCCAATAAGTAATTTTGTGTCATTGATTGAACATTTAGGTCATTTTCATCCTCCCTAGGCCTATTCTAATCCTATTAGTGTTTTGAACCAATCTTGTGCATCCAATAAGTGATTTTGTGTCATTGGTTGAACATTTAGGTAATTTTCGTCCTCCTTTGGCTTATTATAATCCAATTAGGGTTTTTAACAATCTTGTGCACCCAATTTGTGATTTTGTGTCATTGGTTGAATTTTTGGGTCATTTTCGTCCTCCCTAGGCTTATTCTATTCCTATTAGGGTTTTTAACCAATCTTGTGCATCCAATAAGTGATTTTGTGTCATTGGTTGAATATTTAGGTCATTTTCGTCCTCC
Source organism: Cicer chorassanicum (assembly GCA_037974735.1). Classification (NCBI taxonomy): domain Eukaryota; kingdom Viridiplantae; phylum Streptophyta; class Magnoliopsida; order Fabales; family Fabaceae; genus Cicer; species Cicer chorassanicum. Next base: position 14,547,162 of record JBBPBP010009780.1, read on the forward strand.
CTAGGCTTATTCTAATCCAATTAGGGTTTTTAACCTTTCTTGTGCATCCAATAAGTGATTTTGTGTCATTGGTTGAGCATTTCGCTCATTTTCGTCCTCCTTTGGCTTTTTCGAATCCAATTAGGGTTTTTAACAATCTTGTGCACCCAATGAGTGATTTTGTGTCATTGGTTAAACATTTAGGTCATTTTCCTCCTCCCTAGGCTTATTCTAATCCAATAAGGGTTTTTAACAAATCCTTTGCATTCAATAAGTGATTTTGTGTCATTTGTTGAACATTTAGATCATTTTCGTCCTCCCTAGGCTTATTTTGATCCAATTAGAGTTTTTAACCAATCTTGTGGATCCAATAAGTGATTTTGTGTCATTGGTTGAACATTTAAGTCATTTTCGTCCTCCCTAGGCTTATTTTAATCCAATTAGGGGTTTTAACCTATCTTGTGCATCGAATAATTGATTTTATGTCATTGGTTGAACATTTATGTCATTTTCGTCCTCCCTTGGCTTATTCTAATCCAAATAGGGTTTTTAACCGTTCTTGTGCATCCTACAAGTGAATTTGTATCCTTGGTTGAACATTTAGGTCATTTTCGTCCTCCCTAGGCTTATTCTAATTCAATTAGGGTTTTTAACCAATCTTGTGCATCAAATAAGTTTGTTTGTGTCATTGGTTGAACATTTAGGTCATTTTCGTCCTCCCTAGGCTTATTCTAATCCAATTAGGGTTTTTAACCAATCTTGAGCATCCAATAAGTGATTTTGTGTCATTGGTTGTACATTTAGGTCATTTTTGTCCTCCTTAAACTTATTCTGATCCAATTAGAGTTTTTAACCAATCTAGTGGATTTAATAAGTGATTTTGTGTCATTGGTTGAACATTTATGTCATTTTCGTCCTCCCTAGGCTTATTCTAATCCAATTAGGGTTTTTAACCTATCTTGTGCATCCAATAAGTGATTTTGTGTCATAGGTTGAGCATTTAGGTAATTTTCGTCCTCCTTTGGCTTTTTCGAATCCAATTAGGGTTTTTAACAATCTTGTGCACCCAATGAGTGATTTTGTGTCATTGGTTGAAATTTTGGGTCATTTTCGTCCTCCCTAGGCTTGTTCTAATCCTATTAGGGTTTTGAACCAATCTTGTGCATCCAATAAGTGATTTTATGTCATTCGTTGAACATTTACGTCATTTTCGTCCTCCCTAGGCCTATTCTAATCCTATTAGGGTTTTGAATCAATCTTGTGTATCCAATAAGTGATTTTGTGTCATTGATTGAACATTTAGGTTTTTTTCGTCCTCCCTAGGCTTATTCTAATCCAATTAGGGTTTTTAACCAATCTTGTGGATCCAATAAGTGATTTTGTGTAATTGGTTGAACATTTTTGTCATTTTCGTCCTTCCTAAGCTTATTCTAATCCAATTAGGGTTTTTAACCTATCTTGTGCATCCAATAAGTGATTTTGTGTCATTGGTTGAGCATTTAGGTCATTTTCGTCCTCCTTTGGCTTTTTCGAATCCAATTAGGGTTTTTAACAATCTTGTGCACCCAATGAGTGATTTTGTGTCATTGGTTTAACATTTAGGTCATTTTCCTCCTCCCTAGGCTTATTATAATCCAATCAGGGTTTTTAACAAATCCTTTGCATTCAATAAGTGATTTTGTGTCATTTGTTGAACATTTAAGTCATTTTCGTTCTCCCTAGGCTTATTTTAATCCAATTAGGGGTTTTAACCTATCTTCTGCATCCAATAATTGATTTTATGTCATTGGTTGAACATTTATGTCATTTTCGTCCTCCCTTGGCTTATTCTAATCCAAATAGGGTTTTTAACCGTTCTTGTGCATCCTACAAGTGATTTTGTATCCTTGGTTGAACATTTAGGTCATTTTCGTCCTCCCTAGGCTTGTTATAATTCAATTAGGGTTTTTAACCAATCTTGTGCATCCAATAAGTTTGTTTGTGTCATTGGTTGAACATTTAGGTCAATTTCGTCCTCCCTGGGCTTATTCTAATCCAATTAGGGTTTTTAACTAATCTTGTGAAACCAATAAGTTATTTTGTGTCATTGGTTAAACATTTATGTCATTTTCGTCCTTCGTAGGCTTATTCTAATCCAATTAGGCTTTTTAACCATTCTTGTGCGTCCAATAAGTAATTTTGTGTCATTGATTGAACATTTAGGTCATTTTCGTCCTCCCTAGGTCTATTCTAATCCTATTAGGGTTTTGAACCAATCTTGTGCATCCAATAAGTGATTTTGTGTCATTGGTTGAACATTTAGGTAATTCACGTCCTCCTTTGGCTTATTATAATCCAATTAGGGTTTTTAACAATCTTGTGCACCCAATAACTGATTTTGTGTCATTGGTTGAATTTTTGGGTCATTTTCGTCCTCGCTAAGCTTATTCTATTCCAATTAGGGTTTTTAACCAATCTTGTGCATCCAATAAGTGATTTTGTGTCATTGGTTGAACATTTAGGTCATTTTCGTCCTCCCTAGGCTTATTCTAATCCAATTAGGGTTTTTAACCAATCTTGAGCATCCAATAAGTGATTTTGTGTCATTGGATGTACATTTAGGTCATTTTTGTCCTCCTTAAACTTATTCTGATCCAATTAGAGTTTTTAACCAATCTAGTGGATTTAATAAGTGATTTTGTGTCATTGGTTGAACATTTATGTCATTTTCGTCCTCCCTAGGCTTATTCTGATCCAATTAGGGTTTTTAACCTATCTTGTGCATCCAATAAGTGATTTTGTGTCATAGGTTGAGCATTTAGGTAATTTTCGTCCTCCTTTGGCTTTTTCGAATCCAATTAGGGTTTTTAACAATCTTGTGCACCCAATGAGTGATTTTGTGTCATTGGTTGAAATTTTGGGTCATTTTCGTCCTCCCTAGGCTTGTTCTAATCCTATTAGGGTTTTGAACCAATCTTGTGCATCCTATAAGTGATTTTATGTCATTCGTTGAACATTTACGTCATTTTCGTCCTCCCTAGGCCTATTCTAATCCTATTAGGGTTTTGAATCAATCTTGTGTATCCAATAAGTGATTTTGTGTCATTGATTGAACATTTAGGTTTTTTTCGTCCTCCCTAGGCTTATTCTAATCCAATTAGGGTTTTTAACCAATCTTGTGGATCCAATAAGTGATTTTGTGTAATTGGTTGAACATTTTTGTCATTTTCGTCCTTCCTAAGCTTATTCTAATCCAATTAGGGTTTTTAACCTATCTTGTGCATCCAATAAGTGATTTTGTGTCATTGGTTGAGCATTTAGGTCATTTTCGTCCTCCTTTGGCTTTTTCGAATCCAATTAGGGTTTTTAACAATCTTGTGCACCCAATGAGTGATTTTGTGTCATTGGTTTAACATTTAGGTCATTTTCCTCCTCCCTAGGCTTATTATAATCCAATCAGGGTTTTTAACAAATCCTTTGCATTCAATAAGTGATTTTGTGTCATTTGTTGAACATTTAAGTCATTTTCGTTCTCCCTAGGCTTATTTTAATCCAATTAGGGGTTTTAACCTATCTTGTGCATCCAATAATTGATTTTATGTCATTGGTTGAACATTTATGTCATTTTCGTCCTCCCTTGGCTTATTCTAATCCAAATAGGGTTTTTAACCGTTCTTGTGCATCCTACAAGTGATTTTGTATCCTTGGTTGAACATTTAGGTCATTTTCGTCCTCCCTAGGCTTGTTATAATTCAATTAGGGTTTTTAACCAATCTTGTGCATCCAATAAGTTTGTTTGTGTCATTGGTTGAACATTTAGGTCAATTTCGTCCTCCCTGGGCTTATTCTAATCCAATTAGGGTTTTTAACTAATCTTGTGAAACCAATAAGTTAATTTGTGTCATTGGTTAAACATTTATGTCATTTTCGTCCTTCGTAGGCTTATTCTAATCCAATTAGGGTTTTTAACCATTCTTGTGCGTCCAATAAGTAATTTTGTGTCATTGATTGAACATTTAGGTCATTTTCGTCCTCCCTAGGTCTATTCTAATCCTATTAGGGTTTTGAACCAATCTTGTGCATCCAATAAGTGATTTTGTGTCATTGGTTGAACATTTAGGTAATTCACGTCCTCCTTTGGCTTATTATAATCCAATTAGGGTTTTTAACAATCTTGTGCACCCAATGACTGATTTTGTGTCATTGGTTGAATTTTTGGGTCATTTTCGTCCTCCCTAGGCTTATTCTATTCCAATTAGGGTTTTTAACCAATCTTGTGCATCCAATAAGTGATTTTGTGTCATTGGTTGAACATTTAGGTCATTTTCGTCCTCCCTAGGCTTATTCTAATCCAATTAGGGTTTTTAACCAATCTTGAGCATCCAATAAGTGATTTTGTGTCATTGGTTGTACATTTAGGTCATTTTTGTCCTCCTTAAACTTATTCTGATCCAATTAGAGTTTTTAACCAATCTAGTGGATTTAATAAGTGATTTTGTGTCATTGGTTGAACATTTATGTCATTTTCGTCCTCCCTAGGCTTATTCTGATCCAATTAGGGTTTTTAACCTATCTTGTGCATCCAATAAGTGAATTTGTGTCATAGGTTGAGCATTTAGGTAATTTTCGTCCTCCTTTGGCTTTTTCGAATCCAATTAGGGTTTTTAACAATCTTGTGCACCCAATGAGTGATTTTGTGTCATTGGTTGAAATTTTGGGTCATTTTCGTCCTCCCTAGGCTTGTTCTAATCCTATTAGGGTTTTGAACCAATCTTGTGCATCCAATAAGTGATTTTATGTCATTCGTTGAACATTTACGTCATTTTCGTCCTCCCTAGGCCTATTCTAATCCTATTAGGGTTTTGAACCAATCTTGTGCATCCAATAAGTGATTATGTGTCATTGATTGAACATTTAGGTTTTTTTCGTCCTCCCTAGGCTTATTCAAATCCAATTAGGGTTTTTAACCAATCTTGTGCATCCAATAAGTGATTTTGTGTTAGTGGTTGAACATTTAGGTCATTTTCGTCTTCCCTAGGCTTATTCTAATCCAATCAGGGTTTTTAACAAATCATTTGCATTCAATAAGTGATTTTGTGTCATTGGTTGAACATTTAGATCATTTTCGTCCTCCCTAGGCTTATTCTAATTCAATTAGGGTTTTGAACCAATCTTGTGCATTCAATAAGTGATTTTGTGTCATTGGTTGAACATTTAGGTCATTTTCGTCCTCCCTAGGCTTATTCTGATCCAATTAGAGTTTTTAACCAATCTTTTGGATCGAATAAGTGATTTTGTTTCATTGGTTGAACATTTAGGTCATTTTCGTCCTCCCTAGGCTTATTCTAATCCAATCAGGGTTTTTAACAAATCATTTGCATTCAATAAGTGATTTTGTGTCATTTGTTGAACATTTAGATCATTTTCGTCCTCCCTAGGCTTATTTTGATCCAATTAGAGTTTTTAACCAATCTTGTGGATCCAATAAGTGATTTGGTGTCATTGGTTGAACATTTAAGTCATTTTCGTCCTCCCTAGGCTTATTTTTATCCAATTAGGGGTTTTAACCTATCTTGTGCATCCAATAATTGATTTTATGTCATTGGTTTAACATTTATGTCATTTTCGTCCTCCCTTGGCTTATTCTAATCCAAATAGGGTTTTTAACCGTTCTTGTGCATCCTACAAGTGATTTTGTATTCTTGGTTGAACATTTAGGTCATTTTCGTCGTCCCTAGGCTTATTCTAATTCAATTAGGGTTTTTAACCAATCTTGTGCATCCAATAAGATTGTTTGTGTCATTGGTTGAACATTTAGGTCAATTTCGTCCTCCCTGGGCTTATTCTAATCCAATTAGGGTTTTTAACCAATCTTGTGAAACCAATAAGTGATTTTGTGTCATTGGTTGAACATTTATGTCATTTTCGTCCTTTGTAGGCTAATTCTAATCCAATTAGGGTTTTTAACCAATCTTGTGAAACCAATAAGTGATTTTGTGTCATTGGTTGAACATTTATGTCATTTTCGTCCTTCGTAGGCTTATTCTAATCCAATTAGGGTTTTTAACCATTCTTGTGCGTCCAATAAGTAATTTTGTGTCATTGATTGAACATTTAGGTCATTTTCGTCCTCCCTAGGCCTATTCTAATCCTATTAGGGTTTTGAACCAATCTTGTGCATCCAATAAGTGATTTTGTGTCATTGGTTGAACATTTAGGTAATTTTCGTCCTCCTTTGGCTTATTATAATCCAATTAGGGTTTTTAACGATCTTTTGCACCCAAACAGTGATTTTGTGTCATTGGTTGAATTTTTGGGTCATTTTCGTCCTCCCTAGGCTTATTCTATTCCAATTAGGGTTTTTAACCAATCTTGTGCATCCAATAAGTGATTTTGTGTCATTGGTTGAACATTTAGGTCATTTTCGTCCTCCCTAGGCTTATTCTATTCCAATTAGGGTTCTTAACCAATCTTGAGCATCCAATAAGTGATTTTGTGTCATTGGTTGAACATTTAGGTCATTTTTGTCCTCCTTAGATTTATTCTGATTCAATTAGAGTTTTTAACCAATCTTGTGGATCCAATAAGTGATTCTGTGTCATTGGTTGAACATTTATGTCATTTTCGTCCTCCCTAGGCTTATTCTAATCCAATTAGGGTTTTTAACCTATCTTGTGCATCCAATAAGTGATTTTGTGTCATTGGTTGAGCATTTAGGTAAATTTCATCCTCCTTTGGCTTCTTCTAATCCTATTAGGGTTTTGAACCAATCTTGTGCATCCAATAAGTGATTTTATGTCATTCGTTGAACATTAAGGTCATTTTCGTCCTCCCTAGGCCTATTCTAATCCTATTAGGGTTTTGAACCAATCTTGTGCATCCAATAAGTGATTATGTGTCATTGATTGAACATTTAGGTTTTTTTCGTCCTCCCTAGGCTTATTCAAATCCAATTAGGGTTTTTAACCAATCTTGTGCATCCAATAAGTGATTTTGTGTTAGTGGTTGAACATTTAGGTCATTTTCGTCTTCCCTAGGCTTATTCTAATCCAATCAGGGTTTTTAACAAATCATTTGCATTCAATAAGTGATTTTGTGTCATTGGTTGAACATTTAGATCATTTTCGTCCTCCCTAGGCTTATTCTAATCCAATTAGGGTTTTGAACCAATCTTGTGCATTCATTAAGTGATTTTGTGTCATTGGTTGAACATTTAGGTCATTTTCGTCCTCCCTAGGCTTATTCTGATCCAATTAGAGTTTTTAACCAATCTTTTGGATCGAATAAGTGATTTTGTTTCATTGGTTGAACATTTAGGTCATTTTCGTCCTCCCTAGGCTTATTCTAATCCAATCAGGGTTTTTAACAAATCATTTGCATTCAATAAGTGATTTTGTGTCATTTGTTGAACATTTAGATCATTTTCGTCCTCCCTAGGCTTATTTTGATCCAATTAGAGTTTTTAACCAATCTTGTGGATCCAATAAGTGATTTGGTGTCATTGGTTGAACATTTAAGTCATTTTCGTCCTCCCTAGGCTTATTTTTATCCAATTAGGGGTTTTAACCTATCTTGTGCATCCAATAATTGATTTTATGTCATTGGTTTAACATTTATGTCATTTTCGTCCTCCCTTGGCTTATTCTAATCCAAATAGGGTTTTTAACCGTTCTTGTGCATCCTACAAGTGATTTTGTATTCTTGGTTGAACATTTAGGTCATTTTCGTCGTCCCTAGGCTTATTCTAATTCAATTAGGGTTTTTAACCAATCTTGTGCATCCAATAAGATTGTTTGTGTCATTGGTTGAACATTTAGGTCAATTTCGTCCTCCCTGGGCTTATTCTAATCCAATTAGGGTTTTTAACCAATCTTGTGAAACCAATAAGTGATTTTGTGTCATTGGTTGAACATTTATGTCATTTTCGTCCTTTGTAGGCTAATTCTAATCCAATTAGGGTTTTTAACCAATCTTGTGAAACCAATAAGTGATTTTGTGTCATTGGTTGAACATTTATGTCATTTTCGTCCTTCGTAGGCTTATTCTAATCCAATTAGGGTTTTTAACCATTCTTGTGCGTCCAATAAGTAATTTTGTGTCATTGATTGAACATTTAGGTCATTTTCGTCCTCCCTAGGCCTATTCTAATCCTATTAGGGTTTTGAACCAATCTTGTGCATCCAATAAGTGATTTTGTGTCATTGGTTGAACATTTAGGTAATTTTCGTCCTCCTTTGGCTTATTATAATCCAATTAGGGTTTTTAACGATCTTTTGCACCCAAACAGTGATTTTGTGTCATTGGTTGAATTTTTGGGTCATTTTCGTCCTCCCTAGGCTTATTCTATTCCAATTAGGGTTTTTAACCAATCTTGTGCATCCAATAAGTGATTTTGTGTCATTGGTTGAACATTTAGGTCATTTTCGTCCTCCCTAGGCTTATTCTAATCCAATTAGGGTTTTTAACCAATCTTGTGCATCCAATAAGTGATTTTGTGTCATTGGATGAACATTTAGGTCATTTTCGTTCTCCATAAGCTTATTCTAATCTAATTAGGGTTTTTAACTAATCATGTGCATTTAATATGTGATTTTGTGTTATTGGTTGCACATTTAGGTCATTTTCGTCCTACCTAGGCTTATTCTAATCCAATTAGGGTTTTTAACCAATTTTGTGCATCCAATATGTGATTTTGGGTCATTTTGTATCATTGGTTGAAAATTTAGGTCATTTTCGTCCTCCCTAGGCGTATTCTAATCCAATTAGGGTTTTTAACTAATCTTGTGCATCCAATATGTGATTTTGTGTTATTGGTTGCACATTTAGGTCATTTTCGTCCTCCCTTGGCTTATTCTAATCCAATTAGGGTTTTTAACCAATCTTGTGCATCCAATAAGTGATTTTGTGTCATTGGATGAACATTTAGGTCATTTTCGTTCTCCATAAGCTTATTCTAATCTAATTAGGGTTTTTAACCAATCTTGGGAATCCAATATGTGATTTTGTGTCATTGGTTGCACATTTAGGTCATTTTCGTCCTCCCTAGGCTTATTCTAATCCAATTAGGGTTTTTAACCAATCTTGTGCATCCAATAAGTGATTTTGTGTCATTGGATGAACATTTAGGTCATTTTCGTCCTCCCTAATCTTATTCTAATCCAATTAGGGTTTTTAACCAATCTTGTGCATCCAATATGTGATTTTGTGTCATTGGTTGCACATTTAGGTCATTTTCGTCCTCCCTAGGCTTATTCTAATCCAATTAGGGTTTTTAACCAATCTTGTGCATCCAATAAGTGATTTTGTGTCATTGGTTGAACATTTAGGTCATTTTCGTCCTCCTTAGGCTTATTCTCATCCAATTAGGGTTTTTAACCAATCTTGTGCATCCAATAAGTACATTTGTGTCATTGGTTGAACATTTAGGTCATTTTCGTCCTCCTTAGGCTTATTCTCGTCCAATTAGGGTTTTTAACCAATCTTGTGCATCCAATAAGTGATTTTGTGTCATTGGTTGAACATTTAGGTCATTTTCGCCCTCCCTAGGCTTATTCTCGTCCAATTAGGGTTTTTAACCAATCTTGTGCATCCAATAAGTACATTTGTGTCATTGGTTGAACATTTAGGTCATTTATGTCCTCCAAAAGCTTATTCTCGTCCAATTAGGGTTTTTAACCAATCTTGTGCAGCCAATAAGTGATTTTGTGTCATTGGTTGAGCATTTAGGTCATTTTCGTCCTCCCTAGGCTTATTCTCGTCCAATTAGGGTTTTTAACCAATATTGTGCATCCAATAACTGATTTTGTGTCATTGGTTGAACATTTAGTTCATTTATGTCCTCCCTAGGCTTATTCTCGTCCAATTAGGGTTTTTAACCAATCTTGTGCATCCAATAAGTGATTTTGTGTCATTGGTTGAGCATTTAGGTCATTTTCGTCCTCCCTAGGCTTATTCTCGTCCAATTAGGGTTTTTAACCAATCTTGTGCATCCAATAAGTGATTTTGTGCCATTGGTTAAACATTTAGGTCATTTTCGTCCTCCCAAGGCTTATTCTCGTCCAATTAGGGTTTTTAACCAATCTTGTGCATCCAATAAGTACATTTGTGTCATTGGTTGAACATTTAGGTCATTTATGTCCTCCAAAAGCTTATTCTCGTCCAATTAGGGTTTTTAACCAATCTTGTGCATCCAATAAGTACATTTGTGTCATTGCTTGAACATTTAGGTCATTTTCGTCCTCCCAAGGCTTATTCTCGTCCAATTAGGGTTTTTAACCAATCTTGTGCATCCAATAAGTACATTTGTGTCATTGGTTGAACATTTAGGTCATTTATGTCCTCCAAAAGCTTATTCTCGTCCAATTAGGGTTTTTAACCAATCTTGTGCATCCAATAAGTGATTTTGTGTCATTTTTTGAACATTTAGGTCATTTTCGTCCTCCCAAGACTTATTCTCGTCCAATTAGGGTTTTTAACCAATCTTGTGCATCCAATAAGTTTATTTATGTCATTGGTTGAACATTTAGGTCATCTTCGTCCTCCCAAGGCTTATTCTCGTCCAATTAGGGTTTTTAACCAATCTTGTGCATCCAATAAGTGATTTTGTGTCATTGGTTGAACATTTAGGTCATTTTCGTCCTCCCTAGGCTTATTCTCGTCCAATTAGGGTTTTTAACCAATCTTGTGCATCCAATAAGTGATTTTGTGCCATTGGTTTAACATTTAGGTCATTTTCGTCCTCCCTATGCTTATTCTCGTCAATTAGGGTTTTTAAACAATCTTGTGCATCCATAAAGTGATTTTGTGCCATTGGTTGAACATTTAGGTCATTTTCGTCCTCCCAAGGCTTATTCTTGTCCAATTAGGGTTTTTAACCAATCTTGTGCATCCAATAAGTGATTTTGTGTCATTGGTTGAACATTTAGGTCATTTTCGTCCTCCCTAGGCTTATTCTCGTCAAATTAGGGTTTTTAACCAATCTTGTGCATCCAATAAGTACATTTGTGTCAATTGTTGAACATTTAGGTCATTTTCGTCCTCCCAATGCTTATTCTCGTCCAATTAGGGTTTTTAACCAATCTTGTGCATCCAATAAGTGATTTTGTGTCATTGGTTGAACATTTAGGTCATTTTTGTCCTCCCTAGGCTTATTCTCGTCCAATTAGGGTTTTTAACCAATCTTGTGCATCCAATAAGCACATTTGTGTCATTGGTTGAATATTTAGGTCATTTTCGTCCTCCCTAGGCTTATTCTTGTCCAATTGGGGTTTTTAACCAATCTTGTGCATCCAATAAGTGATTTTGTGTCATTGGTTGAACATTTAGGTCATTTTCGTCATCCCTAGGCTTATTCTCGTCCAATTAGGGTTTTTAACCAATCTTGTGCATCCAATAAGTACACTTGTGTCATTGGTTGAACATTTAGGTCATTTTCGTCCTCCCAATGCTTATTCTCGTCCAATTAGGGTTTTTAACCAATCTTGTGCATCAAATAAGTGATTTTGTGTCATTGGTTGAACATTTATGTCATTTTCGTCCTCCCTAGGCTCATTCTCGTCGAATTAGGGTTTTTAACCAATCTTGTGCATCCAATAAGTACACTTGTGTCATTGGTTGAACATTTAGGTCATTTTTGTCCTCCCTAGGCTTATTCTCGTCCAATTAGGGTTTTTATCCAATCTAGTGCATCAAATAAGTGATTATGTGTCATTGGTTGAACATTTAGGTCATTTTTGTCCTCCCAAGGCTTATTCTCGTCCAATTAGGGTTTTTAACTAATCTTGTGCATCCAATAAGTGATTTTGTGTCATTGGTTGAACATTTAGGTCATTTTCGTCCTCCCTATGCTTATTCTCATCCATTAGGGTTTTTAACCAATCTTGTGCATCCAATAATTACATTTGTGTCATTGGTTGAACATTTAGGTCATTTTTGTCCTCCCTAGGCTTATTCTCGTCCAATTAGGGTTTTTAACCAATCTTGTGCATCCAATAAGTGATTTTGTGTCATTGGTTGAACATTTAGGTCATTTTCGTCCTCCCTAGGCTTATTCTCGTCAAATTAGGGTTTTTAACCAATCTTGTGCATCCAATAAGTACATTTGTGTCATTGGTTGAACATTTAGGTTATTTTCATCCTCCCAAGGCTTATTCTCGTGCAATTAGGGTTTTTAACCAATCTTTTGCATCCAATAAGTGATTTTGTGTCATTGGTTGAACATTTAGGTCATTTTCGTCCTCCCTAATCTTATTCTCGTCCAATTAGGGTTTTTAACCAATCTTGTGCATCCAATAAGTACATTTGTGTCATTGGTTGAACATTTAGGTCATTTTCGTCCTCCCAATGCTTATTCTCGTCCAATTAGGGTTTTTAACCCATCTTGTGCATCCAATAAGTGATTTTGTGTCATTGGTTGAACATTTAGGTCATTTTTGTCCTCCCTAGGCTTATTCTCGTCCAATTAGGGTTTTTAACCAATCTTGTGCATCCAATAAGTACATTTGTGTCATTGGTTGAACATTTAGGTCATTTTCGTCCTCCCTAGGCTTATTCTTGTCCAATTGGGGTTTTTAACCAATCTTGTGCATCCAATAAGTGATTTTGTGTCATTGGTTGAACATTTAGGTCATTTTCGTCCTCCGTAGGCTCATTCTCGTCCAATTAGGGTTTTTAACCAATCTTGTGCATCCAATAAGTACATTTGTGTCATTGGTTGAACATTTAGGTCATTTTCGTCCTCCCAATGCTTATTCTCGTCCAATTAGGGTTTTTAACCAATCTTGTGCATCCAATAAGTGATTTTGTGTCATTGGTTGAACATTTAGGTCATTTTCATCCTCCCAATGCTTATTCTCGTCCAATTAGGGGTTTTAACCAATCTTGTGCATCCAATAAGTGATTTTGTGTCATTGGTTGAACATTTAGGTCATTTTCGTCCTCCCAAGGCTTATTCTCGTCCAATTAGGGTTTTTAACCAATCTTGTGCATCCAATAAGTACATTTGTGTCATTGGTTGAACATTTAGGTCATTTTCATCCTCCCTAGGATTTTTCTCGTCCAATTAGGGTTTTTAACCAATCTTGTGCATCCAATAAGTACATTTGTGTCATTGGTTGAACATTTAGGTCATTTTCGTCCTCCCAATGCTTATTCTCGTCCAATTAGGGTTTTTAACCAATCTTGTGCATCCAATAAGTAGATTTGTGTCTTTGGTTGAACATTTAGGTCATTTTCGTTTTCCAAAGGCTTATTCTCGTCCAATTAGGGTTTTAAACCAATCTTGTGCATCCAATAAGTACATTTGTGTCATTGGTTGAACATTTAGGTCATTTTCGTCCTCCCAATGCTTAGTCTCGTCCAATTAGGGTTTTTAACCAATCTTGTGCATCCAATCAGTTCATTTGTGTCATTGGTTGAACATTTAGGTCATTTTCGTCCTCCCAAGGCTTATTCTCGTCCAGTTAGGGTTTTTAACCAATCTTGTGCATCCAATAAGTACATTTGTGTCATTGGTTGAACATTTAGGTCATTTTCGTCCTCCCAAGGCTTATTCTCATCCAATTAGGGTTTTTAACCAATCTTGTGCATCCAATAAGTGCTTTTGTGTCATTGGTTGAACATTTAGGTCATTTTCGTCCTCCCAAGGCTTATTCTCGTCCAATTAGGGTTTTTAACCAATCTTGTGCATCCAATAATTGATTTTGTGTCATTGGTTGAACATTTAGGTCATTTTCGTCCTCCCAAAACTTATTCTCTTCCAATTAGGGTTTTTAACCAATCTTTTGCATCCAATAAGTGATTTTGTATCATTGGTTGAACATTTAGGTCATTTTTGTCCTCCCTAGGCTTATTCTCGTCCAATTAGGGTTTTTAACCAATCTTGTGCATCCAATAAGTACATTTGTGTCATTGGTTGAACATTTAGGTCATTTTCGTCCTCCCTAGGCTTATTCTCGTCCAATTAGGGTTTTTAACCAATCTTGTGCAACCAATAAGTGATTTTGTGTCATTGGTTGAACATTTAGGTCATTTTCGTCCTCCCAAGTCTTATTCTCGTCCAATTAGGGTTTTTAACCAATCTTGTGCATCCAATAAGTGATTTTGTGTCATTGGTTGAACATTTAGGTCATTTTCGTCCTCCCAAGGCTTATTCTCGTCCAATTAGGGTTTTTAACCAATCTTGTGCATCCAATAAGTAAATTTGTGTCATTGGTTAAACATTTAGGTCATTTTTGTCCTCCCTAGGCTTATTCTCGTCCAATTAGGGTTTTTAACCAATCTTGTGCATCCAATAAGTACATTTGTGTCATTGGTTGAACATTTAGGTCATTTTCGTCCTCCCTAGGCTTATTCTCATCCAATTAGGGTTTTGAACCAATCTTGTGCATCCAATAAGTGATTTTGTGTCATTGTTTGAACATTTAGGTCATTTTCGTCCTCCCAAGGCTTATTCTCGTCCAATTAGGATTTTGAACCAATCTTGTGCATCCAATAAGTGATTTTGTGTCATTGGTTGAACATTTAGGTCATTTTTGTCCTCCCTAGGCTTATTCTCGTCCAATTAGGGTTTTTAACCAATCTTGTGCATCCAATAAGTACATTTGTGTCATTGGTTGAACATTTAGGTCATTTTCGTCCTCCCAATGCTTATTCTCGTCCAATTAGGGTTTTTAACCAATCTTGTGCATCCAATAAGTGATTTTGTGTCATTGGTTGAACATTTAGGTCATTTTCGTCCTCCTAAGGCTTATTCTTGTTCAATTAGGGGTTTAAACCAATCTTGTGCATCCAATAAGTACATTTGTGTCATTGGTTGAACATTTAGGTCATTTTCGTCCTCCCAAGGCTTATTCTCGTCCAATTAGGGTTTTAAACCAATCTTGTGCATCCAATAAGTGATTTTGTGTCATTGGTTGAACATTTAGGTCATTTTCGTCCTCCCAATGCTTATTCTCGTCCAATTAGGGTTTTTAACCAATCTTGTGCATCCAATAAGTGATTTTGTGTCATTGGTTGAACATTTAGGTCATTTTCGTCGTCCCAAGGCTTATTCTCGTCCAATTAGGGTTTTTAACCAATCTTGTGCATCCAATAAGTACATTTGTGTTATTGGTTGAACATTTAGGTCATTTTCGTCATCCCAAGGCTTATTCTCGTCCAATTAGGGTTTTTAACCAATCTTGTGCATCCAATAAGTGATTTTGTGTCATTGGTTGAACATTTAGGTCATTTTCGTCCTCCCTAGTCTTATTCTCGTCCAATTAGGGTTTTTAACCAATCTTGTGCATCCAATAAGTACATTTGTGTCATTAGTTGAACATTTAGGTCATTTTCGTCCTCCTTAGGCTTATTCTCGTCCAATTAGGGTTTTTAATCAATCTTGTGCATCCAATAAGTACATTTGTGTCATTAGTTGAACATTTAGGTCATTTTCGTCCTCCCAAGGCTTATTCTCGTTTAATTAGGGTTTTTAACCAATCTTGTGCATCCAATAAGTGATTTTGTGTCATTGGTTTGAAATTTAAGTCATTTTCGTCCTCCCTAGGCTTATTATCGTCCAATTAGGGTTTTTACCAATCTTGTGCATCCAATAAGTACATTTGTGTCATTGGTTGAACATTTAGGTCATTTTCGTCCTCCCAATGCTTATTCTCGTCCAATTAGGGTTTTTAACCAATCTTGTGCATCCAATAAGTGATTTTGTGTCATTGGTTGAACATTTAGGTCATTTTCGTCCTCCCTAGGCTTATTCTCGTCCAATTAGGGTTTTTAACCAATCTTGTGCATCCAATAAGTACATTTGTGTCATTGGTTGAACATTTAGGTCATTTTCTTCCTCCCTAGGCTTAATCTTGTCCAATCAGGGTTTTTAACCAATCTTGTGCATCCAATAACTGATTTTGTGTCATTGGTTGAACATTTTGGTCATTTTCGTCCTCCCTAGGCTTATTCTCGTCCAATTAGGGTTTTTTAACAATCTTGTGCATCCAATAAGTGATTTTGTGCCATTGGTTCAACATTTAGGTTATTTTCGTCCTCCCAAGGCTTATTCTCGTCCATTTAGGGTTTTTAACCAATCTTGTGCATCCAATAAGTTTATTTGTGTCATTGGTTGAACATTTATGTCATTTTCGTCCTCCCAAGGCTTATTCTCGTCCAATTAGGGTTTTTAACCAATCTTGTACATCCAATAAGTGATTTTGTGTCATTGGTTGAACATTTAGGTCATTTTTGTCCTCCCTAGGCTTATTCTCGTCCAATTAGGGTTTTTAACCAATCTTGTGCATCCAATAAGTACATTTGTGTCATTGGTTGAACATTTAGGTCATTTTCGTCCTCCCTAGGCTTATTCTCGTCCAATTAGGGTTTTTAACCAATCTTGTGCATCCAATTAGTACATTTGTGTCATTGGTTGAACATTTAGGTCATTTTCTTCCTCCCAATCCTTATTCTCGTCCAATTAGGGTTTTTAACCAATCTTGTGCATCCAATAAGTACATTTGTGTCATTGGTTGAACATTTAGGTCATTTTCGTCCTCCCAATGCTTATTCTCGTCCAATTAGGGTTTTTAACCAATCTTGTGCATCCAATAAGTGATTTTGTGTCATTGGTTGAACATTTAGGTCATTTTCGTCCTCCCTATGCTTATTCTCATCCAATTAGGGTTTTTAAACAATCTTGTGCATCCAATAAGTAATTTTGTGTCATTGGTTGAACATTTAGGTCATTTTCGTCCTCCCTAGGCTTATTCTCGTCCAATTAGGTTTTTTAACCTATCTTGTGCATCCAATAAGTGATTTTGTGTCATTGGTTGAACATTTAGGTCATTTTCGTCCTCCCTAGGCTTATTCTCGTCAAATTAGGGTTTTTAACCAATCTTGTGCATCCAATAAGTACATTTGTGTCATTGGTTGAACATTTAGGTCATTTTCGTCCTCCCAATGCTTATTCTCGTCCAATTAGGGTTTTTAACCAATCTTGTGCATCCAATAAGTGATTTTGTGTCATTGGTTGAACATTTAGGTCATTTTTGTCCTCCCTAGGCTTATTCTCGTCCAATTAGGGTTTTTAACCAATCTTGTGCATCCAATAAGCACATTTGTGTCATTGGTTGAATATTTAGGTCATTTTCGTCCTCCCTAGGCTTATTCTTGTCCAATTGGGGTTTTTAACCAATCTTGTGCATCCAATAAGTGATTTTGTGTCATTGGTTGAACATTTAGGTCATTTTCGTCATCCCTAGGCTTATTCTCGTCCAATTAGGGTTTTTAACCAATCTTGTGCATCCAATAAGTACACTTGTGTCATTGGTTGAACATTTAGGTCATTTTCGTCCTCCCAATGCTTATTCTCGTCCAATTAGGGTTTTTAATCAATCTTGTGCATCCAATAAGTGATTTTGTGTCATTGGTTGAACATTTAGGTCATTTTTGTCCTCCCTAGGCTTATTCTCGTCCAATTAGGGTTTTTAACCAATCTTGTGCATCCAATAAGTACATTTGTGTCATTGGTTGAACATTTAGGTCATTTTCGTCCTCCCTAGGCTTATTCTTGTCCAATTGGGGTTTTTAACCAATCTTGTGCATCCAATAAGTGATTTTGTGTCATTGGTTGAACATTTAGGTCATTTTCGTCCTCCCAAGGCTTATTCTCATCCAATTAGGGTTTTTAACCAATCTTGTGCATCCAATAAGTGATTTTGTGTCTTTGGTTGAACATTTAGGTCATTTTCGTCCTCCGTAGGCTCATTCTCGTCCAATTAGGGTTTTTAACCAATCTTGTTCATCCAATAAGTACATTTGTGTCATTGGTTGAACATTTAGGTCATTTTCGTCCTCCCAATGCTTATTCTCGTCCAATTAGGGTTTTTAACCAATCTTGTGTAATCCAATAAGTGATTTTGTGTCATTGGTTGAACATTTAGGTCATTTTTGTCCTCCCTAGGCTTATTCTCGTCCAATTAGGGTTTTTAACCAATCTTGTGCATCCAATAAGTACATTTGTGTCATTGGTTGAACATTTAGGTCATTTTCGTCCTCCCTAGGCTTATTCTTGTCCAATTGGGGTTTTTAACCAATCTTGTGCATCCAATAAGTGATTTTGTGTCATTGGTTGAACATTTAGGTCATTTTCGTCATCCCTAGGCTTATTCTCGTCCAATTAGGGTTTTTCACCAATCTTGTGCATCCAATAAGTACACTTGTGTCATTGGTTGAACATTTAGGTCATTTTCGTCCTCCCAATGCTTATTCTCGTCCAATTAGGGTTTTTAACCAATCTTGTGCATCAAATAAGTGATTTTGTGTCATTGGTTGAACATTTATTTCATTTTCGTCCTCCCTAGGCTCATTCTCGTCGAATTAGGGTTTTTAACCAATCTTGTGCATCCAATAAGTACACTTGTGTCATTGGTTGAACATTTAGGTCATTTTTGTCCTCCCTAGGCTTATTCTCGTCCAATTAGGGTTTTTATCCAATCTTGTGCATCAAATAAGTGATTATGTGTCATTGGTTGAACATTTAGGTCATTTTTGTCCTCCCAAGGCTTATTCTCGTCCAATTAGGGTTTTTAACTAATCTTGTGCATCCAATAAGTGATTTTGTGTCATTGGTTGAACATTTAGGTCATTTTCGTCCTCCCTATGCTTATTCTCATCCATTAGGGTTTTTAACCAATCTTGTGCATCCAATAAGTACATTTGTGTCATTGGTTGAACATTTAGGTCATTTTTGTCCTCCCTAGGCTTATTCTCGTCCAATTAGGGTTTTTAACCAATCTTGTGCATCCAATAAGTGATTTTGTGTCATTGGTTGAACATTTAGGTCATTTTCGTCCTCCCTAGGCTTATTCTCGTCCAATTAGTGGTTTTAACCAATCTTGTGGATCCAATAAGTGATTTTGTGTCATTGGTTTAACATTTAGGTCATTTTCATCCTCCCAAGGCTTAATCTCGTCGAATTAGGGTTTTTAACCAATCTTGTGCATCCAATAAGTGATTTTGTGTCATTGGTTGAACATTTAGGTCATTTTCGTCCTCCCTAGGCTTATTCTCGTCCAATTAGGGTTTTTAACCAATCTTGTGCATCCAATAAGTGATTTTGTGCCATTGGTTGAACACTTAGGTCATTTTCGTCCTCCAAGGGCTTATTGTTGTCCAATTAGGGTTTTTAACCAATCTTGTGCATCCAATAAGTGATTTTGTGTCATTGGTTGAACATTTAGGTCATTTTCGTCCTCCCTAGGCTTATTCTCGTCCAATTAGGGTTTTTAACCAATCTTGTGCATCCAATAAGTGATTTTGTGTCATTGGTTGAACATTTAGGTCATTTTCGTCCTCCAAAAGCTTATTCTGGTCCAATTAGGGTTTTTAACCAATCTTGTGCATCCAATAAGTGATTTTGTGTCATTGGTTGAACATTTAGGTCATTTTCGTCCTCCCTAGGCTTATTCTCGTCCAATTAGGGTTTTTAACCAATCTTGTGCATCCAATATGTACACTTGTGTCATTGGTTGAACATTTAGGTCATTTTCGTCCTCCCAAGGCTTATTCTCGTCCAATTAGGGTTTTTAACCAATCTTGTGCATCCAATAAGTGATTTTGTGTCATTGGTTGAACATTTAGGTCATTTTCGTCCTCCCTAGGCTTATTCTCGTCCAATTAGGGTTTTTAACCAATCTTGTGCATCCAATAAGTGATTTTGTGTCATTGGTTGAACATTTAGGTCATTTTCGTCCTCCCAAGGCTTATTCTCGTCCAACAAGGGCTTTTAACCAATCTTGTGCATCCAATAAGTACATTTGTGTCATTGGTTGAACATTTAGGTCATTTTCGTTTTCCCTAGGCTTATTCTTGTCCAATTAGGATTTTTAACCAATCTTGTGCATCCAATAAGTGATTTTGTGTCATTGGTTGAACATTTAGGTCATTTTCGTCCTCCCTAGGCTTATTCTCGTCCAATTAGGGTTTTTAACAAATCTTGTGCATCCAATAAGTGCATTTGTGTCATTGGTTGAACATTTAGGTCATTTTCGTCCTCCCTAGGCTTATTCTCGTCCAATTAGGGTTTTTAACCAATCTTGTGCATCCAATAAGTGATTTTGTGTCATTGGTTGAACATTTAGGTCATTTTCGTCCTCCCTAGGCTTATTCTCGTCAAATTAGGGTTTTTAACCAATCTTGTGCATCCAATAAGTACACTTGTGTCATTGGTTGAACATTTAGGTCATTTTCGTCCTCTCAAGGCTTATTATCGTCCAATTAGGGTTTTTAACCAATCTTGTGCATCAAATAAGTGATTTATTGTCATTGGTTAAACATTTATGTCATTTTCGTCCTCCCTAGGCTCATTCTCGTCCAATTAGGGTTTTTAACCAATCTTGTGCATCCAATAAGTGATTTTTTGTCATTGGTTGAACATTTAGGTCATTTTCGTCCTCCCTAGGCTTATTCTCGTCCAATTAGGGTTTTTAACCAATCTTGTGCATCCAATAAGTGATTTTGTGTCATTGGTTGAACATTTAGGTCATTTTCGTCCTCCCTAGGCTTATTCTCGTCCAATTAGGGTTTTTAACCAATCTTGTGCATCCAATAAGTGATTTTGTGTCATTGGTTGAACATTTAGGTCATTTTCGTCATCCCAAGGCTTATTCTCAACCAATTAGGGTTTTTAACCAATCTTGAGCATCCAATAAGTGATTTTGTGCCATTGGTTGAACATTTAGGTCATTTTCGTCCTCCCAAGGCTTATTCTCGTCCAATTAGGGGTTTTAACCAATCTTGTGCATCCAATAAGTGATTTTGTGTCATTGGTTGAACATTTAGGTCATTTTCGTCCTCCAAAGGCTTATTCTTGTCCAATTTGGGTTTTTAACCAATCTTGTGCATCCAATAAGTGATTTTGTGTCATTGGTTGAACATTTAGGTCATTTTCGTCCTCCCTAGGCTTATTCTCGTCCAATTAGGGTTTTTAACCAATCTTGTGCATCCAATAACTACATTTGTGTCATTGGTTGAATATTTAGGTCATTTTCGTCCTCCCAAGGCCTATTCTCGTCCAATTAGGGTTTTTAACCAATCTTGTGCATACAATAAGTGATTTTGTGTCATTGGTTGAACATTTATGTCATTTTCATCCTCCCAAGGCTTATTCTCGTCGAATTAGGGTTTTTAACCAATCTTATGCATCCAATAAGTACATTTGTGGCATTGGTTGAACATTTAGGTCATTTTCGTCCTCCCTAGGCTTATTCTCGTCCAATTAGGGTTTTTAACCAATCTTGTGCATCCAATAAGTGATTTTGTGTCATTGGTTGAACATTTAGGTCATTTTCGTCCTCCCTAGGCTTATTCTCGTCAAATTAGGGTTTTTAACCAATCTTGTGCATCCTATAAGTACATTTGTGTCATTGATTGAACATTTAGGTCATTTTCGTCCTCCCTAGGCTTATTCTCGTCCAATTAGGGTTTTTAACCAATCTTGTGCATCCAATAAGTGATTTTGTGTCATTGGTTGAACATTTAGGTCATTTTCGTTCTCCCTAGGCTTATTCTCGTCCAATTAGGGTTTTAAACCAATCTTGTGCATCAAATAAGTGATTTTGTGTCATTGGTTGAACATTTAGGTCATTTTCGTCCTCCCTAGGCTTATTCTCGTCCAATTAGGGTTTTTAACCAATCTTGTGCATCCAATAAGTGATTTTGTGTCATTGGTTGAACATTTAGGTCATTTTCGTCCTTCCTAGGCTTATTCTCGTTCAATTAGGGTTTTTAACCAATCTTGTGCATCCAATAAGTGATTTTGTGTCATTGGTTGAACATTTAGGTCATTTTCGTCCTCCCTAGGCTTATTCTCGTCCAATTAGGGTTTTTAACCAATCTTGTGCATCAAATAAGTACACTTGTGTCATTGGTTGAACATTTAGGTCATTTTCGTCCTCCCTAGGCTTATTCTCGTCCAATTAGGGTTTTTAACCAATCTTGTGCATCCAATAAGTGATTTTGTGTCATTGGTTGAACATTTAGGTCATTTTCGTCCTCCCTATGCTTATTCTCGTCCAATTAGGGTTTTTAACCAATCTTGTGCATCCAATAAGTACATTTGTGTCATTGGTTGAACATTTAGGTCATTTTCGTCCTCCCTAGGCTTATTCTTATCCAATTAGGGTTTTTAACCAATCTTGTGCATCCAATAAGTGATTTTGTGTCATTGGTTGAACATTTAGGTCATTTTCGTCCTCCCTAGGCTTATTCTAATCCAATTAGGGTTTTTAACCAATCTTGAGCATCCAATAAGTGATTTTGTGTCATTGGTTGAACATTTAGGTAATTTTTGTCCTCCTTTGGCTTATTATAATCCAATTAGGGTTTTTAACAATCTTGTGCACCCAATGAGTGATTTTGTGTCATTGGTTGAATTTTTGGGTCATTTTCGTCCTCCCTAGGCTTATTCTATTCCAATTAGGGTTTTTAACCAATCTTGTGCATCCAATAAGTGATTTTGTGTCATTGGTTGAACATTTAGGTCATTTTCGTTCTCCCTAGGCTTATTCTATTCCAATTAGGGTTCTTAACCAATCTTGAGCATCCAATAAGTGATTTTGTGTCATTGGTTGAACATTTAGGTCATTTTTGTCCTCCTTAGACTTATTCTGATTCAATTAGAGTTTTTAACCAATCTTGTGGATCCAATAAGTGATTCTGTGTCATTGGTTGAACATTTATGTCATTTTCGTCCTCCCTAGGCTTATTCTAATCCAATTAGGGTTTTTAACCTATCTTGTGCATCCAATAAGTGATTTTGTGTCATTGGTTGAGCATTTAGGTAATTTTCATCCTCCTTTGGCTTCTTCTAATCCTATTAGGGTTTTGAACCAATCTTGTGCATCCAATAAGTGATTTTATGTCATTCGTTGAACATTAAGGTCATTTTCGTCCTCCCTAGGCCTATTCTAATCCTATTAGGGTTTTGAACCAATCTTGTGCATCCAATAAGTGATTATGTGTCATTGATTGAACATTTAGGTTTTTTTCGTCCTCCCTAGGCTTATTCAAATCCAATTAGGGTTTTTAACCAATCTTGTGCATCCAATAAGTGATTTTGTGTTAGTGGTTGAACATTTAGGTCATTTTCGTCTTCCCTAGGCTTATTCTAATCCAATCAGGGTTTTTAACAAATCATTTGCATTCAATAAGTGATTTTGTGTCATTGGTTGAACATTTAGATCATTTTCGTCCTCCCTAGGCTTATTCTAATTCAATTAGGGTTTTGAACCAATCTTGTGCATTCAATAAGTGATTTTGTGTCATTGGTTGAACATTTAGGTCATTTTCGTCCTCCCTAGGCTTATTCTGATCCAATTAGAGTTTTTAACCAATCTTTTGGATCGAATAAGTGATTTTGTTTCATTGGTTGAACATTTAGGTCATTTTCGTCCTCCCTAGGCTTATTCTAATCCAATCAGGGTTTTTAACAAATCATTTGCATTCAATAAGTGATTTTGTGTCATTTGTTGAACATTTAGATCATTTTCGTCCTCCCTAGGCTTATTTTGATCCAATTAGAGTTTTTAACCAATCTTGTGGATCCAATAAGTGATTTGGTGTCATTGGTTGAACATTTAAGTCATTTTCGTCCTCCCTAGGCTTATTTTTATCCAATTAGGGGTTTTAACCTATCTTGTGCATCCAATAATTGATTTTATGTCATTGGTTTAACATTTATGTCATTTTCGTCCTCCCTTGGCTTATTCTAATCCAAATAGGGTTTTTAACCGTTCTTGTGCATCCTACAAGTGATTTTGTATTCTTGGTTGAACATTTAGGTCATTTTCGTCGTCCCTAGGCTTATTCTAATTCAATTAGGGTTTTTAACCAATCTTGTGCATCCAATAAGATTGTTTGTGTCATTGGTTGAACATTTAGGTCAATTTCGTCCTCCCTGGGCTTATTCTAATCCAATTAGGGTTTTTAACCAATCTTGTGAAACCAATAAGTGATTTTGTGTCATTGGTTGAACATTTATGTCATTTTCGTCCTTTGTAGGCTAATTCTAATCCAATTAGGGTTTTTAACCAATCTTGTGAAACCAATAAGTGATTTTGTGTCATTGGTTGAACATTTATGTCATTTTCGTCCTTCGTAGGCTTATTCTAATCCAATTAGGGTTTTTAACCATTCTTGTGCGTCCAATAAGTAATTTTGTGTCATTGATTGAACATTTAGGTCATTTTCGTCCTCCCTAGGCCTATTCTAATCCTATTAGGGTTTTGAACCAATCTTGTGCATCCAATAAGTGATTTTGTGTCATTGGTTGAACATTTAGGTAATTTTCGTCCTCCTTTGGCTTATTATAATCCAATTAGGGTTTTTAACGATCTTTTGCACCCAAACAGTGATTTTGTGTCATTGGTTGAATTTTGGGGTCATTTTCGTCCTCCCTAGGCTTATTCTATTCCAATTAGGGTTTTTAACCAATCTTGTGCATCCAATAAGTGATTTTGTGTCATTGGTTGAACATTTAGGTCATTTTCGTCCTCCCTAGGCTTATTCTATTCCAATTAGGGTTCTTAACCAATCTTGAGCATCCAATAAGTGATTTTGTGTCATTGGTTGAACATTTAGGTCATTTTTGTCCTCCTTAGACTTATTCTGATTCAATTAGAGTTTTTAACCAATCTTGTGGATCCAATAAGTGATTCTGTGTCATTGGTTGAACATTTATGTCATTTTCGTCCTCCCTAGGCTTATTCTAATCCAATTAGGGTTTTTAACCTATCTTGTGCATCCAATAAGTGATTTTGTGTCATTGGTTGAGCATTTAGGTAATTTTCGTCCTCCTTTGGCTTTTTCGAATCCAATTAGGGTTTTTAACAATCTTGTGCACCCAATGAGTGATTTTGTGTCATTGGTTGAAATTTTGGGTCATTTTCGTCCTCCCTAGGCTTGTTCTAATCCTATTAGGGTTTTGAACCAATCTTGTGCATCCAATAAGTGATTTTATGTCATTCGTTGAACATTTACGTCATTTTCGTCCTCCCTAGGCCTATTCTAATCCTATTAGGGTTTTGAACCAATCTTGTGCATCCAATAAGTGATTATGTGTCATTGATTGAACATTTAGGTTTTTTTCGTCCTCCCTAGGCTTATTCAAATCCAATTAGGGTTTTTAACCAATCTTGTGCATCCAATAAGTGATTTTGTGTTAGTGGTTGAACATTTAGGTCATTTTCGTCTTCCCTAGGCTTATTCTAATCCAATCAGGGTTTTTAACAAATCATTTGCATTCAATAAGTGATTTTGTGTCATTGGTTGAACATTTAGATCATTTTCGTCCTCCCTAGGCTTATTCTAATTCAATTAGGGTTTTGAACCAATCTTGTGCATTCAATAAGTGATTTTGTGTCATTGGTTGAACATTTAGGTCATTTTCGTCCTCCCTAGGCTTATTCTGATCCAATTAGAGTTTTTAACCAATCTTTTGGATCGAATAAGTGATTTTGTTTCATTGGTTGAACATTTAGGTCATTTTCGTCCTCCCTAGGCTTATTCTAATCCAATCAGGGTTTTTAACAAATCATTTGCATTCAATAAGTGATTTTGTGTCATTTGTTGAACATTTAGATCATTTTCGTCCTCCCTAGGCTTATTTTGATCCAATTAGAGTTTTTAACCAATCTTGTGGATCCAATAAGTGATTTGGTGTCATTGGTTGAACATTTAAGTCATTTTCGTCCTCCCTAGGCTTATTTTTATCCTATCTTGTGCATCCAATAATTGATTTTATGTCATTGGTTTAACATTTATGTCATTTTCGTCCTCCCTTTGCTTATTCTAATCCAAATAGGGTTTTTAACCGTTCTTGTGCATCCTACAAGTGATTTTGTATTCTTGGTTGAACATTTAGGTCATTTTCGTCGTCCCTAGGCTTATTCTAATTCAATTAGGGTTTTTAACCAATCTTGTGCATCCAATAAGTTTGTTTGTGTCATTGGTTGAACATTTAGGTCAATTTCGTCCTCCCTGGGCTTATTCTAATCCAATTAGGGTTTTTAACCAATCTTGTGAAACCAATAAGTGATTTTGTGTCATTGGTTGAACATTTATGTCATTTTCGTCCTTCGTAGGCTTATTCTAATCCAATTAGAGTTTTTAACCAATCTTGTGAAACCAATAAGTGATTTTGTGTCATTGGTTGAACATTTATGTCATTTTCGTCCTTCGTAGGCTTATTCTAATCCAATTAGGGTTTTTAACCATTCTTGTGCGTCCAATAAGTAATTTTGTGTCATTGATTGAACTTTTAGGTCATTTTCGTCCTCCCTAGGCCTATTCTAATCCTATTAGGGTTTTGAACCAATCTTGTGCATCCAATAAGTGATTTTGTGTCATTGGTTGAACATTTAGGTAATTTTCGTCCTCCTTTGGCTTATTATAATCCAATTAGGGTTTTTAACGATCTTTTGCACCCAAACAGTGATTTTGTGTCATTGGTTGAATTTTTGGGTCATTTTCGTCCTCCCTAGGCTTATTCTATTCCAATTAGGGTTTTTAACCAATCTTGTGCATCCAATAAGTGATTTTGTGTCATTGGTTGAACATTTAGGTCATTTTCGTTCTCCCTAGGCTTATTCTATTCCAATTAGGGTTCTTAACCAATCTTGAGCATCCAATAAGTGATTTTGTGTCATTGGTTGAACATTTAGGTCATTTTTGTCCTCCTTAGACTTATTCTGATTCAATTAGAGTTTTTAACCAATCTTGTGGATCCAATAAGTGATTCTGTGTCATTGGTTGAACATTTATGTCATTTTCGTCCTCCCTAGGCTTATTCTAATCCAATTAGGGTTTTTAACCTATCTTGTGCATCCAATAAGTGATTTTGTGTCATTGGTTGAGCATTTAGGTAATTTTCATCCTCCTTTGGCTTTTTCGAATCCAATTAGGGTTTTTAACAATCTTGTGCACCCAATGAGTGATTTTGTGTCATTGGTTGAAATTTTGGGTCATTTTCGTCCTCCCTAGGCTTCTTCTAATCCTATTAGGGTTTTGAACCAATCTTGTGCATCCAATAAGTGATTTTATGTCATTCGTTGAACATTAAGGTCATTTTCGTCCTCCCTAGGCCTATTCTAATCCTATTAGGGTTTTGAACCAATCTTGTGCATCCAATAAGTGATTATGTGTCATTGATTGAACATTTAGGTTTTTTTCGTCCTCCCTAGGCTTATTCAAATCCAATTAGGGTTTTTAACCAATCTTGTGCATCCAATAAGTGATTTTGTGTTAGTGGTTGAACATTTAGGTCATTTTCGTCTTCCCTAGGCTTATTCTAATCCAATCAGGGTTTTTAACAAATCATTTGCATTCAATAAGTGATTTTGTGTCATTGGTTGAACATTTAGATCATTTTCGTCCTCCCTAGGCTTATTCTAATTCAATTAGGGTTTTGAACCAATCTTGTGCATTCAATAAGTGATTTTGTGTCATTGGTTGAACATTTAGGTCATTTTCGTCCTCCCTAGGCTTATTCTGATCCAATTAGAGTTTTTAACCAATCTTTTGGATCGAATAAGTGATTTTGTTTCATTGGTTGAACATTTAGGTCATTTTCGTCCTCCCTAGGCTTATTCTAATCCAATCAGGGTTTTTAACAAATCATTTGCATTCAATAAGTGATTTTGTGTCATTTGTTGAACATTTAGATCATTTTCGTCCTCCCTAGGCTTATTTTGATCCAATTAGAGTTTTTAACCAATCTTGTGGATCCAATAAGTGATTTGGTGTCATTGGTTGAATATTTAAGTCATTTTCGTCCTCCCTAGGCTTATTTTTATCCAATTAGGGGTTTTAACCAATCTTGTGCATCCAATAATCGATTTTATGTCATTGGTTTAACATTTATGTCATTTTCATCCTCCCTTGGCTTATTCTAATCCAAATAGGGTTTTTAACCGTTCTTGTGCATCCTACAAGTGATTTTGTATTCTTGGTTGAACATTTAGGTCATTTTCGTCGTCCCTAGGCTTATTCTAATTCAATTAGGGTTTTTAACCAATCTTGTGCATCCAATAAGTTTGTTTGTGTCATTGGTTGAACATTTAGGTCAATTTCGTCCTCCCTGGGCTTATTCTAATCCAATTAGGGTTTTTAACCAATCTTGTGAAACCAATAAGTGATTTTGTGTCATTGGTTGAACATTTATGTCATTTTCGTCCTTCGTAGGCTTATTCTAATCCAATTAGGGTTTTTAACCAATCTTGTGAAACCAATAAGTGATTTTGTGTCATTGGTTGAACATTTATGTCATTTTCGTCCTTCGTAGGCTTATTCTAATCCAATTAGGTGTTTTAACCATTCTTGTGCGTCCAATAAGTAATTTTGTGTCATTGATTGAACATTTAGGTCATTTTCGTCCTCCCTAGGCCTATTCTAATCCTATTAGGGTTTTGAACCAATCTTGTGCATCCAATAAGTGATTTTGTGTCATTGGTTGAACATTTAGGTAATTTTCGTCCTCCTTTGGCTTATTATAATCCAATTAGGGTTTTTAACGATCTTTTGCACCCAAACAGTGATTTTGTGTCATTGGTTGAATTTTTGGGTCATTTTCGTCCTCCCTAGGCTTATTCTATTCCAATTAGGGTTTTTAACCAATCTTGTGCATCCAATAAGTGATTTTGTGTCATTGGTTGAACATTTAGGTCATTTTCGTTCTCCCTAGGCTTATTCTATTCCAATTAGGGTTCTTAACCAATCTTGAGCATCCAATAAGTGATTTTGTGTCATTGGTTGAACATTTAGGTCATTTTTGTCCTCCTTAGACTTATTCTGATTCAATTAGAGTTTTTAACCAATCTTGTGGATCCAATAAGTGATTCTGTGTCATTGGTTGAACATTTATGTCATTTTCATCCTCCCTAGGCTTATTCTAATCCAATTAGGGTTTTTAACCTATCTTGTGCATCCAATAAGTGATTTTGTGTCATTGGTTGAGCATTGAGGTAATTTTCATCCTCCTTTGGCTTTTTCGAATCCAATTAGGGTTTTTAACAATCTTGTGCACCCAATGAGTGATTTTGTGTCATTGGTTGAAATTTTGAGTCATTTTCGTCCTCCCTAGGCTTCTTCTAATCCTATTACGGTTTTGAACCAATCTTGTGCATCCAATAAGTGATTTTATGTCATTCGTTGAACATTAAGGTCATTTTCGTCCTCCCTAGGCCTATTCTAATCCTATTAGGGTTTTGAACCAATCTTGTGCATCCAATAAGTGATTATGTGTCATTGATTGAACATTTAGGTTTTTTTCGTCCTCCCTAGGCTTATTCAAATCCAATTAGGGTTTTTAACCAATCTTGTGCATCCAATAAGTGATTTTGTGTTAGTGGTTGAACATTTAGGTCATTTTCGTCTTCCCTAGGCTTATTCTAATCCAATCAGGGTTTTTAACAAATCATTTGCATTCAATAAGTGATTTTGTGTCATTGGTTGAACATTTAGATCATTTTCGTCCTCCCTAGGCTTATTCTAATCCAATTAGGGTTTTGAACCAATCTTGTGCATTCAATAAGTGATTTTGTGTCATTGGTTGAACATTTAGGTCATTTTCGTCCTCCCTAGGCTTATTCTGATCCAATTAGAGTTTTTAACCAATCTTTTGGATCGAATAAGTGATTTTGTTTCATTGGTTGAACATTTAGGTCATTTTCGTCCTCCCTAGGCTTATTCTAATCCAATCAGGGTTTTTAACAAATCATTTGCATTCAATATGTGATTTTGTGTCATTTGTTGAACATTTAGATCATTTTCGTCCTCCCTAGGCTTATTTTGATCCAATTAGAGTTTTTAACCAATCTTGTGGATCCAATAAGTGATTTGGTGTCATTGGTTGAACATTTAAGTCATTTTCGTCCTCCCTAGGCTTATTTTTATCCAATTAGGGGTTTTAACCTATCTTGTGCATCCAATAATTGATTTTATGTCATTGGTTTAACATTTATGTCATTTTCGTCCTCCCTTGGCTTATTCTAATCCAAATAGGGTTTTTAACCGTTCTTGTGCATCCTACAAGTGATTTTGTATTCTTGGTTGAACATTTAGGTCATTTTCGTCGTCCCTAGGCTTATTCTAATTCAATTAGGGTTTTTAACCAATCTTGTGCATCCAATAAGTTTGTTTGTGTCATTGGTTGAACATTTAGGTCAATTTCGTCCTCCCTGGGCTTATTCTAATCCAATTAGGGTTTTTAACCATTCTTGTGCGTCCAATAAGTAATTTTGTGTCATTGATTGAACATTTAGGTCATTTTCGTCCTCCCTAGGCCTATTCTAATCCTATTAGGGTTTTGAACCAATCTTGTGCATCCAATAAGTGATTTTGTGTCATTGGTTGAACATTTATGTAATTTTCGTCCTCCTTTGGCTTATTATAATCCAATTAGGATTTTTAACGATCTTTTGCACCCAAACAGTGATTTTCTGTCATTGGTTGAATTTTTGGGTCATTTTCGTCCTCCCTAGGCTTATTCTATTCCAATTAGGGTTTTTAACCAATCTTGTGCATCCAATAAGTGATTTTGTGTCATTGGTTGAACATTTAGGTCATTTTCGTTCTCCCTAGGCTTATTCTATTCCAATTAGGGTTCTTAACCAATCTTGAGCATCCAATAAGTGATTTTGTGTCATTGGTTGAACATTTAGGTCATTTTTGTCCTCCTTAGACTTATTCTGATCCAATTAGAGTTTTTAACCAATCTTGTGGATCTAATAAGTGATTCTGTGTCATTGGTTGAACATTTATGTCATTTTCGTCCTCCCTAGGCTTATTCTAATCCAATTAGGGTTTTTAACCTATCTTGTGCATCCAATAAGTGATTTTGTGTCATTGGTTGAGCATTTAGGTAATTTTCATCCTCCTTTGGCTTTTTCGAATCCAATTAGGGTTTTTAACAATCTTGTGCACCCAATGAGTGATTTTGTGTCATTGGTTGAAATTTTGGGTCATTTTCGTCCTCCCTAGGCTTCTTCTAATCCTATTAGGGTTTTGAACCAATCTTGTGCATCCAATAAGTGATTTTATGTCATTCGTTGAACATTAAGGTCATTTTCATCCTCCCTAGGCCTATTCTAATCCTATTAGGGTTTTGAACCAATCTTGTGCATCCAATAAGTGATTATGTGTCATTGATTGAACATTTAGGTTTTTTTCGTCCTCCCTAGGCTTATTCTAATCCAATCAGGGTTTTTAACAAATCCTTTGCATTCAATAAGTGATTTTGTGTCATTGGTTGAACAGTTAGATCATTTTCGTCCTCCCTAGGCTTATTCTAATCCAATTAGGGTTATTAACCAAACTTGAGCATCCAATAAATGATTTTGTGTCATTGGTTGAACATTTAGGTCATTTTTGTCTTCCTTAGGCTTATTCTGATCCAATCAGAGTTTTTAACCAATCTTGTGGATCCAATAAGTGATTTTGTGTCATTGGTTGAACATTTATGTCATTTTCGTCCTCCCAAGTCTTATTCAAAATCAAATTAGGGTTTTAACCTATCTTGTACATCCAATAAGTGATTTTGTGTCATTGGTTGAACATTTAGGTAATTTTCGTCCTCCTTCGGCTTATTATAATCCAATTAAGGTTTTTAACAATCTTGTGCACCCAATGAGTGATTTTATGTCATTGGTTGAATTTTTGGGTCATTTTCGTCCTCCCTAGGCTTATTCTAATCTTTTTAGGGTTTTGAACCAATCTTGTTCATCCAATACGTGATTTTGTGTCATTGGTTTAACATTTAGGTTTTTTTTCGTCCTCCATAGGCCTATTCTAATCCTATTAGGGTTTTGAACCAATCTTGTTCATCCAATAAGTGATTTTGTGTTAGTGGTTTAACATTTAGGTCGTTTTCGTCCTCCCTAGGCTTATTCTAATCCAATCAGGGTTTTTAACAAATCCTTTGCATTCAATAAGTGATTTTGTGTCATTGGTTGAACATTTAGATCATTTTCGTTCTCCCTAGGCGTATTTTGATCCAGTTAGAGTTTTTAACCAATCTTGTGGATCCAATAAGTGATTTTGTGTCATTGGTTGAACATTTATGTCATTTTCGTCCTCCCTAGGATTATTCTAATCCAATTAGGGGTTTTAACCAATCTTGTGCATCCAATAATTGATTTTATGTCATTGGTTGAACATTTATGTCATTTTCGTCCTCCCTTGGCTTATTCTAATCCAAATAGGGTTTTTAACCGTTCTTGTGCATCCAACAAGTGATTTTGTATCCTTGGTTGAACATTTAGGTCATTTTCGTCCTCCCTAGGCTTATTCTAATTCAATTAGGGTATTTAACCAATCTTGTGCATCCAATAAGTTTGATTGTGTCATTGGTTGAACATTTAGGTCAATTTCGTCCTCCCTAGACTTATTCTAATCCAATTAGGGTTTTTACCCAATCTTGTGAAACCAATAAGTGATTTTGTGTCATTGGTTGAACATTTATTTCATTTTTGTCCTTCGTAGGCTTATTCTATTCCAATTAGGGTTTTTAACCATTCTTGTGCGTCCAATTAGTAATTTTGTGTCATTGATTGAACATTTAGGTCATTTTCTTCCTCCCTAGGCTTATTCTAATACAATAATTGTTTTTAACCAATCTTGTGCATCCAATAAGTCATTTTGTGTCATTGGTTGAACATTTATGTCATTTTCGTCCTCCCTAGGCTTATTCTAATCCAATTAGGGTTTTTAACCAATCATGTGCATCCAATAAGTTTGTTTGTGTCATTGGGTTAACATTTAGGTTAATTTCGTCCTCCCTAGGCTTATTCTAATCCAATCAGGGTTTTTAACCAATCATGTGCATCCAATAAGTTTGTTTGTGTCATTGGGTTAACATTTAGGTTAATTTCGTCCTCCCTAGGCTTATTCTAATCCAATCAGGGTTTTTAACAAATCCTTTGCATTCAATAAGTGATTTTGTGTCATTGTTTGAACATTTAGATCATTTTCGTCCTCCCTAGGCTTATTTTGATCCAGTTAGAGTATTTAACCAATCTTGTGGATCCAATAAGTGATTTTGTGTCATTGGTTGAACATTTATGTCATTTTCGTCCTCCCTAGGCTTATTCTAATCCAATTAGGGGTTTTAACCTATCTTGTGCATCCAATAATTGAATTTATGTCATTGGTTGAACATTTATGTCATTTTCGTCCTCACTTGGCTTATTCTAATCCAAATAGGGTTTTTAACCGTTCTTGTGCATCCAACAAGTGATTTTGTATCCTTGGTTGAACATTTAGGTCATTTTTGTCCTCCCTAGGCTTATTCTAATTCAATTAAGGTATTTAACCAATCTTGTGCATCCAATAAGTTTGTTTGTGTCATTGGTTGAACATTTAGGTCAATTTTGTCCTCCCTAGGCTTATTCTAATCCAATTAGGGTTTTTAACCAATCTTGTGAAACCAATAAGTGATTTTGTGTCATTGGTTGAACATTTATGTCATTTTTGTCCTTCGTAGGCTTATTCTAATCCAATTAGGGTTTTTAACCATTCTTGTGCGTCCAATAAGTAATTTTGTGTCATTGATTGAACATTTAGGTCATTTTTGTCCTCCCTAGGCTTATTCTAATACAATAATTGTTTTTAACCAATCTTGGGCATCCAATAAGTCATTTTGTGTCATTGGTTGAACATTTATGTCATTTTCGTCCTCCCTAGGCTTATTCTAATCCAATTAGGGTTTTTAACTTATCTTGTGCATCCAATAAGTGATTTTGTGTCATAGGTTGAACATTTAGGTCATTTTCGTCCTCCATAGGCTTATTCTAATCCAATTAGGGTTTTTAACCAATCATGTGCATCCAATAAGTTTTTTTGTGTCATTGGTTGAACAGTTAGATCATTTTCGTCCTCCCTAGGCTTATTCTAATCCAATTAGGGTTATTAACCAAACTTGAGCATCCAATAAATGATTTTGTGTCATTGGTTGAACATTTAGGTCATTTTTGTCTTCCTTAGGCTTATTCTGATCCAATCAGAGTTTTTAACCAATCTTGTGGATCCAATAAGTGATTTTGTGTCATTGGTTGAACATTTATGTCATTTTCGTCCTCCCAAGCCTTATTCAAAATCAAATTAGGGTTTTAACCTATCTTGTACATCCAATAAGTGATTTTGTGTCATTGGTTGAACATTTAGGTAATTTTCATCCTCCTTTGGCTTATTATAATCCAATTAAGGTTTTTAACAATCTTGTGCACCCAATGAGTGATTTTATGTCATTGGTTGAATTTTTGGGTCATTTTCTTCCTTCCTAGGCTTATTCCAATCCTTTTAGGGTTTTGAACCAATCTTGTTCATCCAATACGTGATTTTGTGTCATTGGTTGAACATTTAGGTTTTTTTCGTCCTCCCTAGGCCTATTCTAATCCTATTAGGGTTTTGAACCAATCTTGTTCATCCAATAAGTGATTTTGTGTTAGTGGTTTAACATTTAGGTCATTTTCGTCCTCCCTAGGCTTATTCTAATCCAATCAGGGTTTTTAACAAATCCTTTGCATTCAATAAGTGATTTTGTGTCATTGGTTGAACATTTAGATCATTTTCGTTCTCCCTAGGCTTATTTTGATCCAGTTAGAGTTTTTAACCAATCTTATGGATCCAATAAGTGATTTTTTTCATTGGTTGAACATTTATGTCATTTTCGTCCTCCCTAGGATTATTCTAATCCAATTAGGGTTTTTAACCTATCTTGTGCATCCAATAAGTGAATTTGTGTCATTGGTTGAGCATTTAGATAATTTTCGTCCTCCTTTGGCTTTTTCGAATCCAATTAGGGTTTTTAACAATCTTGTGCACCCAATGAGTGATTTTGTGTCATTGGTTGAACATTTAGGTCATTTTCCTCCTCCCTAGGCTTATTCTAATCCAATTAGGGTTTTTAACCAATCTTGTGCATCCAATAAGTGATTTTGTGTGATTTGTTGAACATTTAGGTCATTTTCATCCTCCCTAGGCTTATTCTAATCCAATTAGGGTTATTAACCAAACTTGAGCATCCAATAAATGATTTTGTGTCATTGGTTGAACATTTAGGTCATTTTTGTCTTCCTTAGGCTTATTCTGATCCAATCAGAGTTTTTAACCAATCTTGTGGATCCAATAAGTGATTTTGTGTCATTGGTTGAACATTTATGTCATTTTCGTCCTCCCAAGTCTTATTCAAAATCAAATTAGGGTTTTAACCTATCTTGTACATCCAATAAGTGATTTTGTGTCATTGGTTGAACATTTAGGTAATTTTCGTCCTCCTTCGGCTTATTATAATCCAATTAAGGTTTTTAACAATCTTGTGCACCCAATGAGTGATTTTATGTCATTGGTTGAATTTTTGGGTCATTTTCGTCCTCCCTAGGCTTATTCTAATCTTTTTAGGGTTTTGAACCAATCTTGTTCATCCAATACGTGATTTTGTGTCATTGGTTGAACATTTAGGTTTTTTTCGTCCTCCATAGGCCTATTCTAATCCTATTAGGGTTTTGAACCAATCTTGTTCATCCAATAAGTGATTTTGTGTTAGTGGTTTAACATTTAGGTCGTTTTCGTCCTCCCTAGGCTTATTCTAATCCAATCAGGGTTTTTAACAAATCCTTTGCATTCAATAAGTGATTTTGTGTCATTGGTTGAACATTTAGATCATTTTCGTTCTCCCTAGGCGTATTTTGATCCAGTTAGAGTTTTTAACCAATCTTGTGGATCCAATAAGTGATTTTGTGTCATTGGTTGAACATTTATGTCATTTTCGTCCTCCCTAGGATTATTCTAATCCAATTAGGGGTTTTAACCTATCTTGTGCATCCAATAATTGATTTTATGTCATTGGTTGAACATTTATGTCATTTTCGTCCTCCCTTGGCTTATTCTAATCCAAATAGGGTTTTTAACCGTTCTTGTGCATCCAACAAGTGATTTTGTATCCTTGGTTGAACATTTAGGTCATTTTCATCCTCCCTAGGCTTATTCTAATTCAATTAGGGTATTTAACCAATCTTGTGCATCCAATAAGTTTGTTTGTGTGATTGGTCGAACATTTAGGTCAATTTCGTCCTCCCTAGACTTATTCTAATCCAATTAGGGTTTTTACCCAATCTTGTGAAACCAATAAGTGATTTTGTGTCATTGGTTGAACATTTATTTCATTTTTGTCCTTCGTAGGCTTATTCTATTCCAATTAGGGTTTTTAACCATTCTTGTGCGTCCAATTAGTAATTTTGTGTCATTGATTGAACATTTAGGTCATTTTCTTCCTCCCTAGGCTTATTCTAATACAATAATTGTTTTTAACCAATCTTGTGCATCCAATAAGTCATTTTGTGTCATTGGTTGAACATTTATGTCATTTTCGTCCTCCCTAGGCTTATTCTAATCCAATTAGGGTTTTTAACCAATCATGTGCATCCAATAAGTTTGTTTGTGTCATTGGGTTAACATTTAGGTTAATTTCGTCCTCCCTAGGCTTATTCTAATCCAATCAGGGTTTTTAACCAATCATGTGCATCCAATAAGTTTGTTTGTGTCATTGGGTTAACATTTAGGTTAATTTCGTCCTCCCTAGGCTTATTCTAATCCAATCAGGGTTTTTAACAAATCCTTTGCATTCAATAAGTGATTTTGTGTCATTGTTTGAACATTTAGATCATTTTCGTCCTCCCTAGGCTTATTTTGATCCAGTTAGAGTATTTAACCAATCTTGTGGATCCAATAAGTGATTTTGTGTCATTGGTTGAACATTTATGTCATTTTCGTCCTCCCTAGGCTTATTCTAATCCAATTAGGGGTTTTAACCTATCTTGGGCATCCAATAAGTGATTTTATGTCATTGGTTGAACATTTATGTCATTTTCGTCCTCCCTTGGGTTATTCTAATCCAAATAGGGTTTTTAACCGTTCTTGTGCATCCAACAAGTGATTTTGTATCCTTGGTTGAACATTTAGGTCATTTTCGTCCTCCTTAGGCTTATTCTAATCCTATAAGTGATTTTGTGTCATTGGTTGAACATTTATGTCATTTTAGTCCTTAGTAGGCTTATTCTAATCCAATTATGGTTTTTAACCATTCTTGTGCGTCCAATAAGTTATTTTGCGTCATTGATTGAACATTTAGGTCATTTTCGTCGTCCCTAGGCTTATTCTAATCCAATTAGTGTTTTTAACCAATCTTGTGCATCCAATAAGTCATTTTGTGTCATTGGTTGAACATTTATGTCATTTTCGTCCTCCCTAGGCTTATTCTAATCCAATTAGGGTTTTTAACCTATCTTGTGCATCAACAAGTGATTTTGTGTCATTGGTTGAACATTTAGGTCAATTTCGTCCTCCCTAGGCTTATTCTGATCCAATTAGAGTTTTTAACGAATCTTGTGTATCTAGTAAGTGATTTTGTGTCATTGGTTGAACATTTATGTCATTTTCGTCTTCCCTAGGTTTATTCTAATCCAATTAGGGTTTTTAACCAATCTTGTGCATCCAATAAGTGATTTTGTGTTAGTGGTTGAACATTTAGGTCATTTTCGTCCTCCCTAGGCTTGTTCAAATCCAATTAGGGTTTTTAACAAATCTTGTGCATTCAATAAGTGATTTTGTGTCATTGGTTGAACATTTAGGATATTTTCGTCCTCCCTAGGCTTATTTTGATCCAATTAGTGTTTTTAACCAATCTTGTGGATCCAATAAGTTATTTTGTGTCATTGGTTGAACATTTATGTCATTTTCGTCCATCCTAGGCTTATTCTGATCCTATTAGGGTTTTGAACCAATCTTGTGCATCCAATAAGTGATTTTGTGTCATTGATTGAACATTTAGGTTTTTTTCGTCCTCCCTAGGCTTATTCAAAATCAAATTAGGGTTCTTAACCAATCTTGTGCATCCAATAAGTGATTTTGTGTTAGTGGTTGAACATTTAGGTCATTTTCGTCCTCCCTAGGCTTATTCTAATCCAATCAGGGTTTTTAACAAATCCTTTGCATTCAATAAGTGATTTTGTGTCATTGGTTGAACATTTAGGTCATTTTTGTCCTCCTTAGGCTTATTCTGATCCAATCAGAGTTTTTAACCAATCTTGTGCATCCAATAAGTGATTTTGTGTTAGTGGTTGAACATTTAGGTCATTTTCGTCCTCCCTAGGCTTATTCTAATCCAATCAGGGTTTTTAAAAAATCCTTTGCATTCAATAAGTGATTTTGTGTCATTGGTTGAACATTTAGATCATTTTCGTCCTCCGTAGGCTTATTCTAATCCAATTAGGGTTTTGAACCAATCTTGTGCATTCAATAAGTGATTTTGTGTCATTTGTTGAACATTTAGGTCATTTTCGTCCTCCCTAGGCTTATTCTGATCCAATTAGAGTTTTTAACCAATCTTATGCATCGAATAAGTGATTTTGTGTCATTGGTTGAACATTTAGGTCATTTTCGTCCTCCGTAGGCTTATTCTGTGTTAGTGGTTGAACATTTAGGTCATTTTCTTCCTCCCTAAGCTTATTCTAATCCAATTAGGGTTTTTAACAAATCTTGTGCATTCAATAAGTGATTTTGTGTCATTGGTTGAACATTTAGGATATTTTCGTTCTCCCTAGGGTTATTTTGATCCTATTAGAGTTTTTAACCAATCTTATGGATCCAATAAGTGATTTTGTGTCATTGGTTGAACATTTAGGTCATTTTCGTCCTCCCTAGGCTTATTCTAATCCAATTAGGGGTTTTAACCTATCTTGTGCATCTAATAAGTGATTTTATGTCATTGGTTGAACATTTATGTCATTTTCGTCCTCCCTTGGGTTATTCTAATCCAAATAGGGTTTTTAACCGTTCTTGTGCATCCAACAAGTGATTTTGTATCCTTGGTTGAACATTTTGGTCATTTTCGTCCTCCTTAGGCTTATTCTAATCCAATAAGTGATATTGTGTCATTGGTTGAACATTTATGTCATTTTAGTCCTTAGTAGGCTTATTCTAATCCAATTATGGTTTTTAACCATTCTTGTGCGTCCAATAAGTAATTTTGCGTCATTGATTGAACATTTAGGTCATTTTCGTCCTCCCTAGGCTTATTCTAATCCAATTAGTGTTTTTAACCAATCTTGTGCATCCAATAAGTCATTTTGTGTCATTGGCTGAACATTTATGTCATTTTCGTCCTCCCTAGGCTTATTCTAATCCAATTAGTGTTTTTAACCAATCTTGTGCATCCAATAAGTCATTTTGTGTCATTGGCTGAACATTTATGTCATTTTCGTCCTCCCTAGGCTTATTCTAATCCAATTAGGGTTTTTAACCTATCTTGTGCATCCAACAAGTGATTTTGTGTCATTGGTTGAACATTTAGGTCAATTTCGTCCTCCCTAGGCTTATTCTGATCCAATTAGAGTTTTTAACGAATCTTGTGGTTCCAGTAAGTGATTTTGTGTCATTGGTTGAACATTTATGTCATTTTCGTCTTCCCTAGGCTTATTCTAATCCAATTAGGGTTTTTAACCAATCTTGTGCATCCAATAAGTGATTTTGTGTTAGTGGTTGAACATTTAGGTCATTTTCGTCCTCCCTAGGCTTATTCTAATCCAATTAGGGTTTTTAACAAATCCTGTGCATTCAATAAGTGATTTTGTGTCATTGGTTGAACATTTAGGATATTTTCGTCCTCCCTAGGCTTATTTTGATCCAATTAGTGTTTTTAACCAATCTTGTGGATCCAATAATTGATTTTGTTTCATTGGTTGAACATTTATGTCATTTTCGTCCTCCCAAGGCTTATTCTAATCCAATTAGGGGTTTTAACCTATCTTGTGCATCCAATAAGTGATTTTATGTCATTGGTTGAACATTTTATGTCATTGGTTGAACATTTAGGTCATTTTCGTCGTCCCTAGGCTAATTCTAATCCAATAAGGGTTTTTAACAAATCCTTTGCATTCAATAAGTGATTTTGTGTCATTGGTTGAACATTTAGATCATTTTCGTCCTCCCTAGGCTTATTCTAATCCAATTAGGGTTTTGAACAAATCTTGTGCATTCAATAAGTGATTTTGTGTCATTGGTTGAACATTTAGATCATTTTCGTCCTCCCTAGGCTTATTTTGATCCAATTAGAGTTTTTAACGAATCTTGTGGATCCAATCAGTGATTTTGTGTCATTGGTTGATTATTTATGTCATTTTTGTCCTCCTTAGGCTTATTCTAATCCAATTAGGGTTTTTAACCTATCTTGTGCATCCAATAAGTGATTTTGTGTCATTGGTTGAGCATTTAGGTAATTTTCGTCCTCCTTTGACTTTTTCGAATCCAATTAGGGTTTTTAACAATCTTGTGCACCCAATGAGTGATTTTGTGTCATTGGTTGAAATTTTGGGTCATTTTCGTCCTCCCTAGGCTTGTTCTAATCTTATTAGGGTTTGGAACCAATCTTGTGCATCCAATAAGTGATTTTATGTCATTCGTTGAACATTTAGGTCATTTTCGTCCTCCCTAGGCCTATTCTAATCCAATTAGGGTTTTTAACAAATCCTTTGCATTCAATAAGTGATTTTGTGTCATTGGTTGAACATTTATATCATTTTCGTCCATCCTAGGCTTATTCTGATCCTATTAGGGTTTTGAACCAATCTTGTGCATCCAATAAGTGATTTTGTGTCATTGATTGAACATTTAGGTTTTTTTCGTCCTCCCTAGGCTTATTCAAAATCAAATTAGGGTTCTTAACCAATCTTGTGCATCCAATAAGTGATTTTGTGTTAGTGGTTGAACATTTAGGTCATTTTCGTCCTCCCTAGGCTTATTCTAATCCAATCAGGGTTTTTAACAAATCCTTTGCATTCAATAAGTGATTTTGTGTCATTGGTTGAACATTTAGGTCATTTTTGTCCTCCTTAGGCTTATTCTGATCCAATCAGAGTTTTTAACCAATCTTGTGCATCCAATAAGTGATTTTGTGTTAGTGGTTGAACATTTAGGTCATTTTCGTCCTCCCTAGGCTTATTCTAATCCAATCAGGGTTTTTAAAAAATCCTTTGCATTCAATAAGTGATTTTGTGTCATTGGTTGAACATTTAGATCATTTTCGTCCTCCGTAGGCTTATTCTAATCCAATTAGGGTTTTGAACCAATCTTGTGCATTCAATAAGTGATTTTGTGTCATTTGTTGAACATTTAGGTCATTTTCGTCCTCCCTAGGCTTATTCTGATCCAATTAGAGTTTTTAACCAATCTTATGCATCGAATAAGTGATTTTGTGTCATTGGTTGAACATTTAGGTCATTTTCGTCCTCCGTAGGCTTATTCTGTGTTAGTGGTTGAACATTTAGGTCATTTTCTTCCTCCCTAAGCTTATTCTAATCCAATTAGGGTTTTTAACAAATCTTGTGCATTCAATAAGTGATTTTGTGTCATTGGTTGAACATTTAGGATATTTTCGTTCTCCCTAGGGTTATTTTGATCCTATTAGAGTTTTTAACCAATCTTATGGATCCAATAAGTGATTTTGTGTCATTGGTTGAACATTTAGGTCATTTTCGTCCTCCCTAGGCTTATTCTAATCCAATTAGGGGTTTTAACCTATCTTGTGCATCTAATAAGTGATTTTATGTCATTGGTTGAACATTTATGTCATTTTCGTCCTCCCTTGGGTTATTCTAATCCAAATAGGGTTTTTAACCGTTCTTGTGCATCCAACAAGTGATTTTGTATCCTTGGTTGAACATTTTGGTCATTTTCGTCCTCCTTAGGCTTATTCTAATCCAATAAGTGATATTGTGTCATTGGTTGAACATTTATGTCATTTTAGTCCTTAGTAGGCTTATTCTAATCCAATTATGGTTTTTAACCATTCTTGTGCGTCCAATAAGTAATTTTGCGTCATTGATTGAACATTTAGGTCATTTTCGTCCTCCCTAGGCTTATTCTAATCCAATTAGTGTTTTTAACCAATCTTGTGCATCCAATAAGTCATTTTGTGTCATTGGCTGAACATTTATGTCATTTTCGTCCTCCCTAGGCTTATTCTAATCCAATTAGGGTTTTTAACCTATCTTGTGCATCCAACAAGTGATTTTGTGTCATTGGTTGAACATTTAGGTCAATTTCGTCCTCCCTAGGCTTATTCTGATCCAATTAGAGTTTTTAACGAATCTTGTGGTTCCAGTAAGTGATTTTGTGTCATTGGTTGAACATTTATGTCATTTTCGTCTTCCCTAGGCTTATTCTAATCCAATTAGGGTTTTTAACCAATCTTGTGCATCCAATAAGTGATTTTGTGTTAGTGGTTGAACATTTAGGTCATTTTCGTCCTCCCTAGGCTTATTCTAATCCAATTAGGGTTTTTAACAAATCCTGTGCATTCAATAAGTGATTTTGTGTCATTGGTTGAACATTTAGGATATTTTCGTCCTCCCTAGGCTTATTTTGATCCAATTAGTGTTTTTAACCAATCTTGTGGATCCAATAATTGATTTTGTTTCATTGGTTGAACATTTATGTCATTTTCGTCCTCCCAAGGCTTATTCTAATCCAATTAGGGGTTTTAACCTATCTTGTGCATCCAATAAGTGATTTTATGTCATTGGTTGAACATTTTATGTCATTGGTTGAACATTTAGGTCATTTTCGTCGTCCCTAGGCTTATTCTAATCCAATAAGGGTTTTTAACAAATCCTTTGCATTCAATAAGTGATTTTGTGTCATTGGTTGAACATTTAGATCATTTTCGTCCTCCCTAGGCTTATTCTAATCCAATTAGGGTTTTGAACCAATCTTGTGCATTCAATAAGTGATTTTGTGTCATTGGTTGAACATTTAGAT
This sequence comes from Cicer chorassanicum, assembly GCA_037974735.1. Classification (NCBI taxonomy): domain Eukaryota; kingdom Viridiplantae; phylum Streptophyta; class Magnoliopsida; order Fabales; family Fabaceae; genus Cicer; species Cicer chorassanicum. The sequence goes on from JBBPBP010009780.1 coordinate 14,589,966, forward strand.
CATTTTCGTCCTCCCTAGGCTTATTTTGATCCAATTAGAGTTTTTAACGAATCTTGTGGATCCAATCAGTGATTTTGTGTCATTGGTTGATTATTTATGTCATTTTTGTCCTCCCTAGGCTTATTCTAATCCAATTAGGGTTTTTAACCTATCTTGTGCATCCAATAAGTGATTTTCTGTCATTGGTTGAGCATTTAGGTAATTTTCGTCCTCGTTTGACTTTTTCGAATCCAATTAGGGTTTTTAACAATCTTGTGCACCCAATGAGTGATTTTGTGTCATTGGTTGAAATTTTGGGTCATTTTCGTCCTCCCTAGGCTTGTTCTAATCCTATTAGGGTTTGGAACCAATCTTGTGCATCCAATAAGTGATTTTATGTCATTCGTTGAACATTTAGGTCATTTTCGTCCTCCCTAGGCCTATTCTAATCCAATTAGGGTTTTTAACAAATCCTTTGCATTCAATAAGTGATTTTGTGTCATTGGTTGAACATTTATATCATTTTCGTCCATCCTAGGCTTATTCTGATCCTATTAGGGTTTTGAACCAATCTTGTGCATCCAATAAGTGATTTTGTGTCATTGATTGAACATTTAGGTTTTTTTCGTCCTCCCTAGGCTTATTCAAAATCAAATTAGGGTTCTTAACCAATCTTGTGCATCCAATAAGTGATTTTGTGTTAGTGGTTGAACATTTAGGTCATTTTCGTCCTCCCTAGGCTTATTCTAATCCAATCAGGGTTTTTAACAAATCCTTTGCATTCAATAAGTGATTTTGT
>JBBPBP010009780.1:14590753-14623238 GCA_037974735.1 Cicer chorassanicum
AATCTTGTGCATTCAATAAGTGATTTTGTGTCATTGGTTGAACATTTAGATCATTTTCGTCCTCCCTAGGCTTATTTTGATCCAATTAGAGTTTTTAACGAATCTTGTGGATCCAATCAGTGATTTTGTGTCATTGGTTGATTATTTATGTCATTTTTGTCCTCCCTAGGCTTATTCTAATCCAATTAGGGTTTTTAACCTATCTTGTGCATCCAATAAGTGATTTTCTGTCATTGGTTGAGCATTTAGGTAATTTTCGTCCTCGTTTGACTTTTTCGAATCCAATTAGGGTTTTTAACAATCTTGTGCACCCAATGAGTGATTTTGTGTCATTGGTTGAAATTTTGGGTCATTTTCGTCCTCCCTAGGCTTGTTCTAATCCTATTAGGGTTTGGAACCAATCTTGTGCATCCAATAAGTGATTTTATGTCATTCGTTGAACATTTAGGTCATTTTCGTCCTCCCTAGGCCTATTCTAATCCAATTAGGGTTTTTAACAAATCCTTTGCATTCAATAAGTGATTTTGTGTCATTGGTTGAACATTTATATCATTTTCGTCCATCCTAGGCTTATTCTGATCCTATTAGGGTTTTGAACCAATCTTGTGCATCCAATAAGTGATTTTGTGTCATTGATTGAACATTTAGGTTTTTTTCGTCCTCCCTAGGCTTATTCAAAATCAAATTAGGGTTCTTAACCAATCTTGTGCATCCAATAAGTGATTTTGTGTTAGTGGTTGAACATTTAGGTCATTTTCGTCCTCCCTAGGCTTATTCTAATCCAATCAGGGTTTTTAACAAATCCTTTGCATTCAATAAGTGATTTTGTATCATTGGTTGAACATTTAGGTCATTTTTGTCCTCCTTAGGCTTATTCTGATCCCATCACAGTTTTTAACCAATCTTGTGCATCCAATAAGTGATTTTGTGTTAGTGGTTGAACATTTAGGTCATTTTCGTCCTCCCTAGGCTTATTCTAATCCAATCAGGGTTTTTAACAAATCCTTTGCATTCAATAAGTGATTTTGTGTCATTGGTTGAACATTTAGATCATTTTCGTCCTCCGTAGGCTTATTCTAATCCAATTAGGGTTTTGAACCAATCTTGTGCATTCAATAAGTGATTTTGTGTCATTTGTTGAACATTTAGGTCATTTTCGTCCTCCCTAGGCTTATTCTGGTCCAATTAGAGTTTTTAACCAATCTTATGCATCGAATAAGTGATTTTGTGTCATTGGTTGAACATTTAGGTCATTTTCGTCCTCCCTAGGCTTATTCTGTGTTAGTGGTTGAACATTTAGGTCATTTTCTTCCTCCCTAGGCTTATTCTAATCCAATTAGGGTTTTTAACAAATCTTGTGCATTCAATATGTGATTTTGTGTCATTGGTTGAACATTTAGGATATTTTCGTCCTCCCTAGGGTTATTTTGATCCAATTAGAGTTTTTAACCAATCTTATGGATCCAATAAGTGATTTTGTGTCATTGGTTGAACATTTAGGTCATTTTCGTCCTCCCTAGGTTTATTCTAATCCAATTAGGGGTTTTAACCTATCTTGTGCATCCAATAAGTGATTTTATGTCATTGGTTGAACATTTATGTCATTTTCGTCCTCCCTTGGGTTATTCTAATCCAAATAGGGTTTTTAACCGTTCTTGTGCATCCTACAAGTGATTTTGTGTCATTGGTTGAACATTTATGTCATTTTAGTCCTTAGTAGGCTTATTCTAATCCAATTATGGTTTTTAACCATTCTTGTGCATCCAATAAGTAATTTTGCGTCATTGATTGAACATTTAGGTCATTTTCGTCCTCCCTAGGCTTATTCTAATCCAATTAGTGTTTTTAACCAATCTTGTGCATCCAATAAGTCATTTTGTGTCATTGGCTGAACATTTATGTCATTTTCGTCCTCCCTAGGCTTATTCTAATCCAATTAGGGTTTTTAACCTATCTTGTGCATCCAACAAGTCATTTTGTGTCATTGGTTGAACATTTAGGTCAATTTCGTCCTCCCTAGGCTTATTCTGATCCAATTAGAGTTTTTAACGAATCTTGTGGATCCAGTAAGTGATTTTGTGTCATTGGTTGAACATTTATGTCATTTTCGTCTTCCCTAGGCTTATTCTAATCCAATTAGGGTTTTTAACCAATCTTGTGCATCCAATAAGTGATTTTGTGTCATTGGTTGAACATTTAGGTCATTTTCGTCCTCCCTAGGCTTATTCTAATCCAATTAGGGTTTTTAAAAAATCCTGTGCATTCAATAAGTGATTTTGTGTCATTGGTTGAACATTTATGTCAATTTCGTCTTCCCTAGGCTTATTCTAATCCAATTAGGGTTTTTAACCAATCTTGTGCATCCAATAAGTGATTTTGTGTTAGTGGTTGAACATTTAGGTCATTTTCGTCCTCCCTAGGCTTATTCTAATCCAATTAGGGTTTTTAAAAAATCCTGTGCATTCAATAAGTGATTTTGTGTCATTGGTTGAACATTTAGGATATTTTCGTCCTCCCTAGGCTTATTTTGATCCAATTAGTGTTTTTAACCAATCTTGTTGATCCAATAAGTGATTTTGTTTCATTGGTTGAACATTTATGTCATTTTCGTCCTTCCAAGGCTTATTCTAATCCAATTAGGGGTTTTAACCTATCTTGTGCATCCAATAAGTGATTTTATGTCATTGGTTGAACATTTTATGTCATTGGTTGAACATTTAGGTCATTTTCGTCGTCCCTAGGCTAATTCTAATCCAATAAGGGTTTTTAACAAATCCTTTGCATTCAATAAGTGATTTTGTGTCATTGGTTGAACATTTAGATCATTTTCGTCCTCCCTAGGCTTATTCTAATCCAATTAGGGTTTTGAACAAATCTTGTGCATTCAATAAGTGATTTTGTGTCATTGGTTGAACATTTAGATCATTTTCGTCCTCCCTAGGCTTATTTTGATCCAATTAGAGTTTTTAACGAATCTTGTGGATCCAATCAGTGATTTTGTGTCATTGGTTGATTATTTATGTCATTTTTGTCCTCCTTAGGCTTATTCTAATCCAATTAGGGTTTTTAACCTATCTTGTGCATCCAATAAGTGATTTTGTGTCATTGGTTGAGCATTTAGGTAATTTTCGTCCTCCTTTGACTTTTTCGAATCCAATTAGGGTTTTTAACAATCTTGTGCACCCAATGAGTGATTTTGTGTCATTGGTTGAAATTTTGGGTCATTTTCGTCCTCCCTAGGCTTGTTCTAATCTTATTAGGGTTTGGAACCAATCTTGTGCATCCAATAAGTGATTTTATGTCATTCGTTGAACATTTAGGTCATTTTCGTCCTCCCTAGGCCTATTCTAATCCAATTAGGGTTTTTAACAAATCCTTTGCATTCAATAAGTGATTTTGTGTCATTGGTTGAACATTTATATCATTTTCGTCCTCCCTAGGCTTATTCTAATCCAATTAAGGTTTTGAACCAATCTGGTGCATTCAATAAGTGATTTTGTGTCATTGGTTGAACATTTAGGTCATTTTCGTCCTCCTAAGGCTTATTCTGATCCAATTAGGGTTTTTAACCAATCTTGTGCATCTTATAAGTGATTTTGTGTTAGTGGTTGAACATTTAGGTCATTTTCATCCTCCCTAGGCTTATTCTAATCCAATTCGGGTTTTTAACAAATCCTGTGCATTCAATAAGTGATTTTGTATCATTGGTTCAACATTTAGGATATTTTCGTCCTCTCTAGGCTTATTTTGATCCAATTAGAGTTTTTAACCAATCTTGTGGATCCAATAAGTGATTTTGTGTCATTAGTTGAACATTCATGTCATTTTCGTCCTCCGTAGGCTTATTCTAATCCAATTAGGGGTTTTAACCTATCTTGTGCATCCAATAAGTGATTTTATGTCATTGGTTGAGCATTTATGTCATTTTCGTCCTCTCTTGGCTTATTCTAATCCAAATAGGGTTTTGAACTGTTCTTGTGCATCCAACAAGTGATTTTGTATCCTTGGTTGAACATTTAGGTCATTTTCGTCCTCTCTAGGTTTATTCTAATTCAATTAGGGTTTTTAACCAATCTTGTGCATCCAATAAGTTTGTTTGTGTCATTGGTTAAACATTTAGGTCAATTTCGTCCTCCTCAGGCTTATTCTAATCCAATAAGTGATTTTGTGTCATTGGTTGAACATTTATGTCATTTTAGTCCTTCGTAGGCTTATTCTAATCCAATTATGGTTTTTAACCATTCTTGTGCATCCAATAAGTAATTTTGCGTCATTGATTGAACATTTAGGTCATTTTCGTCTCCCTAGGCTTATTCTAATCCAATTAGGGTTTTTAACAAATCCTGTGCATTCAATAAGTGATTTTGTGTCATTGGTTACATTTTGGATATTTTCGTCCTCCCTAGGCTTATTTTGATCCAATTAGAGTTTTTAACCAATCTTGTGGATCCAATAAGTGATTTTGTGTCATTGGTTGAACATTTAGGTCATTTTCGTCCTCCCTAGGCTTATTCTAATCCAATTAGGGGTTTTATCCTATCTTGTGCATCCAATAAGTGATTTTATGTCATTGGTTGAACATTTATGTCATTTTCGTCCTCCCTTGGCTTATTCTAATCCAAATAGGGTTTTTAACCGTTCTTGTGCATCCAACAAGTGATTTTGTATCCTTGGTTGAACATTTAGGTCATTTTCGTCCTCCCTAGGCTTATTCTACTTCAATTAGGGTTTTTAACCAATCTTGTGCATCCAATAAGTTTGTTTGTGTCATTGGTTGAACATTTAGATCGATTTCGTCCTCCGTAGGGTTATTTTAGTCCAATTTGGGTTTTTAACCAATCTTGTGCATTCGATAAGTGATTTTGTGTTATTCGTTAAACATTTAGGTCATTTTCGTCCTCCCTAGCCTTATTCTTATCCAATTACAGTTTTTAACGAATCTTGTGGATCCAATATGTGATTTTGTGTCATTGGTTGAACATTTTGATCATTTTCATCCTCCCTAGGCTTATTCTAATCCAATTAGGGTTTTGAACCAATGTTGTGCATTCAACAAGTGATTTTGTATCCTTGGTTGAACATTTAGGTCATTTTCGTCCTCCTTAGGCTTATTCTAATTCAATTAGGGTTTTTAACCAATCTTGTGCATCCAATAAGTTCGTTTGTGTCATTGGTTGAACATTTAGGTCAATTTCGTCCTCCTTAGGCTTATTCTAATCCAATAAGTGATTTTGTGTCATTGGTTGAACATTTATGTCATTTTTGTCCTTCGTAGGCTTATTCTAATCCAATTATGGTTTTTAACCATTCTTGTGCGTCCAATAAGTAATTTTGTGTCATTGATTGAACATTTAGGTCATTTTCGTCCTCCCTAGGCTTATTCTAATCCAATTTGTGTTTTTAACCAATCTTGTGCATCCCATAAGTCATTTTGTGTCATTGGTTGAACAGTTATGTCATTTTCGTCCTCCCTAGGCTTATTCTAATCCAATAAGGGTTTTTAACCTAACTTGTGCATTCAACAAGTGATTTTGTGTCATTGGTTGAACATTTAGGTCATTTTCGTCCTCCCTAGGCTTATTCTAATCCAATCAGGGTTTTTAACAAATCCCTTGCATTCAATAAGTGATTTTGTGTCATTGGTTGAACATTTTGATCATTTTCTTCCTCCTTAGGCTTATTCTAATCCAATTAGGGTTTTGAACCAATCTTGTGCATTCAATAAGTTATTTTGTGTCATTGGTTGAACATTTAGGTCATTTTCGTCCTCCCTAGCCTTATTCTGATCCAATTAGAGTTTTTAACGAATCTTGTGGATCCAACAAGTGATTTTGTGTCATTGGTTGAACATTTATGTCATATTCGTCCTCCCTAGGCTTATTCTAATCCAATTAGGGTTTTTAACCTATCTTATGCATCCAATAAGTGATTTTGTGTCATTGGTTGAGCATTTAGGTAATTTTCGTCCTCCTTTGGCTTTTTTGAATCCAATTAGGGTTTTTAACAATCTTGTGCACCCAATGAGTGATTTTGTGTCATTGGTTGAAACTTTGGGTCATTTTCGTCCTCCCTAGGCTTGTTCTAATCCTATTAGTCTTTTGAACCAATCTTGTGCATCCAATAAGTGATTTTGTGTCATTCGTTGAACATTTAGGTCATTTTCGTCCTCCCTAGGCTTATTCTAATCCAATAAGGGTTTTTAAAAAATCCTTTGCATTCAATAAGTTATTTTGTGTCACTGGTTGAACATTTAGATCATTTTCGTCCTCCCTAGGCTTATTCTAATCCAATTAGGGTTTTGAACCAATCTTGTGCATTCAATTAGTGATTTTGTGTCATTGGTTGAACATTTAGATCATTTTCGTCCTTCCTAGGCTTATTCTGATCCAATTAGAGTTTTTAACGAATCTTGTGGATCCAATAAGTGATTTTGTGTCATTGGTTGAACATTTATGTCATTTTCGTCCTCCCTAGGCTTATTCTAATCCAATTAGGGTTTTAACCAATCTTGTGCATCCAATAAGTGATTTTGTGTTAGTGGTTGAACATTTAGGTCATTTTCGTCCTCCCTAGGATTATTCTAATCGAATTAGGGTTTTTAACAAATCCTGTGCATTCAATAAGTGATTTTGTGTCATTAGTTGAACATTTAGGATATTTTCGTCCTCCCTAGGCTTATTTTGATCCAATTAGAGTTTTTAATTAATCTTGTGGATCCAATAAGTGATTTTGTGTCATTGGTTGAACATTTATGTCATTTTCGTCTTCCCTAGGCTTATTCTAATCCAATTAGGGTTTTTAACCAATCTTGTGAATCCAATAAGTGATTTTATGTGATTGGTTGAACATTTATGTCATTTTCGTCCTCCCTAGGCTTATTCTAATCCAATTAGGGTTTTTAACCAATCTTGTGAATCCAATAAGTGATTTTATGTGATTGGTTGAACATTTAGGTCATTTTCGTCCTCCCTAGGCTTATTCTAATCCAATTAGGGTTTTTAACTGATCTTGAGCATCCAATAAGTGATTTTGTGTCATTGGTTGAACATTTATGTCATTTTCATCCTCCCAAGGCTTATTCAAAATCAAATTTGGGTTTTAACCTATCTTGTGCATCCAATAAGTGATTTTGTGTCATTGGTTGAACAGTTAGGTAATTTTCGTCCTCCTTTGGCTTATTCTAATCGAATTAGGGTTTTTAACAATCTTGTGCACCCAATGAGTGATTGTGTCATTGGTTGAATTTTTGGGTCATTTTCGTCCTCCTTAGGCTTATTCTATTCCAATTAGGGATTTTAACCAATCTTGTGCATCCAATAAGTCATTTTGTGCCATTGGTTGAACATTTAGGTCATTTTCGTCCTCCCTAGGCCTATTCTAATCCTATTAGGGTTTTGACCCAATCTTGTGCATCCAATAAGTGATTTTGTGTCATTGATAGAACATTTAGGTTTTTTTCGTCCTCCCTAGGCTTATTCTAATCCAATTAGGGTTTTTAACCTATCTTGTGCATCCAATAAGTGATTTTGTGTTAGTGGTTGAACATTTGGGTCATTTTCTTCCTCCCTAGGCTTATTCTAATCCAATCAGGGTTTTTAACAAATCCTTTGCATTCAATAAGTGATTTTGTGTCATTGGTTGAACATTTAGATCATTTTCGTCCTCCCTAGGCTTATTCTATTCCAATTAGGGTTTTGAACCATTCTTGTGCATTCATTAAGTGATTTTGTGTCATTGGTTGAACATTTAGGTCATTTTCGTCCTCCATAGGCTTATTCTGATCCAATTAGGGTTTTTAACCAATCTTGTGCATCGAATAAGTGATTTTGTGTTAGTGGTTAAACATTTAGGTCATTTTCGTCCTCCCTAGGCTTATTCTAATCCAATTATGGTTTTGAACAAATCATGTGCATTCAATAAGTGATTTTGTATCATTGGTTGAACATTTAGGATATTTTCGTCCTCCCTAGGCTTATTTTGATCCAATTAGAGTTTTTAACCAATCTTGTGGATCCAATAAGTGATTTTGTGTCATTGGTTGAACATTCATATCATTTCCGTCCTCCCTAGGCTTATTCTAATCCAATTAGGGGTTTTGACCTATCTTGTGCATCCAATAAGTGATTTTATGTCATTGGTTGAACATTTATGTCATTTTCGTCCTACCTTGGCTTATTCTAATCCAAATAGGGTTTTGAGCCGTTCTTGTGCATCCAACAAGTGATTTTGTATCCTTGGTTGAACATTTAGGTCATTTTCGTCCTCCTTAGGCTTATTCTAATTCAATTAGGGTTTTTAACCAATCTTGTGCATCCAATAAGTTTGTTTGTGTCATTGGTTGAACATTTAGGTCAATTTCGTCCTTCGTAGGCTTATTCTAATCCAATTATGGTTTTGAACCATTCTTGTGCGTCCAATAAGTAATTTTGTGTCATTGATTGAACATTTAGGTCATTTTCGTCCTCCCTAGGCTTATTCTAATCCAATTTGTGTTTTTAACCAATCTTGTGCATCCCATAAGTCATTTTGTGTCATTGGTTGAACATTTATGTCATTTTCGTCCTCCCTAGGCTTATTCTAATCCAATTAGGGTTTTTAACCTAACTTGTGCATTCAACAAGTGATTTTGTGTCATTGGTTGAACATTTAGGTCATTTTCGTCCTCCCTAGGCTTATTCTAATCCAATAAGGGTTTTTAACAAATCCCTTGCATTCAATAAGTGATTTTGTTTCATTGGTTGAACATTTTGATCATTTTCTTCCTCCTTAGGCTTATTCTAATCCAATTAGGGTTTTGAACCAATCTTGTGCATTCAATAAGTTATTTTGTGTCATTGGTTGAACATTTAGGTCATTTTCGTCCTCCCTAGCCTTATTCTGATCCAATTAGAGTTTTGAACGAATCTTGTGAATCCAACAAGTGATTTTGTGTCATTGGTTGAACATTTATGTCATATTCGTCCTCCCTAGGCTTATTCTAATCCAATTAGGGTTTTTAACCTATCTTATGCATCCAATAAGTGATTTTGTGTCATTGGTTGAGCATTTAGGTAATTTTCGTCCTCCTTTGGCTTTTTCGAATCCAATTAGGGTTTTTAACAATCTTGTGCACCCAATGAGTGATTTTGTGTCATTGGTTGAAATTTTGGGTCATTTTCGTCCTCCCTAGGCTTGTTCTAATCCTATTAGTGTTTTGAACCAATCTTGTGCATCCAATAAGTGATTTTGTGTCATTCGTTGAACATTTAGTTCATTTTCGTCCTCCCTAGGCTTATTATAATCCAATAAGGGTTTTTAACAAATCCTTTGCATTCAATAAGTTATTTTGTGTCACTGGTTGAACATTTAGATCATTTTCGTCCTCCCTAGGCTTATTCTAATCCTATTAGGGTTTTGAACCAATCTTGTGCATCCAATAAGTGATTTTGTGTCATTGATAGAACATTTAGGTTTTTTTCGTCCTCCCTAGGCTTATTCTAATCCAATTAGGGTTTTTAACCTATCTTGTGCATCCAATAAGTGATTTTGTGTTAGTGGTTGAACATTTGGGTCATTTTCTTCCTCCCTAGGCTTATTCTAATCCAATCAGGGTTTTTAACAAATCCTTTGCATTCAATAAGTGATTTTGTGTCATTGGTTGAACATTTAGATCATTTTCGTCCTCCCTAGGCTTATTCTAATCCAATTAGGGTTTTGAACCATTCTTGTGCATTCAATAAGTGATTTTGTGTCATTGGTTGAACATTTAGGTCATTTTCGTCCTCCCTAGGCTTATTCTGATCCAATTAGGGTTTTTAACCAATCTTGTGCATCGAATAAGTGATTTTGTGTCAGTGGTTGAACATTTAGGTCATTTTCGTCCTCCCTAGGCTTATTCTAATCCAATTATGGTTTTGAACAAATCATGTGCATTCAATAAGTGATTTTGTATCATTGGTTGAACATTTAGGATATTTTCGTCCTCCCTAGGCTTATTTTGATCCAATTAGAGTTTTTAACCAATCTTGTGGACCCAATAAGTGATTTTGTGTCATTGGTTGAACATTCATATCATTTCCGTCCTCCCTAGGCTTATTCTAATCCAATTAGGGGTTTTAACCTATCTTGTGCATCCAATAAGTGATTTTATGTCATTTGTTGAACATTTATGTCATTTTCGTCCTACCTTGGCTTATTCTAATCCAAATAGGGTTTTGAGCCGTTCTTGTGCATCCAACAAGTGATTTTGTATCCTTGGTTGAACATTTAGGTCATTTTCGTCCTCCTTAGGCTTATTCTGATTCAATTAGGGTTTTTAACCAATCTTGTGCATCCAATAAGTTTGGTTGTGTCATTGGTTGAACATTTAGGTCAATTTCGTCCTCCTTAGGCTTATTCTAATCCAATAAGTGATTTTGTGTCATTGGTTGAACATTTATGTCATTTTTGTCCTTCGTAGGCTTATTCTAATCCAATTATGGTTTTGAACCATTCTTGTGCGTCCAATAAGTAATTTTGTGTCATTGATTGAACATTTAGGTCATTTTCGTCCTCCCTAGGCTTATTCTAATCCAATTTGTGTTTTTAACCAATCTTGTGCATCCCATAAGTCATTTTGTGTCATTGGTTGAACATTTATGTCATTTTCGTCCTCCCTAGGCTTATTCTAATCCAATTAGGGTTTTTAACCTAACTTGTGCATTCAACAAGTGATTTTGTGTCATTGGTTGAACATTTAGGTCATTTTCGTCCTCCCTAGGCTTATTCTAATCCAATAAGGGTTTTTAACAAATCCCTTGCATTCAATAAGTGATTTTGTGTCATTGGTTGAACATTTTGATCATTTTCTTCCTCCTTAGGCTTATTCTAATCCAATTAGGGTTTTGAACAAATCTTGTGCATTCAATAAGTTATTTTGTGTCATTGGTTGAACATTTAGGTCATTTTCGTCCTCCCTAGCCTTATTCTGATCCAATTAGAGTTTTGAACGAATCTTGTGAATCCAACAAGTGATTTTGTGTCATTGGTTGAACATTTATGTCATATTCGTCCTCCCTAGGGTTATTCTAATCCAATTAGGGTTTTTAACCTATCTTATGCATCCAATAAGTGATTTTGTGTCATTGGTTGAGCATTTAGGTAATTTTCGTCCTCCTTTGGCTTTTTCGAATCCAATTAGGGTTTTTAACAATCTTGTGCACCCAATGAGTGATTTTGTGTCATTGGTTGAAATTTTGGGTCATTTTCGTCCTCCCTAGGCTTGTTCTAATCCTATTAGTGTTTTGAACCAATCTTGTGCATCCAATAAGTGATTTTGTGTCATTCGTTGAACATTTAGTTCATTTTCGTCCTCCCTAGGCTTATTATAATCCAATAAGGGTTTTTAACAAATCCTTTGCATTCAATAAGTTATTTTGTGTCACTGGTTGAACATTTAGATCATTTTCGTCCTCCCTAGGCTTATTCTAATCCAATTAGGGTTTTGAACCAATCTTGTGCATTCAATTAGTGATTTTGTGTCATTGGTTGAACATTTAGATCATTTTCGTCCTTCCTAGGCTAATTCTGATCCAATTAGAGTTTTTAACGAATCTTGTGGATCCAATAAGTGATTTTGTGTCATTGGTTGAACATTTATGTCATTTTCAACCTCCCTAGGCTTATTCTAATCCAATTAGGGTTTTTAACCAATCTTGTGCATCCAATAAGTGATTTTGTGTTAGTGGTTGAACATTTAGGTCATTTTCGTCCTCCCTAGGCTTATTCTAATCGAATTAGGGTTTTTAACAAATCCTGTGCATTCAATAAGTGATTTTGTGTCATTGGTTGAACATTTAGGATATTTTCGTCCTCCCTAGGCTTATTTTGATCCAATTAGAGTTTTTAATTAATCTTGTGGATCCAGTAAATGATTTTGTGTCATTGGTTGAACATTTATGTCATTTTCGTCTTCCCTAGGCTTATTCTAATCCAATTAGGGTTTTTAACCAATCTTGTGAATCCAATAAGTGATTTTATGTGATTGGTTGAACATTTATGTCATTTTCGTCCTCCCTAGGCTTATTCTAATCCAATTAGGGTTTTTAACCTATCTTGTGCATCCAACAAGTAATTTTGTGTCATTGGTTGAACATTTAAGTCATTTTCGTCCTCCCGATGCTTATTCTAATCCAATCAGGGTTTTTAACAAATCCTTTGCATTCAATAAGTGATTTTGTGTCATTGGTTGAACATTTTGATCATTTTCGTCCTCCCTAGGCTTATTCTAATCCAATTAGGGTTTTGAACCAATCTTGTGCATTCAATAAGTTATTTTGTGTCATTGGTTGAACATTTAGGTCAATTTCGTCCTCCCTAAGCTTATTCTAATCCAATTAGGGTTTTTAACAAATCCTGTGCATTCAATAAGTGATTTTGTGTCATTGGTTGAACATTTAGGATATTTTCATCCTCTCTAGGCTTAGTTTGATCCAATTAGTGTTTTTAACCAATCTTGTGGATCCAATAAGTGATTTTGTGTCATTGGTTGAACATTTATGTCATTTTCGTCCTCCCTAGGCTTATTCTAATCCAATTAGGGGTTTTAACCAATCTTGTGCATCCAATAAGTGATTTTGTGTCATTGATTGAACATTTAGGTTTTTTTTCGTTCTCCCGAGGCTTATTCTAATCCAATTAGGGTTTTTAACCAATCTTATGCATCCAATAAGTGATTCTGTGTCATTGGTTGAACAGTTACATCATTTTCGTCCTCCCTAGGCTTATTCTAATCCAATCAGGGTTTTGAACAAATCATTTGCATTCAATAAGTGATTTTGTGTCATTGGTTGAACATTTAGGTCATTTTTGTCCTCCTTAGGCTTATTCTGATCCAATCAGAGTTTTTAACCAATCTTGTGAATCCAATAAGTGATTTTGTGTCATTGGTTGAACATTTATGTCATTTTCGTCCTCCCAAGGCTTATTTAGAATCAAATTAGGGTTTTAACCTAACTTGTGCATCCAATAAGTGATTTTGTGTCATTGGTTGAACATTTAGGTAATTTTCGTCCTCCTTTGGCTTATTCTAATCCAATTAGGGTTTTTAACAATCTTGTGCACTTAATGAGTGATTTTGTGTCATTGGTTGAATTTTTGGGTCATTTTCGTCCTCCCTAGGCTTATTCTATTCCAATTAGGGTTTTTAACCAATCTTGTGCATCCAATAAGTCATTTTGTGTCATTGGTTGAACATTTAGGTAATTTTCGTCCTCCCTAGGCCTATTCTAATCCTATTAGGGTTTTGAACCAATCTTGTGCATCCAATAAGTGATTTTGTCTTAGTGGTTGAACATTTAGGTCATTTTCGTCCTCCCTAGGCTTATTCTAATCCAATCAAGGTTTTTAACAAATCCTTTGCATTCAATAAGTAATTTTGTGTCATTGGTTGAACATTTAGATCATTTTCGTCCTCCCTAGGCTTATTCTAATCCAATTAGGGTTTTGAACCAATCTTGTGCATTCAATAAGTGATTTTGTGTCATTGGTTGAACATTTAGGTCATTTTCGTTCTCCCTAGCCTTATTCTCATCCAATTAGAGTTTTTAACGAATCTTGTGGATCCAACAAGTGATTTTGTGTCATTGGTTGAACATTTATGTCATTTTCGTCTTCCCTAGGCTTATTCTAATCCAATTAGGGTTTTTAACCTATCTTATGCATCCAATAAGTAATTTTGTGTCATTGGTTGAGCATTTAGGTAATTTTCGTCCTCCCTAGGCTTATTCTAATCCAATAACGCTTTTTAACAAATCCTTTGCATTCAATAAGTTATTTTGTGTCATTGGTTGAACATTTAGATCATTTTCGCCCTTCTAGGCTTATTCTAATCCAATTAGGGTTTTGAACCAATCTTGTGCATTCAATTAGTGATTTTGTGTCATTGGTTGAACATTTAGATCATTTTCGTCCTTCCTAGGCTAATTCTGATCCAATTAGAGTTTTTAAAGAATCTTGTGGATCCAATAAAGTATATTGTGTCATTGGTTGAACATTTATGTCATTTTCGTCCTCCCTAGGCTTATTCTAATTCAATTAGGGTTTTTAACCAATCTTGTGCATCCAATAAGTGATTTTGTGTTAGTGATTGAACACTTAGGTCATTTTCGTCCTCCCTAGGCTTATTCTAATCGAATTAGGGTTTTTAACAAATCCTGTGCATTCAATAAGTGATTTTGTGTCATTGGTTGAACATTTAGAATATTTTCGTCCTCCCTAGGCTTATTTTGATCCAATTAGAGTTTTTAATTAATCTTGTGGATCCAGTAAGTGATTTTGTGTCATTGGTTGAACATTTATGTCATTTTCGTCGTCCCTAGGCTTATTCTAATCCAATTAGGGTTTTTAACCAATCTTGTGAATCCAATAAGTGATTTTATGTTATTTATTGAACATTTAGATCATTTTCATCCTCCCTAGGCTTATTCTAAATCAATTAGGGTTTTTAACCAATCTTGTGCATCCAATAAGTTTGTTTGTGTCATTGGTTGAACATTTAGGTCAATTTCGTCCTTCCTAGGCTTATTCTAATCCAATTAGGGTTTTTAACCAATCTTGTGAAACCAATAAGTGATTTTGTGTCATTGGTTGAACATTTATGTCATTTTCGTCGTTTGTAGGCTTATTCTAATCCAATTAGGCTTTTTAACCATTCTTGTGCGTCCAATAAGTATTTTTGTGTCAATGACTGAACATTTAGGTCATTTTCGTCCTCCCTAGGCTTATTCTAATCCAATTAGTGTTTTTAACCAATCTTGTGCATCCAATAAGTCATTTTGTGTCATTGGTTGAACATTTATGTCATTTTCGTCCGCCCTAGGCTTATTCTGATCCAATTAGAGTTTCTAACGAATCTTGTGGATCCAATAAGTGATTTTGTCTCATTGGTTGAACATTTATGTCATTTACGTCTTCCCTAGGCTTATTCTAATCCAATTAGGGTTTTTAACCAATCTTGTGAATCCAATAAGTGATTTTATCTGATTGGTTGAACATTTATGTCATTTTCGTCCTCCCTAGGCTTATTCTAATCCAATTAGGGTTTTTAACCTATCTTGTGCATCCAACAAGTAATTTTGTTTCATTGGTTGAACATTTAAGTCATTTTCGTCCTCCCTATGCTTATTCTAATCCAATCAGGGTTTTTAACAAATCCTTTGCATTCAATAAGTGATTTTGTGTCATTGGTTGAACATTTTGATCATTTTCGTCCTCCCTAGGCTTATTCTAATCCAATTAGGGTTTTGAACCAATCTTGTGCATTCAATAAGTGATTTTGTGTCATTGGTTGAACATTTAGGTCAATTTCGTCCTCCCTAAGCTTATTCTAATCCAATTAGGGTTTTTAACAATTCCTGTGCATTCAATAAGTGATTTTGTGTCATTGGTTGAACATTTAGGATATTTTCATCCTCCCTAGGCTTAGTTTGATCCAATTAGTGTTTTTAACCAATCTTGTGGATCCAATAAGTGATTTTGTGTCATTGGTTGAACATTTATGTCATTTTCGTCCTCCCTAGGCTTATTCTAATCCAATTAGGGGTTTTAACCAATCTTGTGCATCCAACAAGTGATTTTGTGTCATTGATTGAACATTTAGGTTTTTTTTCGTTCTCCCGAGGCTTATTCTAATCCAATTAGGGTTTTTAACCAATCTTATGCATCCAATAAGTGATTCTATGTCATTGGTTGAACAATTACGTCATTTTCGTCCTCCCTAGGCTTATTCTAATCCAATCAGGGTTTTTAACAAATCATTTGCATTCAATAAGTGATTTTGTGTCATTGGTTGAACATTTAGGTCATTTTTGTCCTCCTTAGGCTTATTCTGATCCAATCAGAGTTTTTAACCAATCTTGTGAATCCAATAAGTGATTTTGTGTCATTGGTTGAACATTTATGTCATTTTCGTCCTCCCAAGGCTTATTTAGAATCAAATTAGGGTTTTAACCTATCTTGTGCATCCAATAAGTGATTTTGTGTCATTGGTTGAACATTTAGGTAATTTTCGTCCTCCTTTGGCTTATTCTAATCCAATTAGGGTTTTTAACAATCTTGTGCACCCAATGAGTGATTTTGTGTCATTGGTTGAATTTTTGGGTCATTTTCGTCCGCCCTAGGCTTATTCTATTCCAATGAGGCTTTTTAACCAATCTTGTGCATCCAATAAGTCATTTTGTGTCATTGGTTGAACATTTAGGTAATTTTCGTCCTCCCTAGGCCTATTCTAATCCTATTAGGGTTTTGAACCAATCTTGTGCATCCAATAAGTGATTTTGTGTCATTGATTGAACATTTAGGTTTTTTTCGTCCTCCCTAGGCTTATTCTAATCCAATTAGGGTTTGTAACCAATCTTGTGCATCCAATAAGTGATTTTGTCTTAGTGGTTGAACATTTAGGTCATTTTCGTCCTCCCTAGGCTTATTCTAATCCAATCAAGGTTTTTAACAAATCCTTTGCATTCAATAAGTAATTTTGTGTCATTGGTTGAACATTTAGATCATTTTTGTCCTCCCTAGGCTTATTCTAATCCAATTAGGGTTTTGAACCAATCTTGTGCATTCAATAAGTGATTTTGTGTCATTGGTTGAACATTTAGGTCATTTTCGTTCTCCCTAGCCTTATTCTCATCCAATTAGAGTTTTTAACGAATCTTGTGGATCCAACAAGTGATTTTGTGTCATTGGTTGAACATTTATGTCATTTTCGTCCTCCCTAGGCTTATTCTAATCCAATTAGGGCTTTTAAACTATCTTATGCATCCAATAAGTAATTTTGTGTCATTGGTTGAGCATTTAGGTAATATTCGTCCTCCCTAGGCTTATTCTAATCCAATTAGGGTTTTTAACCTATCTTATGCATCCAATAAGTAATTTTGTGTCATTGGTTGAACATTTATGTCATTTTCGTCCTCCCTAGGCTTATTCTAATCCAGTTAGGGTTTTTAACCAATCTTGTGCATCCAATAAGTCATTTTTTGTCATTGGTTGAACATTTAGGTAATTTTCGTTCTCCCTAGGCCTATTCTAATCCTATTAGGGTTTTGAACCAATCTTCTGCATTCAATAAGTGATTTAGTGTCATTAATTGAACATTTAGGTCATTTTCATCCTCCCTAGGCTTATTCTGATCCAATCAGAGTTTTTAACCAATCTTGTGGATCCAATAAGTGATTTTGCGTCAGTGGTTGAACATTTATGTCATTTTCGTCCTCCCAAGGCTTATTCAAAATCAAATTAGGGTTTTAACCTATCTTGTGCATCCAATAAGTGATTTTGTGTCATTGGTTGAACATTTAGGTAATTTTTGTCCTCCTTTGGCTTATTCTAATCCAATTAGGGTTTTTAACAATCTTGTGCACCCAATGAGTGATTATGTGTCATTGGTTGAATTTTTGGGTCATTTTCGTCCTCCCTAGGCTTATTCTATTCCAATTAGGATTTTTAACCAATCTTGTGCATCCAATAAGTCATTTTGTGTCATTGGTTGAACATTTAGGTAATTTTCGTCCTCCCTAGGCCTATTCTAATCCTATTAGGGTTTTGAACCAATCTTGTGCATCCAATAAGTGATTTTGTGTCATTGATTGAACATTTAGGTTTTTTTCGTCCTCCCTAGGCTTATTCTAATCCAATTAGGGTTTTTAACCAATCTTGTGCATCCAATAAGTGATTTTGTCTAAGTGGTTGAACATTTCGGTCATTTTCGTCCTCCCTAGGCTTATTCTAATCCAATCAAAGTTTTTAACAAATCCTTTGCATTCAATAAGTAATTTTGTGTCATTGGTTGAACATTTAGATCATTTTCGTCCTCCCTAGGCTTATTCTAATCCAATTAGGGTTTTGAACCAATCTTGTGCATTCAATAAGTGATTTTGTGTCATTGGTTGAACATTTAGGTCATTTTCGTTCTCCCTAGCCTTATTCTCATCCAATTAGAGTTTTTAACGAATCTTGTGGATCCAACAAGTGATTTTGTGTCATTGGTTGAACATTTATGTCATTTTCGTCTTCCCTAGGCTTATTCTAATCCAATTAGGGTTTTTAACCTATCTTATGCATCCAATAAGTAATTTTGTGTCATTGGTTGAGCATTTAGGTAATTTTCGTCCTCCCTAGGCTTATTCTAATCCAATAACGCTTTTTAACAAATCCTTTGCATTCAATAAGTTATTTTGTGTCATTGGTTGAACATTTAGATCATTTTCGCCCTTCTAGGCTTATTCTAATCCAATTAGGGTTTTGAACCAATCTTGTGCATTCAATTAGTTATTTTGTGTCATTGGTTGAACATTTAGATCATTTTCGTCCTTCCTAGGCTAATTCTGATCCAATTAGAGTTTTTAAAGAATCTTGTGGATCCAATAAAGTATATTGTGTCATTGGTTGAACATTTATGTCATTTTCGTCCTCCCTAGGCTTATTCTAATCCAATTAGGGTTTTTAACCAATCTTGTGCATCCAATAAGTGATTTTGTGTTAGTGGTTGAACATTTAGGTCATTTTCGTCCTCCCTAGGCTTATTCTAATCCAATTAGGGTATTTAACAAATCATGTGCATTCAATAAGTGATTTTGTGTCATTGGTTGAACATTTAGGATATTTTGGTCCACCCTAGGCTTATTTTGATCCAATTAGAGTTTCTAACCAATCTTGTGCATCCAATAAGTGATTTTGTGTGATTGGTTGAACATTTAGGTAATTTTCATCCTCCCTAGGCTTATTCTAATCCAATTAGGGTTTTTAACCAATCTCTAGCATCCAATAACTGATTTTGTGTCATTGGTTGAACATTTAGGTTATTTTTGTCCTCCTTAGGCTTATTCTGATCCAATAAGAGTTTTTAACCAATCTTGTACATCCAATAAGTGATTTTGTGTCATTGGTTGAACATTTAGGTAATTTTCGTCCTCCTTTGGCTTATTATAATCCAATTAGGGTTTTTAACAATCTTGTGCACCCAATGAGTGATTTTGTGTCATTGGTTGAATTTTTGGGTCATTTTCGTCCTCCCTAGGCTTATTCTATTCCAATTAGGGTTTTTAACCAATCTTGTGCATCCAATAAGTCATTTTGTGTCATTGGTTGAACATTTAGGTAATTTTCGTCCTCCCTAGGCCTATTCTAATCCTATTAGGGTTTTGAACCAATCTTGTGCATCCAATAAGTGATTTTGTCTTAGTGGTTGAACATTTAGGTCATTTTCGTCCTCCCTAGGCTTATTCTAATCCAATCAAGGTTTTTAACAAATCCTTTGCATTCAATAAGTAATTTTGTGTCATTGGTTGAACATTTAGATCATTTTCGTCCTCCCTAGGCTTATTCTAATCCAATTAGGGTTTTGAACCAATCTTGTGCATTCAATAAGTGATTTTGTGTCATTGGTTGAACATTTAGGTCATTTTCGTTCTCCCTAGCCTTATTCTCATCCAATTAGAGTTTTTAACGAATCTTGTGGATCCAACAAGTGATTTTGTGTCATTGGTTGAACATTTATGTCATTTTCGTCTTCCCTAGGCTTATTCTAATCCAATTAGGGTTTTTAACCTATCTTATGCATCCAATAAGTAATTTTGTGTCATTGGTTGAGCATTTAGGTAATTTTCGTCCTCCCTAGGCTTATTCTAATCCAATAACGCTTTTTAACAAATCCTTTGCATTCAATAAGTTATTTTGTGTCATTGGTTGAACATTTAGATCATTTTCGCCCTTCTAGGCTTATTCTAATCCAATTAGGGTTTTGAACCAATCTTGTGCATTCAATTAGTGATTTTGTGTATTGGTTGAACATTTAGATCATTTTCGTCCTTCCTAGGCTAATTCTGATCCAATTAGAGTTTTTAAAGAATCTTGTGGATCCAATAAAGTATATTGTGTCATTGGTTGAACATTTATGTCATTTTCGTCCTCCCTAGGCTTATTCTAATCCAATTAGGGTTTTTAACCAATCTTGTGCATCCAATAAGTGATTTTGTGTTAGTGGTTGAACATTTAGGTCATTTTCGTCCTCCCTAGGCTTATTCTAATCGAATTAGGGTTTTTAACAAATCCTGTGCATTCAATAAGTGATTTTGTGTCATTGGTTGAACATTTAGAATATTTTCGTCCTCCCTAGGCTTATTTTGATCCAATTAGAGTTTTTAATTAATCTTGTGGATCCAGTAAGTGATTTTGTGTCATTGGTTGAACATTTATGTCATTTTCGTCGTCCCTAGGCTTATTCTAATCCAATTAGGGTTTTTAACCAATCTTGTGAATCCAATAAGTGATTTTATGTTATTTATTGAACATTTAGATCATTTTCATCCTCCCTAGGCTTATTCTAAATCAATTAGGGTTTTTAACCAATCTTGTGCATCCAATAAGTTTGTTTGTGTCATTGGTTGAACATTTAGGTCAATTTCGTCCTTCCTAGGCTTATTCTAATCCAATTAGGGTTTTTAACCAATCTTGTGAAACCAATAAGTGATTTTGTGTCATTGGTTGAACATTTATGTCATTTTCGTCGTTTGTAGGCTTATTCTAATCCAATTAGGCTTTTTAACCATTCTTGTGCGTCCAATAAGTATTTTTGTGTCATTGATTGAACATTTAGGTCATTTTCGTCCTCCCTAGGCTTATTCTAATCCAATTAGTGTTTTTAACCAATATTGTGCATCCAATAAGTCATTTTGTGTCATTGGTTGAACATTTATGTCATTTTCGTCCGCCCTAGGCTTATTCTGATCCAATTAGAGTTTCTAACGAATCTTGTGGATCCAATAAGTGATTTTGTCTCATTGGTTGAACATTTATGTCATTTACGTCTTCCCTAGGCCTATTCTAATCCTATTAGGGTTTTGAACCAATCTTGTGCATCCAATAAGTGATTTTGTGTCATTGATTGAACATTTAGGTTTTTTTCGTCCTCCCTAGGCTTATTCTAATCCAATTAGGGTTTGTAACCAATCTTGTGCATCCAATAAGTGATTTTGTCTTAGTGGTTGAACATTTAGGTCATTTTCGTCCTCCCTAGGCTTATTCTAATCCAATCAAGGTTTTTAACAAATCCTTTGCATTCAATAAGTAATTTTGTGTCATTGGTTGAACATTTAGATCATTTTCGTCCTCCCTAGGCCTATTCTAATCCTATTAGGGTTTTGAACCAATCTTGTGCATCCAATAAGTGATTTTGTGTCATTGATTGAACATTTAGGTTTTTTTTCGTTCTCCCGAGGCTTATTCTAATCCAATTAGGGTTTTTAACCAATCTTATGCATCCAATAAGTGATTTTGTGTCATTGGTTGAACAGTTACGTCATTTTCGTCCTCCCTAGGCTTATTCTAATCCAATCAGGGTTTTTAACAAATCATTTGCATTCAATAAGTGATTTTGTGTCATTGGTTGAACATTTAGGTCATTTTTGTCCTCCTTAGGCTTATTCTGATCCAATCAGAGTTTTTAACCAATCTTGTGAATCCAATAAGTGATTTTGTGTCATTGGTTGAACATTTATGTCATTTTCGTCCTCCCAAGGCTTATTTAGAATCAAATTAGGGTTTTAACCTATCTTGTGCATCCAATAAGTGATTTTGTGTCATTGGTTGAACATTTAGGTAATTTTCGTCCTCCTTTGGCTTATTCTAATCCAATTAGGGTTGTTAACAATCTTGTGCACCCAATGAGTGATTTTGTGTAATTGGTTGAATTTTTGGGTCATTTTCGTCCGCCCTAGGCTTATTCTATTCCAATTAGGCTTTTTAACCAATCTTGTGCATCCAATAAGTCATTTTGTGTCATTGGTTGAACATTTAGGTAATTTTCGTCCTCCCTAGGCCTATTCTAATCCTATTAGGGTTTTGAACCAATCTTGTGCATCCAATAAGTGATTTTGTGTCATTGATTGAACATTTAGGTTTTTTTCGTCCTCCCTAGGCTTATTCTAATCCAATTAGGGTTTGTAACCAATCTTGTGCATCCAATATGTGATTTTGTCTTAGTTGTTGAACATTTAGGTCATTTTCGTCCTCCCTAGGCTTATTCTAATCCAATCAAGGTTTTTAACAAATCCTTTGCATTCAATAAGTAATTTTGTGTCATTGGTTGAACATTTAGATCATTTTCGTCCTCCCTAGGCTTATTCTAATCCAATTAGGGTTTTGAACCAATCTTGTGCATTTAATAAGTGATTTTGTGTCATTGGTTGAACATTTAGGTCATTTTCGTTCTCCCTAGCCTTAATCTCATCCAATTAGAGTTTTAACGAATCTTGTGGATCCAACAAGTGATTTTGTGTCATTGGTTGAACATTTATGTCATTTTCGTCTTCCCTAGGCTTATTCTAATCCAATTAGGGTTTTTAACCTATCTTATGCATCCAATAAGTAATTTTGTGTCATTGGTTGAGCATTTAGGTAATTTTCGTCCTCCCTAGGCTTATTCTAATCCAATAACGCTTTTTAACAAATCCTTTGCATTCAATAAGTTATTTTGTGTCATTGGTTGAACATTTAGATCATTTTCGCCCTTCTAGGCTTATTCTAATCCAATTAGGGTTTTGAACCAATCTTGTGCATTCAATTAGTGATTTTGTGTATTGGTTGAACATTTAGATCATTTTCGTCCTTCCTAGGCTAATTCTGATCCAATTAGAGTTTTTAAAGAATCTTGTGGATCCAATAAAGTATATTGTGTCATTGGTTGAACATTTATGTCATTTTCGTCCTCCCTAGGCTTATTCTAATCCAATTAGGGTTTTTAACCAATCTTGTGCATCCAATAAGTGATTTTGTGTTAGTGGTTGAACATTTAGGTCATTTTCGTCCTCCCTAGGCTTATTCTAATCGAATTAGGGTTTTTAACAAATCCTGTGCATTCAATAAGTGATTTTGTGTCATTGGTTGAACATTTAGAATATTTTCGTCCTCCCTAGGCTTATTTTGATCCAATTAGAGTTTTTAATTAATCTTGTGGATCCAGTAAGTGATTTTGTGTCATTGGTTGAACATTTATGTCATTTTCGTCGTCCCTAGGCTTATTCTAATCCAATTAGGGTTTTTAACCAATCTTGTGAATCCAATAAGTGATTTTATGTTATTTATTGAACATTTAGATCATTTTCATCCTCCCTAGGCTTATTCTAAATCAATTAGGGTTTTTAACCAATCTTGTGCATCCAATAAGTTTGTTTGTGTCATTGGTTGAACATTTAGGTCAATTTCGTCCTTCCTAGGCTTATTCTAATCCAATTAGGGTTTTTAACCAATCTTGTGAAACCAATAAGTGATTTTGTGTCATTGGATGAACATTTATGTCATTTTCGTCGTTTGTAGGCTTATTCTAATCCAATTAGGCTTTTTAACCATTCTTGTGCGTCCAATAAGTATTTTTGTGTCATTGATTGAACATTTAGGTCATTTTCGTCCTCCCTAGGCTTATTCTAATCCAATTAGTGTTTTTAACCAATCTTGTGCATCCAATAAGTCATTTTGTGTCATTGGTTGAACATTTATGTCATTTTCGTCCGCCCTAGGCTTATTCTGATCCAATTAGAGTTTCTAACGAATCTTGTGGATCCAATAAGTGATTTTGTCTCATTGGTTGAACATTTATGTCATTTACGTCTTCCCTAGGCTTATTCTAATCCAATTAGGGTTTTTAACCAATCTTGTGAATCCAATAAGTGATTTTATCTGATTGGTTGAACATTTATGTCATTTTCGTCCTCCCTAGGCTTATTCTAATCCAATCAGGGTTTTTAACAAATCCTTTGCATTCAATAAGTGATTTTGTGTCATTGGTTGAACATTTTGATCATTTTCGTCCTCCCTAGGCTTATTCTAATCCAATTAGGGTTTTGAACCAATCTTATGCATCCAATAAGTGATTTTGTGTAATTGGTTGAACAATTAGGTCAATTTCGTCCTCCCTAGGCTAATTCTAATCCAATCAGGGTTTTTAACAAATCATTTGCATTCAATAAGTGATTTTGTGTCATTGGTTGAACATTTAGGTTATTTTTGTCCTCCTTAGGCTTAGTCTGATCCAATCAGAGTTTTTAACCAATCTTGTGAATCCAATAATTGATTTTGTGTCATTGGTTGAACATTTATGTCATTTTCGTCCTCCAAAGGCTTATTTAGAATCAAATTAGGGTTTTAACCTATCTTGTGCATTTAATAAGTGATTTTGTGTCATTGGTTGAACATTTAGGTAATTTTCGTCCTCCTTTGGCTTATTCTAATCCAATTAGGGTTTTTAACAATCTTGTGCACCCAATGAGTGATTTTGTGTCATTGGTTGAATTTTTGGGTCATTTTCGTCCTCCCTAGGCTTATTCTATTCCAATTAGGGTTTTTAACCAATCTTGTGCATCCAATAAGTCATTTTGTCTCATTGGTTGAACATTTAGGTAATATTCGTCCTCCCTAGGCCTATTCTAATCCTATTAGGGTTTTGAACCAATCTTGTGCATCCAATAAGTAATTTTGTGTCATTGGTTGAACATTTAGATCATTTTCGTCCTCCCTAGGCTTATTCTAATCCAATTAGGGTTTTGAACCAATCTTGTGCATTCAATAAGTGATTTTGTGTCATTGGTTGAACATTTAGGTCATTTTCGTTCTCCCTAGCCTTATTCTCATCCAATTAGAGTTTTTAACGAATCTTGTGGATCCAACAAGTGATTTTGTGTCATTGGTTGAACATTTATGTCATTTTCGTCCTCCCTAGGCTTATTCTAATCCAATTAGGGCTTTTAACCTATCTTATGCATCCAATAAGTAATTTTGTGTCATTGGTTGAGCATTTAGGTAATATTCGTCCTCCCTAGGCTTATTCTAATCCAATTAGGGTTTTTAACCTATCTTATGCATCCAATAAGTAATTTTGTGTCATTGGTTGAACATTTATGTCATTTTCGTCCTCCCTAGGCTTATTCTAATCCAATTAGGGTTTTTAACCAATCTTGTGCATCCAATAAGTGATTTTGTGTTAGTGGTTGAACATTTAGGTCATTTTCGTCCTCCCTAGGCTTATTCTAATCGAATTAGGGTTTTTAACAAATCCTGTGCATTCAATAAGTGATTTTGTGTCATTGGTTGAACATTTAGAATATTTTCGTCCTCCCTAGGCTTATTTTGATCCAATTAGAATTTTTAATTAATCTTGTGGATCCAGTAAGTGATTTTGTGTCATTGGTTGAACATTTATGTCATTTTCGTCGTCCCTAGGCTTATTCTAATCCAATTAGGGTTTTTAACCAATCTTGTGAATCCAATAAGTGATTTTATGTGATTGGTTGAACATTTACATCATTTTCATCCTCCCTAGGCTTATTCTAAATCAATTAGGGTTTTTAACCAATCTTGTGCATCCAATAAGTCTGTTTGTGTCATTGGTTGAACATTTAGGTCAATTTCGTCCTTCCTAGGCTTATTCTAATCCAATTAGGGTTTTTAACCAATCTTGTGAAACCAATAAGTGATTTTGTGTCATTGGTTGAACATTTATGTCATTTTCGTTCTTTGTAGGCTTATTCTAATCCAATTAGGCTTTTTAACCATTCTTGTGCGTCCAATAAGTATTTTTGTGTCATTGATTGAACATTTAGGTCATTTTCGTCCTCCCTAGGCTTATTCTAATCCAATTAGTGTTTTTAACCAATCTTGTGCATCCAATAACTCATTTTGTGTCATTGGTTCAACATTTATGTCATTTTCGTCCGCCCTAGGCTTATTCTGATCCAATTAGAGTTTCTAACGAATCTTGTGGATCCAATAAGTGATTTTGTGTCATTGGTTGAACATTTATGTCATTTTCGTCGTCCCTAGGCTTAATCTAATCCAATTAGGGTTTTTAACCAATCTTGTGAATCCAATAAGTGATTTTATGTGATTGGTTGAACATTTATATCATTTTCGTCCTCCCTAGGCTTATTCTAATCCAATTAGGGTTTTTAACCTATCTTGTGCATCCAACAAGTAATTTTGTGTCATTGGTTGAACATTTAAGTCATTTTCGTCCACCCTATGCTTATTCTAATCCAATCAGGGTTTTTAACAAATCCTTTGCATTCAATAAGTGATTTTGTGTCATTGGTTGAACATTTTGATCATTTTCGTCCTCCTTAGGCTTATTCTAATCCAATTAGGGTTTTGAACCAATCTTGTGCATTCAATAAGTGATTTTGTGTCATTGGTTGAACATTTAGGTCAATTTCGTCCTCCCTAAGCTTATTCTAATCCAATTAGGGTTTTTAACAAATCTTGTGCATTCAATAAGTGATTTTGTGTCATTGGTTGAACATTTAGGATATTTTCATCCTCCCTAGGCTTAGTTTGATCCAATTAGTGTTTTTAACCAATCTTATGGATCCAATAAGTGATTTTGTGTCATTGGTTGAACATTTATGTCATTTTCGTCCTCCCTAGGCTTATTCTAATCCAATTAGGGGTTTTAACCAATCTTGTGCATCCAATAAGTGATTTTGTGTCATTGATTGAACATTTAGGTTTTTTTTCGTTCTCCCTAGGCTTATTCTAATCCAATTAGGGTTTTTAACCAATCTTATGCATCCAATAAGTGATTTTGTGTCATTGGTTGAACAATTAGGTCATTTTCGTCCTCCCTACGCTAATTCTAATCCAATCAGGGTTTTTAACAAATCATTTGCATTCAATAAGTGATTTTGTGTCATTGGTTGAACATTTAGGTTATTTTTGTCCTCCTTAGGCTTATTCTTATCCAATCAGAGTTTTTAACCAATCTTGTGAATCCAATAAGTGATTTTGTGTCATTGGTTGAACTTTTATGTCATTTTCGTCCTCCAAAGGCTTATTTAGAATCAAATTAGGGTTTTAACCTATCTTGTGCATCCAATAAGTGATTTTGTGTCATTGGTTGAACATTTAGGTAATTTTCGTCCTCCTTTGGCTTATTCTAATCCAATTAGGGTTTTTAACAATCTTGTGCACCCAATGAGTGATTTTGTGTCATTAGTTGAATTTTTGGGTCATTTTCGTCCTCCCTAGGCTTATTCTATTCCAATTAGGGTTTTTAACCAATCTTGTGCATCCAATAAGTCATTTTGTGTCATTGGTTGAACATTTAGGTAATTTTCGTCCTCCCTAGGCCTATTCTAATCCTATTAGGGTTTTGAACCAATCTTGTGCATCCAATAAGTGATTTTGTGTCATTGATTGAACATTTAGGTTTTTTTCGTCCTCCCTAGGCTTATTCTAATCCAATTAGGGTTTTTAAGCAATCTTGTGCATCCAATAAGTGATTTTGTCTAAGTGGTTGAACATTTCGGTCATTTTCGTCCTCCCTAGGCTTATTCTAATCCAATCAAGGTTTTTAACAAATCCTTTGCATTCAATAAGTAATTTTGTGTCATTGGTTGAACATTTAGATCATTTTCGTCCTCCCTAGGCTTATTCTAATCCAATTAGGGTTTTGAACCAATCTTGTGCATCCAATAAGTCATTTTGTGTCATTGGTTCAACATTTATGTCATTTTCGTCCGCCCTAGGCTTATTCTGATCCAATTAGAGTTTCTAACGAATCTTGTGGATCCAATAAGTGATTTTGCGTCATTGGTTGAACATTTATGTCATTTTCGTCGTCCCTAGGCTTAATCTAATCCAATTAGGGTTTTTAACATATCTTGTGAATCCAATAAGTGATTTTCTATGATTGGTTGAACATTTATATCATTTTCGTCCTCCCTAGGCTTATTCTAATCCAATTAGGGTTTTCAACCTATCTTGTGCATCCAACAAGTAATTTTGTGTCATTGGTTGAACATTTAAGTCATTTTCGTCCACCCTATGCTTATTCTAATCCAATCAGGGTTTTTAACAAATCCTTTGCATTCAATAAGTGATTTTGTGTCATTGGTTGAACATTTTGATCATTTTCGTCCTCCCTAGGCTTATTCTAATCCAATTAGGGTTTTGAACCAATCTTGTGCATTCAATAAGTGATTTTGTGTCATTGGTTGAACATTTAGGTCAATTTCGTCCTCCCTAAGCTTATTCTAATCCAATTAGGGTTTTTAACCAATCTTGTGCATCCAATAAGTCATTTTGTGTCATTGGTTGAACATTTAGGTATTATTCGTCCTCCCTAGGCCTATTCTAATCCTATTAGGGTTTTGAACCAATCTTGTGCATCCAATAAGTGATTTTGTGTCATTGATTGAACATTTAGGTCATTTTTGTCCTCCCTAGGCTTATTCTGATCCAATCAGAGTTTTTAACCAATCTTGTGGATCCAATAAGTGATTTTGTGTCATTGGTTGAACATTTATGTCATTTTCGTCCTCCCTAGGCTTATTCTAATCCAATTAGGGTTTTTAACCAATCTTGTGCATCCAATAAGTCATTTTGTGTCATTCGTTGAACATTTAGGTAATTTTCGTCCTCCCTAGGCCTATTCTAATCCTATTAGGGTTTTGAACCAATCTTGTGCATTCAATAAGTGATTTTGTGTCATTGATTGAACATTTAAGTCATTTTCATCCTCCCTAGGCTTATTCTGATCCAATCAGAGTTTTTAACCAATCTTGTGGATCCAATAAGTGATTTTCTGTCGTTGGTTGAACATTTATGTCATTTTCGTCCTCCCAAGGCTTATTCAAAATCAAATTAGGGTTTTAACCTATCTTGTGCATCCAATAAGTGATTTTGTGTCATTGGTTGAACATTTAGGTAATTTTTGTCCTCCTTTGGCTTATTCTAATCCAATTAGGGTTTTTAACAATCTTGTGCACCCAATGAGTGATTTTGTGTCATTGGTTGAATTTTTGGGTCATTTTCGTCCTCCCTAGGCTTATTCTATTCCAATTAGGGTTTTTAACCAATCTTGTGCATCCAATAAGTCATTTTGTGTCATTGGTTGAACATTTAGGTAATTTTCGTCCTCCCTAGGCCTATTCTAATCCTATTAGGGTTTTGAACCAATCTTGTGCATCCAATAAGTGATTTTGTGTCATTGATTGAACATTTAGGTTTTTTTCGTCCTCCCTAGGCTTATTCTAATCCAATTAGGGTTTTTAACCAATCTTGTGCATCCAATAAGTGATTTTGTCTAAGTGGTTGAACATTTCGGTCATTTTCGTCCTCCCTAGGCTTATTCTAATCCAATCAAAGTTTTTAACAAATCCTTTGCATTCAATAAGTAATTTTGTGTCATTGGTTGAACATTTAGATCATTTTCGTCCTCCCTAGGCTTATTCTAATCCAATTAGGGTTTTGAACCAATCTTGTGCATTCAATAAGTGATTTTGTGTCATTTGTTGAACATTTAGGTCATTTTCGTTCTCCCTAGCCTTATTCTCATCCAATTAGAGTTTTTAACAAATCTTGTGGATCCAACAAGTGATTTTGTGTCATTGGTTGAACATTTATGTAATTTTCGTCCTCCCTAGGCTTATTCTAATCCAATTAGGGTTTTTTACAATCTTGTGCCCCCAATGAGTGATTTTGTATCATTGGTTGAATTTTTGGGTCATTTTCGTCCTCCCTAGGCCTATTCTAATCCTATTAGAGTTTTGAACCAATCTGGTGCATCCAATAAGTGATTTTGTGTCATTGATTGAACATTTATGTTCTTTTCGTCCTCCCTAGGCTTATTCTAATCCAATTAGGGTTTTTAACCAATCTTGTGCATCCAATAAGTGATTTTGTGTTAGTGGTTGA
Organism: Cicer chorassanicum; assembly: GCA_037974735.1. Classification (NCBI taxonomy): domain Eukaryota; kingdom Viridiplantae; phylum Streptophyta; class Magnoliopsida; order Fabales; family Fabaceae; genus Cicer; species Cicer chorassanicum. The sequence continues at coordinate 14,620,451 of JBBPBP010009780.1, forward strand.
ACATTTAGGTCATTTAGTCCTCCCTAGGCTTATTCTAATCCAATCAGGGTTTTTAACAAATCCGTTGCATTCAATAAGTGATTTTGTGTCATTGGTTGAACATTTAGATCATTTTTCGTCCTCCCTAGGCTTATTGTAATCCAATTAGAGTTTTGAACCAATCTTGTGCATTCAATAAGTGATTTTGTGTCATTGGTTGAAGATTTAGGTCATTTTCGTCCTCCCTAGGCTTATTCTGATCCAATTAGAGTTTTTAACGAATCTTGTGGATCCAATAAGTGATTTTGTCTAATTGGTTGAACATTTATGTCATTTTCGTCGTCCCTAGGCTTATTCTAATCCAATTAGGGTTTTTAACTAATCTTGTGCATCCAATAAGTGATTTTGTGTTAGTGGTTGAACATTTAGGTCATTTTCGTCCTCCCTAGGCTTATTCTAATCCAATTAGGATTTTTAACAAATCATGTGCATTCAATAAGTGATTTTGTGTCATTGGTTGAACATTTAGGTTATTTTCGTCCTCCCTAGGCTTATTTTGATCCAATTAGAGTTTTTAACCAATCTTGTGGATCCAATAAGTGATTTTGTGTCATTGGTTGAACATTTATGTCATTTTCGTCCTCCCTAGGCTTATTCTAATCCAATTAGGGGTTTTAACCTATCTTGTGCATCCAATAAGTGATTTTATGTGATTGGTTGAACATTTATGTCATTTTCGTCCTCCCTAGGCTTATTCTAATCCAATTAGGGGTTTTAACCTATCTTGTGCATCCAATAAGTGATTTTATGTGATTGGTTGAACATTTAGGTCATTTTTGTCCTCCTTAGGCTTATTCTGATCCAATAAGAGTTTTTAACCAATCTTGTGGATCCAATAAGTGATTTTGTGTCATTAGTTGAACATTTATGTCATTTTCGTCCTCCCAAGGCTTATTCAAAATCAAATTAGGGTTTTAACCAATCTTGTGCATCCAATAAGTGGTTTTGTGTCATTGGTTGAACATTTAGGTAATTTTCGTCCTCCTTTGGCTTATTCTAATCCAATTCGGGTTTTTAACAATCTTGTGCACCCAATGAGTGATTTTGTGTCATTGGTTGAATTTTTAGGTCATTTTCATCCTCCATAGGCTTATTCTATTCCAATTAGGGTTTTTAACCAATCTTGTGCATCCAATAAGTCATTTTGTGTCATTGGTTGAACATTTACGTCATTTTCGTCCTCCCTAGGCCTATTCTAATCCTATTAGGGTTTTGAACCAATCTTGTGCATCCAATAAGTGATTTTGTGTCGTTGATTGAACATTTAGGTTTTTTTCGTCCTCCCTAGGCTTATTCTAATCCAATTAGGGTTTTTAACCAATCTTGTGCATCCAATAAGTGATTTTGTGTTAGTGGTTTAACATTTAGGTCATTTAGTCCTCCCTAGGCGGATTCTAATCCAATCAGAGTTTTTAACAAATCCTTTGCATTCAATAAGTAATTTTGTGTCATTGGTTGAACATTTAGATCATTTTCGTCCTCCCTAGGCTTATTCTAATCCAATTAGGGTTTTGAACCAATCTTGTGCATTCAATAAGTGATTTTGTGTCATTGGTTGAACATTTAGGTCATTTTCGTTCTCCCTAGCCTTATTCTCATCCAATTAGAGTTTTTAACGAATCTTGTGGATCCAACAAGTGATTTTGTGTCATTGGTTGAACATTTATGTCATTTTCGTCCTCCCTAGGCTTATTCTAATCCAATTAGGGTTTTTAACCTATCTTATGCATCCAATAAGTAATTTTGTGTCATTGGTTGAGCATTTAGGTAATTTTCGTCCTCCCTAGGCTTATTCTAATCCAATAAGGCTTTTTAACGAATCCTATGCATTCAATAAGTTATTTTGTGTCATTGGTTGAACATTTAGATCATTTTCGTCCACCCTAGGCTTATTCTAATCCAATTAGGGTTTTGAACCAATCTTGTGCATTCAATTAGTGATTTTGTGTCATTGGTTGAACATTTAGATCATTTTCGTCCTTCCTAGGCTTATTCTGATCCAATTAGAGTTTTTAACGAATCTTGTGGATCCAATAAAGTATATTGTGTCATTGGTTGAACATTTATGTCATTTTCGTCCTCCCTAGGCTTATTCTAATCCAATTAGGGTTTTTAACCAATCTTGTGCATCCAATAAGTGATTTTGTGTTAGTGGTTGAACATTTAGGTCATTTTCGTCCTCCCTAGGCTTATTCTAATCGAATTAGGCTTTTTAACAAATCCTGTGCATTCAATAAGTGATTTTGTGTCATTGGTAGAACATTTAGGATATTTTCATCCTCCCTAGGCTTATTTTGATCCAATTAGAGTTTTTAATTAATCTTGTGGATCCAGTAAGTGATATTGTGTCATTGGTTGAACATTTATGTCATATTCGTCGTCCCTAGGCTTATTCTAATCCAATTAGGGTTTTTAACCAATCTTGTGAATCCAATAAGTGATTTTATGTGATTGGTTGAACATTTAGATCATTTTCATCCTCCCTAGGCTTATTCTAAATCAATTAGGGTTTTTAACCAATCTTGTGCATCCAATAAGTTTGTTTGTGACATTGGTTGATCATTTAGGTCAATTTCGTCCTTCCTAGGCTTATTCTAATCCAATTAGGGTTTTTAACCAATCTTGTGAAACCAATAAGTGATTTTGTGTGATTGATTGAACATTTAGGTTTTTTTCGTCCTCCCTAGGCTTATTCTAATCCAATTAGGGTTTTTAACCAATCTTATGCATCCAATAAGTGATTTTGTGT
>JBBPBP010009780.1:14623248-14658439 GCA_037974735.1 Cicer chorassanicum
CCCTAGGCTTATTCTAATCCAATTAGGGTTTTGAACCAATCTTGTGCATTCAATTAGTGATTTTGTGTCATTGGTTGAACATTTAGATCATTTTCGTCCTTCCTAGGCTTATTCTGATCCAATTAGAGTTTTTAACGAATCTTGTGGATCCAATAAAGTATATTGTGTCATTGGTTGAACATTTATGTCATTTTCGTCCTCCCTAGGCTTATTCTAATCCAATTAGGGTTTTTAACCAATCTTGTGCATCCAATAAGTGATTTTGTGTTAGTGGTTGAACATTTAGGTCATTTTCGTCCTCCCTAGGCTTATTCTAATCGAATTAGGGTTTTTAACAAATCCTGTGCATTCAATAAGTGATTTTGTGTCATTGGTAGAACATTTAGGATATTTTCATCCTCCCTAGGCTTATTTTGATCCAATTAGAGTTTTTAATTAATCTTGTGGATCCAGTAAGTGATATTGTGTTATTGGTTGAACATTTATGTCATATTCGTCGTCCCTAGGCTTATTCTAATCCAATTAGGGTTTTTAACCAATCTTGTGAATCCAATAAGTGATTTTATGTGATTGGTTGAACATTTAGATCATTTTCATCCTCCCTAGGCTTATTCTAAATCAATTAGGGTTTTTAACCAATCTTGTGCATCCAATAAGTTTGTTTGTGACATTGGTTGATCATTTAGGTCAATTTCGTCCTTCCTAGGCTTATTCTAATCCAATTAGGGTTTTTAACCAATCTTGTGAAACCAATAAGTGATTTTGTGTGATTGATTGAACATTTAGGTTTTTTTCGTCCTCCCTAGGCTTATTCTAATCCAATTAGGGTTTTTAACCAATCTTATGCATCCAATAAGTGATTTTGTGTTAGTGGTTGAACATTTAGGTCATTTAGTCCTCCCTAGGCTTATTCTAATCCAATTAGGTTTTTAACAAATCCTTTGCATTTAATAAGTGATTTTGTGTCATTGGTTGAACATTTAGATCATTTTTCGTCCTCCCTAGGCTTATTGTAATCCAATTAGAGTTTTGAACCAATCTTGTGCATTCAATAAGTGATTTTGTGTCATTGGTTGAAGATTTAGGTCATTTTCGTCCTCCCTAGGCTTATTCTGATCCAATTTGAGTTTTTAACGAATCTTGTGGATCCAATAAGTGATTTTGTCTCATTGGTTGAACATTTATGTCATTTTCGTCCTCCCTAGGCTTATTCTAATCCAATTAGGGTTTTTAACTAATCTTGTGCATCCAATAAGTGATTTTGTGTTAGTGGTTGAACATTTAGGTCATTTTCGTCCTCCCTAGGCTTATACTAATCCAATTAGGATTTTTAATAAATCATGTGCATTCAATAAGTGATTTTATGTCATTGGTTGAACATTTAGGATATTTTCGTCCTCCCTAGGCTTATTTTGATCCAATTAGAGTTTTTAACCAATCTTGTGGATCCAATAAGTGATTTTGTGTCATTGGTTGAACATTTATGTCATTTTCGTCCTCCCTAGGCTTATTCTAATCCAATTAGGGGTTTTAACCTATCTTGTGCATCCAATAAGTGATTTTATGTGATTGGTTGAACATTTATGTCATTTTCGTCCTCCCTAGGCTTATTCTAATCCAATTAGGGGTTTTAACCTATCTTGTGCATCCAATAAGTGATTTTATGTGATTGGTTGAACATTTAGGTCATTTTTGTCCTCCTTAGGCTTATTCTGATCCAATAAGAGTTTTTAACCAATCTTGTGGATCCAATAAGTGATTTTGTGTCATTAGTTGAACATTTATGTCATTTTCGTCCTCCCAAGGCTTATTCAAAATCAAATTAGGGTTTTAACCAATCTTGTGCATCCAATAAGTGGTTTTGTGTCATTGGTTGAACATTTAGGTAATTTTCGTCCTCCTTTGGCTTATTCTAATCCAATTCGGGTTTTTAACAATCTTGTGCACCCAATGAGTGATTTTGTGTCATTGGTTGAATTTTTGGGTCATTTTCATCCTCCATAGGCTTATTCTATTCCAATTAGGGTTTTTAACCAATCTTGTGCATCCAATAAGTCATTTTGTGTCATTGGTTGAACATTTACGTCATTTTCGTCCTCCCTAGGCCTATTCTAATCCTATTAGGGTTTTGAACCAATCTTGTGCATCCAATAAGTGATTTTGTGTCGTTGATTGAACATTTAGGTTTTTTTCGTCCTCCCTAGGCTTATTCTAATCCAATTAGGGTTTTTAACCAATCTTGTGCATCCAATAAGTGATTTTGTGTTAGTGGTTTAACATTTAGGTCATTTAGTCCTCCCTAGGCGGATTCTAATCCAATCAGAGTTTTTAACAAATCCTTTGCATTCAATAAGTGATTTTGTGTCATTGGTTGAACATTTAGATCATTTTCGTCGTCCCTAGGCTTATTGTAATCCAATTAGAGTTTTGAACCAATCTTGAGCATTCAATAAGTGATTTTGTGTCATTGGTTGAACATTTAGGTCATTTTCGTCCTCCCTAGGCTTTTTCTGATCCAATTAGAGTTTTTAGCGAATCTTGTGGATCCAATAAGTGATTTTGTGTCATTGGTTGAACATTTATGTCATTTTCGTCCTCCCAAGGCTTATCCAAAATCGAATTAGGGTTTTAACCAATCTTGTGCATCCAATAAGTGATTTTGTGTCATTGGTTGAACATTTAGGTAATTTTCGTCCTCCTTTGGCTTATTCTAATCCAATTCGGGTTTTTAACAATCTTGTGCACCCAATGAGTGATTTTGTGTCATTGGTTGAATTTTTGGGTCATTTTCATCCTCCATAGGCTTATTCTATTCCAATTAGGGTTTTTAACCAATCTTGTGCATCCAATAAGTCATTTTGTGTCATTGGTTGAACATTTACGTCATTTTCGTCCTCCCTAGGCCTATTCTAATCCTATTAGGGTTTTGAACCAATCTTGTGCATCCAATAAGTGATTTTGTGTCGTTGATTGAACATTAAGGTTTTTTTCGTCCTCCCTAGGCTTATTCTAATCCAATTAGGGTTTTTAACCAATCTTGTGCATCCAATAAGTGATTTTGTGTTAGTGGTTGAACATTTAGGTCATTTAGTCCTCCCTAGGCTTATTCTAATCCAATCAGAGTTTTTAACAAATCCTTTGCATTCAATAAGTGATTTTGTGTCATTGGTTGAACATTTAGATCATTTTCGTCCTCCCTAGGCTTATTGTAATCCAATTAGAGTTTTGAACCAATCTTGAGCATTCAATAAGTGATTTTGTGTCATTGGTTGAACATTTAGGTCATTTTCGTCCTCCCTAGGCTTTTTCTGATCCAATTAGAGTTTTTAGCGAATCTTGTGGATCCAATAAGTGATTTTGTGTTAGTGGTTAAACATTTAGGTCATTTTCGTCCTCCCTAGTCTTATTCTAATCCAATTAGGGTTTTTAACAAATCCTGTGCATTCAATAAGTGATTTTGTGTCATTGGTTGAACATTTAGGATATTTTCGTCCTCCCTAAGCTTAATTTGTTCCAATTAGAGTTTTTAACCAATCTTGTGGATCCAATAACTGATTTTGTGTAATTGGTTGAACATTTATGTCGTTTTCGTCCTCCATAGGCTTATTCTAATCCAATTAGGGGTTTTAACCTATCTTGTGCATCCAATAAGTGATTTTATGTCATTGGTTGAACATTTATGTCATTTTCGTCCTCCCTTGGCTTATTCTAATCTAAATAGGGTTTTTAACCGTTCTTGTGCATCCAACAAGTGATTTTGTATCCTTGGCTGAACATTTAGGTCATTTTCGTCCTCCCTAGGCTTATTCTAATCCAATTCGGGTTTTTAACAATCTTGTGCACCCAATGAGTGATTTTGTGTCATTGGTTGAATTTTTGGGTCATTTTCATCCTCCATAGGCTTATTCTATTCCAATTAGGGTTTTTAATCAATCTTGTGCATCCAATAAGTCATTTTGTGTCATTGGTTGAACATTTACGTCATTTTCGTCCTCCCTAGGCCTATTATAATCCTATTAGGGTTTTGAACCAATCTTGTGCATCCAATAAGTGATTTTTTGTCATTGATTGAACATTTAGGTTTTTTTCGTCCTCCCTAGGCTTATTCTAATCCAATTAGGGTTTTTAACCAATCTTATGCATCCAATAAGTGATTTTGTGTTAGTGGTCGAACATTTAGGTCATTTAGTCCTCCCTAGGCTTATTCTAATCCAATTAGGTTTTTAACAAATCCTTTGCATTTAATAAGTGATTTTGTGTCATTGGTTGAACATTTAGATCATTTTTCGTCCTCCCTAGGCTTATTGTAATCCAATTAGAGTTTTGAACCAATCTTGTGCATTCAATAAGTGATTTTGTGTCATTGGTTGAAGATTTAGGTCATTTTCGTCCTCCCAATAAGTGATTTTGTGTGATTCGTTGAACATTTAGGCCATTTTCATCCTCCCTAGGCTTTTTCCAATCCAATTAGGGTTTTTAACCAATCTTGAGCATCCAATAAGTGATTTTGTGTCATTGGTTGAACATTTAGGTCATTTTTGTCCTCTTTAGGCTTATTCTAATCTAATCAGAGTTTTTAACCAATCTTGTGGATCCAATAAGTGATTTTGTGTCATTGGTTGAACATTTATGTCATTTTCGTCCTCCCAAGGCTTATTCAAAATCAAATTAGGGTTTTAACCTATCTTGTGCATCCAATAAGTGATTTTGTGTCATTGGTTGAACATTTAGGTAATTTTCGTCCTCCTTTGGCTTATTCTAATCCAATTAGGGTTTTCAACAATCTTGTGTACCCAATGAGTGATTTTGTGTCATTGGTTGATTTTTTGGGTCATTTTCGTCCTCTCTAGGCCTATTCTAATCGTATTAGGGTTTTGAACCAATCTTGTGCATCAAACAAGTGATTTTGTGTCATTGATTGAACATTTAGGTTTTTTTCGTCCTCCCTAGGCTTATTCTAATCCAATTAGGATTTTTAACCAATCTTGTGCATCCAATAAGTGACTTTGTGTTAGTGGTTGAACAATTAGGTCATTTTCGTCCTCCCTAGGCTTATTCTAATCCAATCAGGGTTTTTAACAAATCCTTTGCATTCAATAAGTGATTTTGTGTCATTGGTTTAACATTTAGATCATTTTCGTCCTCCCTAGGCTTATTCTAATCCAATTAGGGTTCTGAACCAATCTTGTGTATTCAATAAGTGATTTTGTGTCATTGGTTGAACATTTAGGTCATTTTCGTCCTCCCTAGGCTTATTCTAATCCAATTAGAGTTTTTAACGAATCTTGTGGATCCAATTAGTGATTTTGTGTCATTGGTTGAACATTTATGTCATTTTCGTCCTCCCTAGGCTTATTCTAATCAAATTAGGGTTTTTAACCAATCTTGTGCATCCAATAAGTGATTTTGTGTTAGTGGTTGAACATTTAGGTCATTTTCGTCCCCCCTAGGCTTATTCTAATCCAATTAGGGTTTTTAACAAATCCTGTGCATTCAATAAGTGATTTTGTGTCATTGGTTGAACATTTAGGATATTTTTGTCCTCCCTAGGCTTATTTTGATCCTATTAGAGTTTTTAACCAATCTTGTGGATCCAATAAGTGATTTTGTGTCATTGGTTGAACATTTATGTCATTTTCGTCCTCCATAGGCTTATTCTATTCCAATTAGGGGTTTTAACCTATCTTGTGAATCCAATAAGTGATTTTATGTGATTGGTTGAACATTTAGGTCATTTTCAGCCTCCCTAGGCTTATTCTAATCCATTTAGGGATTTATCCAATCTAGTGCGTCCAATAAGTAATTTTGTATCATTGGTTGAACATTTAGGCCATTTTCATCCTCCCTAGGCTTTTTCCAATCCAATTAGGGTTTTTAACCAATCTTGAGCATCCAATAAGTGATTTTGTGTCATTGGTTGAACATTTAGGTCATTTTTGTCCTCCTTAGGCTTATTCTAATCTAATCAGAGTTTTTAACCAATCTTGTGGATCCAATAAGTGATTTTGTGTCATTGGTTGAACATTTATGTCATTTTCGTCCTCCCAAGGCTTATTCAAAATCAAATTAGGGTTTTAACCTATCTTGTGCATCCAATAAGTGATTTTGTGTCATTGGTTGAACATTTAGGTAATTTTCGTCCTCCTTTGGCTTATTCTAATCCAATTAGGGTTTTCAACAATCTTGTGTACCCAATGAGTGATTTTGTGTCATTGGTTGATTTTTTGGGTCAATTTCGTCCTCTCTAGGCCTATTCTAATCCTATTAGGGTTTTGAACCAATCTTGTGCATCCAACAAGTGATTTTGTGTCATTGATTGAACATTTAGGTTTTTTTCGTCCTCCCTAGGCTTATTCTAATCCAATTAGGATTTTTAACCAATCTTGTGCATCCAATAAGTGATTTTGTGTTAGTGGTTGAACATTTAGGTCATTTTCGTCCTCCCTAGGCCTATTCTAATCCTATTAGGGTTTTGAACCAATCTTGTGCATCCAATAAGTGATTTTGTGTCATTGATTGAACATTTAGGTTTTTTTCGTCCTCCCTAGGCTTATTCTAATCCAATTAGGGTTTTTAACCAATCTTGTGCAACCAATAAGTGATTTTGTGTTAGTGGTTGAACATTTAGGTCATTTTCGTCCTCCCTAGGCTTATTCTAATCCAATTAGGGTTTTTAACCAATCTTGTGCATCCAATAAGTTTGTTTGTCATTGGTTGAACATTTAGGTCAATTTCGTCCTCCCTAGGCCTATTATAATACAAATAGGGTTTTTAACCAATCTTGTGAAACCAATAAGTCATTTTGTGTCATTGGTTGAACATTTATGTCATTTTCGTCCTCCCTAGGCTTATTCTAATCCAATTAGGGTTTTTAACCTATCTTGTGCATCCAATAAGTGATTTTGTGTCATTTGTTGAACATTTAGGTCATTTTTGTCCTCCATAGGCTTATTCTAATCCAATTAGGGTTTTTAACCAATCTTGTGCATCCAATAAGTTTGTTTGTGTCATTGGTTGAACATTTAAGTCAATTTCGTCCTCCCTAGGCTTATTCTAATCCAATTAGGGTTTTTAACCAATCTTGTGAATCCACTAAGTGATTTTATGTGATTGATTGAACATTTATGTCATTTTCGTCCTCCCTTGGCTTATTCTAATCCATTTAGAGTTTTTAACCAATATTGTGCGTCCAATAAGTAATTTTGTATCATTGGTTGAACATTTAGGTCATTTTCCTCCTCCCAATAAGTGATTTTGTGTGATTCGTTGAACATTTAGGCCATTTTCATCCTCCCTAGGCTTTTTCCAATCCAATTAGGGTTTTTAACCAATCTTGAGCATCCAATAAGTGATTTTGTGTCATTGGTTGAACATTTAGGTCATTTTTGTCCTCCTTAGGCTTATTCTGATCTAATCAGAGTTTTTAACCAATCAAGTGGATCCAATAAGTGATTTTGTGTCATTCGTTGAACATTTATGTCATTTTCGTCCTCCCAAGGCTTATTGAAAATCAAATTAGGGTTTTAACCTATCTTGTGCATCCAATAAGTGAGTTTGTGTCATTGGTTGAACATTTAGGTAATTTTCGTCCTCCTTTTGGCTTATTCTAATCCAATTAGGGTTTTCAACAATCTTGTGTACCCAATGAGTGATTTTGTGTCATTGGTTGATTTTTTGGGTCATTTTCGTCCTCTCTAGGCCTATTCTAATCCTATTAGGGTTTTGAACCAATCTTGTGCATCCAACAAGTGATTTTGTGTCATTGATTGAACATTTAGGTTTTTTTCGTCCTCCCTAGGCTTATTCTAATCCAATTAGGATTTTTAACCAATCTTGTGCATCCAATAAGTGATTTTGTGTTAGTGGTTGAACATTTAGGTCATTTTCGTCCTCCCTAGGCTTATTCTAATCCAATCAGGGTTTTTAACAAATCCTTTGCATTCAATAAGTGATTTTGTGTCATTGGTTTAACATTTAGATCATTTTCGTCCTCCCTAGGCTTATTCTAATCCAATTAGGGTTCTGAACCAATCTTGTGTATTCAATAAGTGATTTTGTGTCATTGGTTGAACATTTAGGTCATTTTCGTCCTCCCTAGGCTTATTCTAATCCAATTAGAGTTTTTAACGAATCTTGTGGATCCAATTAGTGATTTTGTGTCATGTGTTGAACATTTATGTCATTTTCGTCCTCCCTAGGCTTATTCTAATCAAATTAGGGTTTTTAACCAATCTTGTGCATCCAATAAGTGATTTTGTGTTAGTGGTTGAACATTTAGGTCATTTTCGTCCCCCCTAGGCTTATTCTAATCCAATTAGGGTTTTTAACAAATCCTGTGCATTCAATAAGTGATTTTGTGTCATTGGTTGAACATTTAGGATATTTTTGTCCTCCCTAGGCTTATTTTGATCCAATTAGAGTTTTTAACCAATCTTGTGGATCCAATAAGTGATTTTGTGTCATTGGTTGAACATTTATGTCATTTTCGTCCTCCTTAGGCTTATTCTATTCCAATTAGGGGTTTTAACCTATCTTGTGAATCCAATAAGTGATTTTATGTGATTGGTTGAACATTTAGGTCATTTTCAGCCTCCCTAGGCTTATTCTAATCCATTTAGGGATTTATCCAATCTAGTGCGTCCAATAAGTAATTTTGTATCATTGGTTGAACATTTAGGCCATTTTCCTCCTCCCTAGGCTTATTCTAATCCAATTAGGGTTTTTAACCAATCTTGTGCATTCAATAAGTGGTTTTGTGTTAGTGGTTGAACATTTAGGTCATTTTCGTACTCCCTAGTCTTATTCTAATCCAATCAGGGTTTTTAACAAATCCTTTGCATTCAATAAGTGATTTTGTGTCATTCGTTGAACATTTAGATCATTTTCGTCCTCCCTAGGCTTATTCTAATCCAATTAGGGTTTTGAACCAATCTTGTGCATTCAATAAGTGATTTTGTGTCATTGGTTGAACATTTAGGTGATTTTCGTCCTCCCTAGGCTTTTTCTGATCCAATTAGAGTTTTTGACGAATCTTGTGGATCCAATAAGTGATTTTGTGTCATTGGTTGAACATTTATGTCATTTTCGTCCTCCCTAGGCTTATTCTAATCCAATTAGGGTTTTTAACCAATCTTGTGCATCCAATAAGTGATTTTGTGTTTGTGGTTGAACATTTAGGTAATTTTCGTCCTCCCTAGGCTTATTCTAATCCAATCAGGGTTTTTAACAAATCATTTGCATTCAAAAAGTGATTTTGTTTCATTGGTTGAACATTTAGATCATTTTCGTCCTCCCTAGGCTTATTCTAATCCAATTAGGGTTTTGAACCAATCTTGTGCATTCGATAAGTGATTTTGTGTCATTGGTTGAACATTTAGGATATTTTTGTCCTCCCTAGGCTGATTTTGATCCAATGAGAGTTTTTAACCAATCTTGTGGATCCAATAAGTGATTTTGTGTCATTGGTTGAACATTTATGTCATTTTCGTCCTCCCAAGGCTTATTCTAATCCAGTTAGGGTTTTTATCCAATCTTGTGAATCCAATAAGTCATTTTATGTGATAAGTTGAACATTTAAGTCATTTTCGTCCTCCCGAGGCTTATTCTAATCCATTTAGGGTTTTTAACCAATCTTGTGCGTCCAATAAGTAATTTTGTATCATTTGTTGAACATTTAGGTCATTTTCCTCCTCCCTAGGCTTATTCTAATCCAATTAGGGTTTTTAACCAATCTAGTGCATCCAATAAGTGATTTTGTGTGATTGGTTGAAGATTTAGGTCATTTTTGTCCTCCCTAGGCTTATTCTAATCCAATTAGGGTTTTTAACCAATCTTGTGAATCCAATAAGTGATTTTATGTGATTGGTTGAACATTTAGATCATTTTCATCCTCCCTAGGCTTATTCTAAATCAATTACGGTTTTTGACCAATCTTGTGCATCCAATAAGTTTGTTTGTGTCATTGGTTGATCATTTAGGTCAATTTCGTCCTTCCTAGGCTTATTCTAATCCAATTAGGGTTTTTAACCAATCTTGTGAAACCAATAAGTGATTTTGTGTCATTGGTTGAACATTTATGTCATTTTCGTCCTTTGTAGGCTTATTCTAATCCAATTAGGCTTTTTAACCATTCTTGTGCGTCCAATAAGTATTTTTGTGTCATGAATTGAACATTTAGGTCATTTTCGTCCTCCCTAGGCTTATTCTAATCCAATTAGTGTTTTTAACCAATCTTGTGCATCCAATAAGTCATTTTGTGTCATTGGTTGAACATTTTCGTCCGCCCTAGGCTTATTCTGATCCAATTAGAGTTTCTAACGAATCTTGTGCATCCAATAAGTGATTTTGTGTCATTAGTTGAACATTTAGGTCATTTTTGTCTTCCTTAGGCTTATTCTGATCCAATCAGAGTTTTTAACCAATCTTGTGCATCCAATAAGTCATTTTGTGTCATTGGTTGAACATTTTCGTCCGCCTTAGGCTTATTCTGATCCAAATAGAGTTTCTAACGAATCTTGTGCATCCAACAAGTGATTTTGTGTCATTGGTTGAACATTTATGTCATTTTCGTCCTTTCTAGGCTTATTCTAATCCAATTAGGCTTTTTAACCATTCTTGTGCGTCCAATAAGTATTTTTGTGTCATTGATTGAACATTTAAGTCATTTTAGTCCTCCCTAGGCTTATTCTAATCCAATCAGGGTTTTTAACAAATCCTTTGCATTCAATAAGTTATTTTGTGTCATTGGTTGAACATTTAGCTCATTTTCGTCCTCCCTAGGCTTATTGTAATCCAATTAGGGTTTTGAACCAATCTTGGGCATTCAATAATTGATTTTGAGTCATTGGTTGAACATTTAGGTCATTTTCGTCCTCCCTAGGCTTTTTCTGATCCAATTAGAGTTTTTAGCGAATCTTGTGGATCCAATAAGTGATTTTGTCTCATTGGTTGAACATTTATGTCATTTTCGTCCTCCGTAGGCTTATTCTAATCCAATTAGGGGTTTTAACCTATCTTGTGCATCCAATAAGTGATTTTATGTGATTGGTTAAACATTTAGGTCATTTTCATCCTCCCTAGGCTTATTCGAATCCAATTAGGGTTTTTAACCAATCTTGAACATCCAATAAGTGATTTTGTGTCATTGGTTGAACATTTAGGTCATTTTTGTCCTCCTTAGGCTTATTCTGATCCAATCAGAGTTTTTAACCAATCTTGTGGATCCAATAAGTGATTTGGTGTCATTGGTTGAACATTTATTTCATTTTCGTCCTCCCAAGGCTTATTCAAAATAAAATTAGGGTTTTAACCTATCTTGTGCATCCAATAAGTGACTTTGTGTCATTGGTTGAACATTTAGGTAATTTTCGTCCTACTTTGGCTTATTCTAATCCAATTAGGGTTTTTTACAATCTTGTGCACCCAATGAGTGATTTTGTGTCATTGGTTGAATTTTTGGGTCATTTTCGTCCTCCATAGGCTTATTCTATTCCAATTAGGGTTTTTAATCAATCTTGTGCATCCAATAAGTTATTTTGTGTCATTGGTTGAACATTTACGTCATTTTCGTCCTCCCTAGGCCTATTCTAATCCTATTAGAGTTTTGAACCAATCTTGTGCATCCAATAAGTGATTTTGTGTCATTGATTGAACATTTATGTTTTTTTCATCCTCCCTAGGCTTATTCTAATCCAATTAGGGTTTTTAACCAATCTTGTGCATCCAATAAGTGATTTTGTGTTAGTGGTTGAACATTTAGGTCATTTAGTCCTCCCTAGGCTTATTCTAATCCAATCAGGGTTTTTAACAAATCCGTTGCATTCAATAAGTGATTTTGTGTCATTGGTTGAACATTTAGATCATTTTTCGTCCTCCCTAGGCTTATTGTAATCCAATTAGAGTTTTGAACCAATCTTGTGCATTCAATAAGTGATTTTGTGTCATTGGTTGAAGATTTAGGTCATTTTCGTCCTCCCTAGGCTTATTCTGATCCAATTAGAGTTTTTAACGAATCTTGTGGATCCAATAAGTGATTTTGTCTAATTGGTTGAACATTTATGTCATTTTCGTCGTCCCTAGGCTTATTCTAATCCAATTAGGGTTTTTAACTAATCTTGTGCATCCAATAAGTGATTTTGTGTTAGTGGTTGAACATTTAGGTCATTTTCGTCCTCCCTAGGCTTATTCTAATCCAATTAGGATTTTTAACAAATCATGTGCATTCAATAAGTGATTTTGTGTCATTGGTTGAACATTTAGGTTATTTTCGTCCTCCCTAGGCTTATTTTGATCCAATTAGAGTTTTTAACCAATCTTGTGGATCCAATAAGTGATTTTGTGTCATTGGTTGAACATTTATGTCATTTTCGTCCTCCCTAGGCTTATTCTAATCCAATTAGGGGTTTTAACCTATCTTGTGCATCCAATAAGTGATTTTATGTGATTGGTTGAACATTTAGGTCATTTTCATCCTCCCTAGGCTTATTCTAATCCAATTAGGGTTTTTAACCAATCTTGAGCATCCAATAAGTGATTTTGTGTCATTGGTTGAACATTTAGGTCATTTTTGTCCTCCTTAGGCTTATTCTGATCCAATCAGAGTTTTTAACCAATCTTGTGGATCCAATAAGTGATTTTGTGTCATTGGTTGAACATTTATGTCATTTTCGTCCTCCCAAGGCTTATTCAAAATCAAATTAGGGTTTTAACCTATCTTGTGCATCCAATAAGTGATTTTGTGTCATTGGTTGAACATTTAGGTAATTTTCGTCCTCCTTTGGCTTATTCTAATCCAATTCGGGTTTTTAACAATCTTGTGCACCCAATGAGTGATTTTGTGTCATTGGTTGAATTTTTGGGTCATTTTCATCCTCCATAGGCTTATTCTATTCCAATTAGGGTTTTTAACCAATCTTGTGCATCCAATAAGTCATTTTGTGTCATTGGTTGAACATTTACGTCATTTTCGTCCTCCCTAGGCCTATTCTAATCCTATTAGGGTTTTGAACCAATCTTGTGCATCCAATAAGTGATTTTGTGTCATTGATTGAACATTTAGGTTTTTTTCGTCCTCCCTAGGCTTAATCTAATCCAATTAGGGTTTTTAACCAATCTTGGGCATCCAATAAGTGATTTTGTGTTAGTGGTTGAACATTTAGGTCATTTAGTCCTCCCTAGGCTTATTCTAATCCAATCAGAGTTTTTAACAAATCCTTTGCATTCAATAAGTGATTTTGTGTCATTGGTTGAACATTTAGATCATTTTCGTCCTCCCTAGGCTTATTGTAATCCAATTAGAGTTTTGAACCAATCTTGAGCATTCAATAAGTGATTTTGTGTCATTGGTTGAACATTTAGGTCATTTTCGTCCTCCCTAGGCTTTTTCTGATCCAATTAGAGTTTTTAGCAAATCTTGTGGATCCAATAAGTGATTTTGTGTTAATGGTTAAACATTTAGGTCATTTTCGTCCTCCGTAGGCTTATTCTAATCCAATTAGGGTTTTTAACAAATCCTGTGCATTCAATAAGTGATTTTGTGTCATTGGTTGAACATTTAGGATATTTTCGTCCTCCCTAGGCTTATTTTGTTCCAATTAGAGTTTTTAACCAATCTTGTGGATCCAATAACTGATTTTGTGTAATTGGTTGAACATTTATGTCGTTTTCGTCCTCCATAGGCTTATTCTAATCCAATTAGGGGTTTTAACCTATCTTGTGCATCCAATAAGTGATTTTATGTCATTGGTTGAACATTTATGTCATTTTGGTCCTCCCTTGGCTTATTCTAATCTAAATAGGGTTTTTAACCGTTCTTGTGCATCCAACAAGTGATTTTGTATCCTTGGCTGAACATTTAGGTCATTTTCGTCCTCCCTAGGCTTATTCTAATCCAATTAGGGTTTTTAACCAATCTTGTGCATCCAATAAGTTTGTTTGTGTCATTGGTTGAACATTTAGGTCAATTTCGTCCTCCCTAGGCCTATTATAATACAAATAGGGTTTTTAACCAATCTTGTGAAACCAATAAGTCATTTTGTGTCATTGGTTGAACATTTATGTCATTTTCGTCCTGCCTAGGCTTATTCTAATCCAATTAGGGTTTTTAACCTATCTTGTGCATCCAATAAGTGATTTTGTGTCATTGGTTGAACATTTAGGTCAATTTCGTCCTCCCTAGGCCTATTATAATACAAATAGGGTTTTTAACCAATCTTGTGAAACCAATAAGTCATTTTGTGTCATTGGTTGAACATTTAAGTCAATTTCGTCCTCCCTAGGCTTATTCTAAACCAATTAGGGTTTTTAACCAATCTTGTGAATCCACTAAGTGATTTTATGTGATTGATTGAACATTTATGTCATTTTCGTCCTCCCTTGGCTTATTCTAATCCATTTAGGGTTTTTAACCTATATTGTGCGTCCAATAAGTAATTTTGTATCATTGGTTGAACATTTAGGTCATTTTCCTCCTCCCAATAAGTGATTTTGTGTGATTCGTTGAACATTTAGGCCATTTTCATCCTCCCTAGGCTTTTTCCAATCCAATTAGGGTTTTTAACCAATCTTGAGCATCCAATAAGTGATTTTGTGTCATTGGTTGAACATTTAGGTCATTTTTGTCCTCCTTAGGCTTATTCTGATCTAATCAGAGTTTTTAACCAATCTTGTGGATCCAATAAGTGATTTTGGGTCATTGGTTGAACATTTATGTCATTTTCGTCCTCCCATGGCTTATTCAAAATCAAATTAGGGTTTTAACCTATCTTGTGCATCCAATAAGTGATTTTGTGTCATTGGTTGAACATTTAGGTAATTTTCGTCCTCCTTTTGGCTTATTCTAATCCAATTAGGGTTTTCAACAATCTTGTGTACCCAATGAGTGATTTTGTGTCATTGGTTGATTTTTTGGGTCATTTTCATCCTCTCTAGGCCTATTCTAATCCTATTAGGGTTTTGAACCAATCTTGTGCATCCAACAAGTGATTTTGTGTCATTGATTGAACATTTAGGTTTTTTTCGTCCTCCCTAGGCTTATTCTAATCCAATTAGGATTTTTAACCAATCTTGTGCATCCAATAAGTGATTTTGTGTTAGTGGTTGAACATTTAGGTCATTTTCGTACTCCCTAGGCTTATTCTAATCCAATCAGGGTTTTTAACAAATCCTTTGCATTCAATAAGTGATTTTGTGTCATTGGTTTAACATTTAGATCATTTTCGTCCTCCCTAGGCTTATTCTAATCCAATTAGAGTTTTTAACGAATCTTATGGATCCAATTAGTGATTTTGTGTCATTGGTTGAACATTTATGTCATTTTCGTCCTCCCTAGGCTTATTCTAATCAAATTAGGGTTTTTAACCAATCTTGTGCATCCAATAAGTGATTTTGTGTTAGTGGTTGAACATTTAGGTCATTTTCGTCCCCCCTAGGCTTATTCTAATCCAATTAGGGTTTTTAACAAATCCTGTGCATTCAATAAGTGATTTTGTGTCATTGGTTGAACATTTAGGATATTTTCGTCCTCCCTAGGCTTATTTTGATCCAATTAGAGTTTTTAACCAATCTTGTGCATTCAATAAGTGATTTTGTGTCATTGGTTGAACATTTAGGTGATTTTCGTCCTCCCTAGGCTTTTTCTGATCCAATTAGAGTTTTTAACGAATCTTATGGATCCAATTAGTGATTTTGTGTCATTGGTTGAACATTTATGTCATTTTCGTCCTCCCTAGGCTTATTCTAATCAAATTAGGGTTTTTAACCAATCTTGTGCATCCAATAAGTGATTTTGTGTTAGTGGTTGAACATTTAGGTCATTTTCGTCCCCCCTAGGCTTATTCTAATCCAATTAGGGTTTTTAACAAATCCTGTGCATTCAATAAGTGATTTTGTGTCATTGGTTGAACATTTAGGATATTTTCGTCCTCCCTAGGCTTATTTTGATCCAATTAGAGTTTTTAACCAATCTTGTGGATCCAATAAGTGATTTTGTGTCATTGGTTGAACATTTATGTCATTTTCGTCCTCCTTAGGCTTATTCTATTCCAATTAGGGGTTTTAACCTATCTTGTGAATCCAATAAGTGATTTTATGTGATTGGTTGAACATTTAGGTCATTTTCAGCCTCCCTAGGCTTATTCTAATCCATTTAGGGATTTATCCAATCTAGTGCGTCCAATAAGTAATTTTGTATCATTGGTTGAACATTTAGGCCATTTTCCTCCTCCTTAGGCTTATTCTAATCCAATTAGGGTTTTTAACCAATCTTGTGCATTCAATAAGTGGTTTTGTGTTAGTGGTTGAACATTTAGTCATTTTCGTACTCCATAGGCTTATTCTAATCCAATCAGGGTTTTTAACAAATCCTTTGCATTCAATAAGTGATTTTGTGTCATTCGTTGAACATTTAGATCATTTTCGTCCTCCCTAGGCTTATTCTAATCCAATTAGGGTTTTGAACCAATCTTGTGCATTCAATAAGTGATTTTGTGTCATTGGTTGAACATTTAGGTGATTTTCGTCCTCCCTAGGCTTTTTCTGATCCAATTAGAGTTTTTAACGAATCTTGTGGATCCAATAAGTGATTTTGTGTCATTGGTTGAACATTTATGTCATTTTCGTCCTCCCTAGGCTTATTCTAATCCAATTAGGGTTTTTAACCAATCTTGTGCATCCAATAAGTGATTTTGTGTTTGTGGTTGAACATTTAGGTAATTTTCGTCCTCCCTAGGCTTATTCTAATCCAATCAGGGTTTTTAACAAATCATTTGCATTCAAAAAGTGATTTTGTTTCATTGGTTGAACATTTAGATCATTTTCGTCCTCCCTAGGCTTATTCTAATCCAATTAGGGTTTTGAACCAATCTTGTGCATTCAATAAGTGATTTTGTGTCATTGGTTGAACATTTAGGATATTTTCGTCCTCCCTAGGCTGATTTTGATCCAATTAGAGTTTTTAACCAATCTTGTGGATCCAATAAGTGATTTTGTGTCATTGGTTGAACATTTATGTCATTTTCGTCCTCCCTAGGCTTATTCTAATCCAGTTAGGGTTTTTATCCAATCTTGTGAATCCAATAAGTGATTTTATTTGATAAGTTGAACATTTAAGTCATTTTCGTCCTCCCGAGGCTTATTCTAATCCATTTAGGGTTTTTAACCAATCTTGTGCGTCCAATAAGTAATTTTGTATAATTTGTTGAACATTTAGGTCATTTTCCTCCTCCCTAGGCTTATTCTAATCCAATTAGGGTTTTTAACCAATCTTGTGCATCCAATAAGTGATTTTGTGTGATTGGTTGAAGATTTAGGTCATTTTTGTCCTCCATAGGCTTATTCTAATCCAATTAGGGTTTTTAACCAATCTTGTGCATCCAATAAGTTTGTTTGTGTCATTGGTTGAACATTTAGGTCAATTTCGTCCTCCCTAGGCCTATTATAATACAAATAGGGTTTTTAACCAATCTTGTGAAACCAATAAGTCATTTTGTGTCATTGGTTGAACATTTATGTCATTTTCGTCCTGCCTAGGCTTATTCTAATCCAATTAGGGTTTTTAACCTATCTTGTGCATCCAATAAGTGATTTTGTGTCATTTGTTGAACATTTAGGTCATTTTTGTCCTCCATAGGCTTATTCTAATCCAATTAGGGTTTTTAACCAATCTTGTGCATCCAATAAGTTTGTTTGTGTCATTGGTTGAACATTTAAGTCAATTTCGTCCTC
This sequence comes from Cicer chorassanicum, assembly GCA_037974735.1. Lineage (NCBI taxonomy): Eukaryota > Viridiplantae > Streptophyta > Magnoliopsida > Fabales > Fabaceae > Cicer > Cicer chorassanicum. The sequence continues at coordinate 14,640,970 of JBBPBP010009780.1, forward strand.
CCTAGGCTTATTCTAATCCAATTAGGGTTTTTAACCAATCTTGTGAATCCACTAAGTGATTTTATGTGATTGATTGAACATTTATGTCATTTTCGTCCTCCCTTGGCTTATTCTAATCCATTTAGGGTTTTTAACCTATATTGTGCGTCCAATAAGTAATTTTGTATCATTGGTTGAACATTTAGGTCATTTTCCTCCTCCCAATAAGTGATTTTGTGTGATTCGTTGAACATTTAGGCCATTTTCATCCTCCCTAGGCTTTTTCCAATCCAATTAGGGTTTTTAACCAATCTTGAGCATCCAATAAGTGATTTTGTGTCATTGGTTGAACATTTAGGTCATTTTTGTCCTCCTTAGGCTTATTCTGATCTAATCAGAGTTTTTAACCAATCTTGTGGATCCAATAAGTGATTTTGTGTCATTGGTTGAACATTTATGTCATTTTCGTCCTCCCAAGGCTTATTCAAAATCAAATTAGGGTTTTAACCTATCTTGTGCATCCAATAAGTGATTTTGTGTCATTGGTTGAACATTTAGGTAATTTTCGTCCTCCTTTTGGCTTATTCTAATCCAATTAGGGTTTTCAACAATCTTGTGTACCCAATGAGTGATTTTTTGTCATTGGTTGATTTTTTGGGTCATTTTCATCCTCTCTAGGCCTATTCTAATCCTATTAGGGTTTTGAACCAATCTTGTGCATCCAACAAGTGATTTTGTGTCATTGATTGAACATTTAGGTTTTTTTCGTCCTCCCTAGGCTTATTCTAATCCAATTAGGATTTTTAACCAATCTTGTGCATCCAATAAGTGATTTTGTGTTAGTGGTTGAACATTTAGGTCATTTTCGTCCTCCCTAGGCTTATTCTAATCCAATCAGGGTTTTTAACAAATCCTTTGCATTCAATAAGTGATTTTGTGTCATTGGTTTAACATTTAGATCATTTTCGTCCTCCCTAGGCTTATTCTAATCCAATTAGAGTTTTTAACGAATCTTATGGATCCAATTAGTGATTTTGTGTCATTGGTTGAACATTTATGTCATTTTCGTCCTCCCTAGGCTTATTCTAATCAAATTAGGGTTTTTAACCAATCTTGTGCATCCAATAAGTGATTTTGTGTTAGTGGTTGAACATTTAGGTCATTTTCGTCCCCCCGAGGCTTATTCTAATCCAATTAGGGTTTTGAACCAATCTTGTGCATTCAATAAGTGATTTTGTGTCATTGGTTGAACATTTAGGTGATTTTCGTCCTCCCTAGGCTTTTTCTGATCCAATTAGAGATTTTAACCAATCTTGTGGATCCAATAAGTGATTTTGTGTCATTGGTTGAACATTTATGTCATTTTCGTCCTCCTTAGGCTTATTCTATTCCAATTAGGGGTTTTAACCTATCTTGTGAATCCAATAAGTGATTTTATGTGATTGGTTGAACATTTAGGTCATTTTCAGCCTCCCTAGGCTTATTCTAATCCATTTAGGGATTTATCCAATCTAGTGCGTCCAATAAGTAATTTTGTATCATTGGTTGAACATTTAGGCCATTTTCCTCCTCCTTAGGCTTATTCTAATCCAATTAGGGTTTTTAACCAATCTTGTGCATTCAATAAGTGGTTTTGTGTTAGTGGTTGAACATTTAGTCATTTTCGTACTCCATAGGCTTATTCTAATCCAATCAGGGTTTTTAACAAATCCTTTGCATTCAATAAGTGATTTTGTGTCATTCGTTGAACATTTAGATCATTTTCGTCCTCCCTAGGCTTATTCTAATCCAATTAGGGTTTTGAACCAATCTTGTGCATTCAATAAGTGATTTTGTGTCATTGGTTGAACATTTAGGTGATTTTCGTCCTCCCTAGGCTTTTTCTGATCCAATTAGAGTTTTTAACGAATCTTGTGGATCCAATAAGTGATTTTGTGTCATTGGTTGAACATTTATGTCATTTTCGTCCTCCTTAGGCTTATTCTATTCCAATTAGGGGTTTTAACCTATCTTGTGAATCCAATAAGTGATTTTATGTGATTGGTTGAACATTTAGGTCATTTTCAGCCTCCCTAGGCTTATTCTAATCCATTTAGGGATTTATCCAATCTAGTGCGTCCAATAAGTAATTTTGTATCATTGGTTGAACATTTAGGCCATTTTCCTCCTCCTTAGGCTTATTCTAATCCAATTAGGGTTTTTAACCAATCTTGTGCATTCAATAAGTGGTTTTGTGTTAGTGGTTGAACATTTAGTCATTTTCGTACTCCATAGGCTTATTCTAATCCAATCAGGGTTTTTAACAAATCCTTTGCATTCAATAAGTGATTTTGTGTCATTCGTTGAACATTTAGATCATTTTCGTCCTCCCTAGGCTTATTCTAATCCAATTAGGGTTTTGAACCAATCTTGTGCATTCAATAAGTGATTTTGTGTCATTGGTTGAACATTTAGGTGATTTTCGTCCTCCCTAGGCTTTTTCTGATCCAATTAGAGTTTTTAACGAATCTTGTGGATCCAATAAGTGATTTTGTGTCATTGGTTGAACATTTATGTCATTTTCGTCCTCCCTAGGCTTATTCTAATCCAATTAGGGTTTTTAACCAATCTTGTGCATCCAATAAGTGATTTTGTGTTTGTGGTTGAACATTTAGGTAATTTTCGTCCTCCCTAGGCTTATTCTAATCCAATCAGGGTTTTTAACAAATCATTTGCATTCAAAAAGTGATTTTGTTTCATTGGTTGAACATTTAGATCATTTTCGTCCTCCCTAGGCTTATTCTAATCCAATTAGGGTTTTGAACCAATCTTGTGCATTCAATAAGTGATTTTGTGTCATTGGTTGAACATTTAGGATATTTTCGTCCTCCCTAGGCTGATTTTGATCCAATTAGAGTTTTTAACCAATCTTGTGGATCCAATAAGTGATTTTGTGTCATTGGTTGAACATTTATGTCATTTTCGTCCTCCCTAGGCTTATTCTAATCCAGTTAGGGTTTTTATCCAATCTTGTGAATCCAATAAGTGATTTTATTTGATAAGTTGAACATTTAAGTCATTTTCGTCCTCCCGAGGCTTATTCTAATCCATTTAGGGTTTTTAACCAATCTTGTGCGTCCAATAAGTAATTTTGTATAATTTGTTGAACATTTAGGTCATTTTCCTCCTCCCTAGGCTTATTCTAATCCAATTAGGGTTTTTAACCAATCTTGTGCATCCAATAAGTGATTTTGTGTGATTGGTTGAAGATTTAGGTCATTTTTGTCCTCCATAGGCTTATTCTAATCCAATTAGGGTTTTTAACCAATCTTGTGCATCCAATAAGTTTGTTTGTGTCATTGGTTGAACATTTAAGTCAATTTCGTCCTCCCTAGGCTTATTCTAATCCAATTAGGGTTTTTAACCAATCTTGTGAATCCAATAAGTGATTTTATGTTATTGATTGAACATTTATGTCATTTTCGTCCTCCCTTGGCTTATTCTAATCCATTTAGGGTTTTTAACCAATCTTGTGCGTCCAATAAGTAATTTTGTATCATTGGTTGAACATTTAGGTCATTTTCCTCCTCCCAATAAATGATTTTGTGTGATTGATTGAACATTTAGGCCATTTTCATCCTCCCTAGGCTTTTTCCGATCCAATTAGGGTTTTTAACCAATCTTGAGCATCCAATAAGTGATTTTGTGTCATTGGTTGAACATTTAGGTCATTTTTGTCCTCCTTAGGCTTATTCTGATCTAATTAGAGTTTTTAACCAATCTTGTGGATCCAATAAGTGATTTTGTGTCATTGGTTGAACATTTATGTCATTTTCGTCCTCCCAAGGCTTATTCAAAATCAAATTAGGGTTTTAACCTATCTTGTGCATCCAATAAGTGATTTTGTGTCATTGGTTGAACATTTAGGTAATTTTCGTCCTCCTTTGGATTATTCTAATCCAATTAGGGTTTTTAACAATCTTGTGTACCCAATGAGTGATTTTGTGTCATTGGTTGATTTTTTGGGTCATTTTCGTCCTCTCTAGGCCTATTCTAATCCTATTAGGGTTTTGAACCAATCTTGTACATCCTAATTGGATTAGTTAAAAACCCTAATTGGATTAGAATAAGCCTAGGGAGGACGAAAATGCCCTAAATGTTCAATCAATGATAGACAATCACTTATTGGATGCACAAGAATTGTAAGAAACCCTAATTGGATTAGAATAAGCCTAAGGAGGATCAAATTGACCTAAATTTTCAACCAATGACACAAACGAACATATAGGATGCACAAGATTGGCTAAAAACCCTAATTGGATTAGAATAAGCCTAGGGAGGACGAAAATGACCTAAATGTTCAACCAATGACACAAAATCACTTATTGAGTGCACAAGATTGGTTAAAACCCGAATTGGATTAGAATGAGCTTAGGGAGGACGAAAATGACCTAAATTTTCAACCAATTAAACAAAATCACTAATTGGATGCACAAGATTGGTTAAAAACCCAAATTGGATTAAAATAAGCTTCGGGAGGACGAAAATGACCTAAATGTTCAACAAATGACGCAAAATCACTTATTGGATCCACAAGATTGGTTAAATCCCAAATAAGATTAGAATAAGCCTTGGGAGGACGAAAATGACCTAAATGTTCAACCAATGACACAAAATCACTTATTGGATGCACAAGATTGGTTAAAATTCTTAATTGAGTTAGAATAAGTCTAGGGAGGACAAAATAAACCCCCTAATTGGATGCAATTGACAATAAGTTCAACCACTGACACAAACGAACTTATTGGATGCACAAGATTGGTTAAACCCCCTAATTGGATTAGAATAAGCCTAGGGAAGACGAAAATGACCTAAATGTTCAACCAATTATAAAAAATCACTTATTGCATGCACAAGATTGGTTAAAAACCCAAATTGGATTAGAATAAGCCTAGGGACGACGAAAATGACCTAAATGTTCAACAAATGACGCAAACGAACTTATTGAATGCACAAGATTGGTTAAAAACCCTAATTGTATTAGAATAAGCCTAGGGAGGACGAAAATGACCTAAATGCTCAACCAATGACACAAAATCACTTATTGAATGCACAAGATTGGATAAAAACCCTAATTGGATTAGAATAAGCCTAAGGAGGATGAAAATGACCTAAATGTTCAACCAATTATACAAAATCACTTATTGGATGCACAAGATTGGTTAAAAACCCAAATTGGATTAGAATAATCCTAGGGATGACGAAACAGACCTAAATGTTCAACAAATGACGCAAATCGACTGATTGGATCCACAAGATTGGTTAAAACCCAAATACGATTAGAACAAGCCTAGGGAGGACGAAAATGACCTAAATGTTCAACCAATGGCACAAAATCACTTATTGGATGCACAAGGTTGGTTAAAAACCCTAATTGGATTAGAATAAGCCTAGGGAGGACGAAATTGACCTAAATGTTCAACGACTGACACAAACGAACTTATGGGATGCACATGATTGGTTAAAAACCCTAATTGGATTAGAATAAGCCTAGGGAGGACGAAAATGACCTAAATGTTGAACAAATGACGCAAATCCACTTATTAATTCCACAAGATTGGTTAAAACCCAAATAGGATTAGAATAAGCCTAGGGAGGACGAAAGTGACCTAAATGTTCAACCAATTATACAAAATCACTTATTGGATGCACAAGATTGGTTAAAAACCCAATTTGGATTAGAATAAGCCTAGGGAGGACGAAAATGACCTAAATGTTCAACAAATGACACAAACAAACTAATTGGATGCACAAGATTAGTTAAAAACCCTAATTGGATTAGAATAAGCCTTGGGAGGACGAAAATGCCCTAAATGTTCAATCAATGATAGAAAATCACTTATTGGATGCACAAGATTGGTAAGAAACCCTAATTGGATTATAATAAGCCTAGGGAGGATCAAATTGACCTAAATTTTCAACCGATGACACAAACGAACATATTGGATGCACAAGATTGGCTAAAAACGCTAATTGGATTAGAATAAGCCTAGGGAGGATCAAATTGACCTAAATTTTCAACCAATGACACAAAATCACTTATTGAGTGCACAAGATTGGTTAAAACCCTAATTGGATTAGAATAAGCCTAGGGAGGACGAAAATGACCTAAATGTTCAACCAATTAAACAAAATCACTTATTGGATGCACAAGATTGGTTAAAAACCCAAATTGGATTAGAATAAGCTTCGGGAGGACAAAAATGACCTAAATGTTCAACAAATGACGCAAAGTCACTTATTGGATCCACAAGATTGGTTAAAACCCAAATAGGATTAGAATAAGCCTAGGGAGGACGAAAATGACCTAAATGTTCAACCAATGACACAAAATCACTTATTGAGTGCACAAGATTGGTTAAAACCCTAATTGGATTAGAATAAGCTTAGGGAGGACGAAAATGACCTAAATGTTTAACCAATTAAACAAAATCACTTATTGGATGCACAAGATTGGTTAAAAACCCAAATTGGATTAGAATAAGCTTCGGGAGGACAAAAATGACCTAAATGTTCAACAAATGATGCAAAGTCACTTATTGGATCCACAAGATTGGTTAAAACCCAAATAGGATTAGAATAAGCCTAGGGAAGAAAAAAATGACCTAAATGTTCAACCAATTATAAAAAATCACTTATTGCATGCACAAGATTGGTTAAAAACCCAAATTGGATTAGAATAAGCCTAGGGACGACGACAATAACCTAAATGTTCAACAAATGACGCAAACGAACTTATTGGATGCACAAGATTGGATAAAAACCCTAATTGGATTAGAATAAGCCTAAGGAGGATGAAAATGACCTAAATGTTCAACCAATTATACAAAATCACTTATTGGATGCACAAGATTGGTTAAAAACCCAAATTGGATTAGAATAATCCTAGGGATGACGAAACAGACCTAAATGTTCAACAAATGACGCAAATCGACTTATTGGATCCACAAGATTGGTTAAAACCCAAATACGATTAGAACAAGCCTAGGGAGGACGAAAATAACCTAAATGTTCAACCAATGGCACAAAATCACTTATTGGATGCACAAGGTTGGTTAAAAACCCTAATTGGATTAGAATAAGCCTAGGGAGGACGAAATTGACCTAAATGTTCAACGACTGACACAAACGAACTTATTGGATGCACAAGATTGGTTAAAAACCCTAATTGGATTAGAATAAGCCTAGGGAGGACGAAAATGACCTAAATGTTGAACAAATGACGCAAATCCACTTATTAATTCCACAAGATTGGTTAAAACCCAAATAGGATTAGAATAAGCCTAAGGAGGACGAAAGTGACCTAAATGTTCAACCAATTATACAAAATCACTTATTGGATTCACAAGATTGGTTAAAAACCCAAAATGGATTAGAATAAGCCTAGGGAGGACGAAAATGACATAAATGTTCAACAAATGACGCAAACAAACTAATTGGATGCACAAGATTAGTTAAAAACCCTAATTGGATTAGAATAAGCCTTGGGAGGACGAAAATGCCCTAAATGTTCAATCAATGATAGAAAATCACTTATTGGATGCACAAGATTGGTAAGAAACCCTAATTGGATTAGAATAAGCCTAGGGAGGATCAAATTGACCTAAATTTTCAACCGATGACACAAACGAACATATTGGATGCACAAGATTGGCTCAAAACGCTAATTGGATTAGAATAAGCCTAGGGAGGACGAAAGTGACCTAAATGTTCAACCAATGACACAAAATCACTTATTGAGTGCACAAGATTGGTTAAAACCCTAATTGGATTAGAATAAGCTTAGGGAGGACGAAAATGACCTAAATGTTCAACCAATTAAACAAAATCACTTATTGGATGCACAAGATTGGTTAAAAACCCAAATTGGATTAGAATAAGCTTCAGGAGGACAAAAATGACCTAAATGTTCAACAAATGACACAAAGTCACTTATTGGATCCACAAGATTGGTTAAAACCCAAATAGGATTAGAATAAGCCTAGGGAGGACGAAAATGACCTAAATGTTCAACCAATGACACAAAATCACTTATTGGATGCACAAGATTGGTTAAAATTCCTAATTGGGTTAGAATAAGTCTAGGGAGGACAAAAATGACCTAAATGTTCAACCGGTACAAAATCACTTATTGGACGCACAAGGTTGGTTAAAAACCCTAATTGGATTAGAAAAAGCCTAGGGAGGACGAAATTGACCTTAATGTTCAACCACTGACACAAACGAACTTATTGGATGCACAAGATTGGTTAAAAACCCTAATTGGATTAGAATAAGCCTAGGGAGGACGAAAGTGACCTAAATGTTCAACCAATGACACAAAATCACTTATTGAGTGCAAAAGATTGGTTAAAACCCTAATTGGATTAGAATAAGCTTAGGGAGGACGAAAATGACCTAAATGTTCAACCAATTAAACAAAATCACTTATTGGATGCACAAGATTGGTTAAAAACCCAAATTGGATTAGAATAAGCTTCGGGAGGACAAAAATGACCTAAATGTTCAACAAATGACGCAAAGTCACTTATTGGATCCACAAGATTGGTTAAAACCCAAATAGGATTAGAATAAGCCTAGGGAGGACGAAAATGACCTAAATGTTCAACCAATGACACAAAATCACTTGTTGGATGCACAAGATTGGTTAAAATTCCTAATTGGGTTAGAATAAGTCTAGGGAGGACGAAAATGACCTAAATGTTCAACCGGCACAAAATCAGTTATTGGACGCACAAGGTTGGTTAAAAACCCTAATTGGATTAGAAAAAGCCTTGGGAGGACGAAATTGACCTTAATGTTCAACCACTGACACAAACGAACTTATTGGATGCACAAGATTGGTTAAAAACCCTAATTGGATTAGAATAAGCCTAGGGAGGACGAAAATGACCTAAATGTTCAACCAATTATACAAAATCACTTATTGGATGCACAAGATTGGTTAAAAACCCAAATTGGATTAGAATAAACCTAGGGAGGACGAAAATGACCTAAATGTTCAACAAAGGACGCAAATCCACTTATTGGATACACAAGATTGGTTAAAACCCAAATAGGATTAGAATAAGCCTAAGGAGGATGAAAATGACCTAAATGTTCAACCAATGGCACAAAATCACTCATTGGATACACAAGGTTGGTTAAAAACCCTAATTGGATTAGAATAAGCCTAAAGAGGACGAAATTGACCTAAATGTTCAACCACTGACACAAACGAACTTATTGGATGCACAAGATTGGTTAAAAACCCTAATTGGATTAGAATAAGCCTAGGGAGGACGAAAATGACTAAATAATCAACCAATTATACACTTATTGGAAGCACAAGATTGGTTAAAAACCTAAAATGGATTAGAATAAGCCTAGGGACGATGAAAATGACCTAAATGTTCAACAAATGATGCAAACGAACTTATTAAATGCACAAGATTGGTTAAAAACCCTAATTATATTAGAATAAGCCTACGGAGGACGAAAATGACCTAAATGTTCAACCAATGACACAAAATCACTTATTGAATGCACAAGATTGGTTAAAAACCCTAATTGGATTAGAATAAGCCTAGGGAGGACGAAAATGACCTAAATGTTCAAACGGCACAAAATCACTTATTGGACGCATAAGGTTGGTTAAAAACCCTAATTGGATTAAAATAACCCTAGGGAGGACGAAATTGACCTTAATGTTCAACCACTGACACAAACGAACTTATTGGATGCACAAGATTGGTTAAAACCCAAATAGGATTAGAATAAGCCTAGGGAGGACAAAAATGACCTAAATGTTCAACAAATGGCATAAAATCACTTATTGGATGCACAAGGTTGGTTAAAAACCCTAATTGGATTAGAATAAGCCTAGGGAGGAGGAAATTGACCTAAATGTTCAACCACTGACACAAACGAACTTATTGAATGCACAAGATTGGTTAAAAACCCTAATTGGATTAGAATAAGCCTAGAAAGGACGAAAATGACCTAAATGTTCAACCAATTATACAAAATCACTTATTGGATGCACAAGATTGGTTAAAAACCCAAATTGGATTAGAATAAGCCTAGGGAGGACAAAAATGACCTAAATGTTCAACAAATGACGCAAACAAACTTGTTGGATGCACAAGATTGGTTAAAAACCCTAATTGGATTAGAATAAGCCTAGGGAGGACGAAAATGCCCTAAATGTTCAACCAATGATACAAAATCACTTATTGGATGCACAAGATTGGTTAGAAACCCTAATTGGATTAGAATAAGCCTAGGGAGGACGAAATAATGACCTAAATGTTCAACCAATGGCATAAAATCACTTATTGGATGCACAAGATTGGTTAAAAACCCTAATTGGATTAGAATAAGCCTAGGGAGGACTAAAAATGACCTAAATGTTCAACCAATGATACAAAATCACTTATTGGATGCACAAGATTGGTTAAAAACCCAAATTGGATTAGAATAAGCCTAGGGAGGACGAAAATGACCTAAATATTCAACTAATGTTGCATATCCACTTATTGGATCCACAAGATTGGTTAAAACCCAAATAGGATTAGAATAAGCCTAGGGAGGACGAGAATGACCTAAATGTTCAACCAATGGCACAAAATCACTTATTGGATGCACAAGGTCGGTTAAAAACCCTAATTGGATTAGAATAAGCCTAGGGAGGACGAAATTGACCTAAATGTTCAACGACTGACACAAACGAACTTATTGGATGTACAAGATTGGTTAAAAACCCTTATAGGATTAGAATAAGCCTAGGGAGGACGAAAATGACTAAATGTTCAACCAATTATACAAAATCACTTATTGGAAGCACAAGATTGGTTAAAAATCCAAATTGGATTAGAATAAGCCTAGGGACGACGAAAATGACCTAAATGTTCAACAAATGACGCAAACGAACTTATTGGATGCACAAGATTGGTTAAAAACCCTAATTGTTGGAACCAAGTTGGTTTTACATTTAGAGTTTTGATGTTAACAAAAGTATTTTATGAGAACAATATATTTGACTTCAAAGAGTATGAAAGAAGATTAATGTTTTTGAAGAAAATCTAAAATAAGATTTGATTCAAATTTATAATTGAAGAAAAATCTTAAATAAGATTTGATTCAAAACTATAATTGATGAAAATCTAAAATAAGATTTGATTCTAATTTATAATTGAAGAAAATCTTAAATAAGATTTGATTCAAATTTATAATTGAAGAAAATCTAAAATAAGATTTGATTCAAATTTTTAATGGATGAAAAATCTATAATAAGATTTGATTCATATTTATATTTGAAGAAGATTTGAAATATATTTGAAGAAGATTTGAAGAATATTTGAAGAAGATTTGAAGAATATTTGAAGAAGATTTGAAGAATATTTGAAGAATATTTGAAGAAGATTTGAAGAATATTTGAAGAAGATTCGAAGAAGATTTGAAAAATATTTGAAGAAGATTTGAAGAAGATTTGAAGAAGATTTGAAGAAGATTTGAAAAATATTTGAAGAAGATTTGATTAAGATTTGAAGAAGATTTAGTGAAGATTTGAAGAAAATTTGATTAACATTTAATGAAGATTTGAAGAATATTTGATCAACATTTAATGAAGATTTGAAGAAGATTTGAAGAATATTTGATATGAAGAATTTACAAAGTCAATCTACACAAAATTGGAACAGTATCATTCTGAAGAATTTACAAAGTCAATCTACACAAAATAGGAACAAAATCAATTTGAAGAATTTGCAAACTCAATCTAAACAAGATACAATTCAGAATTAAATAAGGACTAAGTTGAAGCCCAAATTTTTACTATAAATAGACACTCAAGGCTGAAGGAGAAAAGCATCAAAAAGTAGTAGAACTCAAGCTCAAGATTCCAATATCATCTTAGAGTTCAAAGAGAGAAACACTTGTTCAGGTTAGAAATATTTTTGAGTGTTCTTTTCTTAAAGTGTGAGAGTTATTGTTATTATCAGCTTTGTTAGAAGCAACTACTCAAGTTTCAATCTCTTGTATCCAACCCGATAGTGGTTTAGTTCCTTCTTCAATCTGGGGTCGTCAGGTTGTTAGGAGAAGACTTGGCTTGTAAGGTCAAGGTGGTTAGTTCCTCAAAAGTCTGGGGTTGTCAGGCTGTTTGGGAAGACTGGCTTGGAGGGTCAGGTGCTTTGTAATTCAAGGTTTTTGAATTAGTGGATTAAAGCCGTCTGAATGAGGGGACTGGATGTAGCCAAGTTAGTGATGAACCAGGATAATTCTACGCGTCAAATTATTTATGCTTTCATTGCTTGCTGCTTCTAAATTTGATTGCTTCTACTCCAAGTAAGTAACCAAATCTAAACTAATTTTTAATTATTTATAAATTATCAAAAAGGTATCAACTTTGTGCAAACACAATTCAACCCCCCTTCTCGTGTTCGCACCTTCAATTGGCATCAGAGCTCGGTCTCAAGGCTGAGCACTTTACAGTGTTTGAGAAAAGATCCAAGGGTTCAATATGTCTGGATTCAATGAAGAAGCTGCTGGAGGAAATATCAACAGACCACCTCCGTTTGATGGAGAACGCTTTGAGTATTGGAAAGACAGGCTGAGAAGTTTCTATATTTCACAAGATCCTGAACTTTGGGACTTGGTGGAAGATGGCTATATTGCTCCGAAGAATACTGATGGTATTGAAATTCCAAGAAAGGAGATGAATGATGATCAGAAGAAGATGTACAAGATGCATCATAAGTCCAGAACATTCATGATAAATGCAATCACCTTCAAGGAGTTTGACAAGTGCACCAACAAAGAGACAGCAAAAAGTATTTATGATAGTCTGATTCTAACCTATGAAGGAAGCAAGCAAGTTCAAGAAGCAAAGGCCAACCTCCTAGTCAAAAAGTATGAGTTGTTTAAGATGGAAGAAGATGAAGATATTGAAACAATGTTTTCCAGATTCCAGACCCTGGTCTCAAGATTAAAGGTACTTGAGAAGAGTTATACTACTGCTGATCATGTGAAGAAAATTCTTAGGAGTTTGACAAGTAAGTGGAGACCTAAGATCACTGCCATTCAGGAAGCAAAAGATCTGAATACTCTAAAGCTGGAAGAATTAATCAGCTCTCTTAGATCACATGAAATTGAGCTTGAAGAAGATGAGCCCAAGAAGAAGAACAAGACTCTGGCCTTGAAATCTAAGCAGAAGAAGGTTCTAAAGGCAACATCAGATTCAGAGGATAGTGATTCAAATAATCAGGATCTGAACTCAGAGGAAGAGGAGATTGCTTTCATAACCAGAAAAGTTCGAAAGATGTGGCACAGCAGAAAGAAGAAATTTCCCCAAAGATATTCCAAGCAATCCAACAAAGGAAATGATGATAAAAGCACCATCTGCTATGGATGCAATGAACCTGGACATATCAAGTCAGAATGTCCAAATATGGAAAAAAGGGAAAAGGAAAGATTCCAGATCCAAGAAGAAGAGTTTGATGGCTACATGGGATGATTCTGAGGAATCCTCGAATGATGAACAAGCAGATTTAGCTATGATGGCTCATACCAACTCTACCTCTGGATCCAACACAAATTCTGACTCTGGAAGTGAATCAACAGATGAAGAAACTGAGGTATTTTCTGAATTTACTCGATCTGATTTAGTTACTGCTATAAATGATTTTTTAAATATTAATCACAAATTATCTTTAAAACTGAAAACACTTAGGAAAGAAAATACAAATCTAATTGAAAATATTAATGTTTTAAAGAATGAAAGTACTGAATTTAAAACAGAAAATACAAATCTGAAAACTGATATTACTAAACTTAAAATAGAGAATGCAAATCTGAAAACTGATATTACTAAACTTAAGACAGATAATGCAACTCTGAAAACTGATATTAATGAACTTAAAACAGAAAATACAAATCTGAAAACTGAACATAAGGCTGAAAATCTAACTCTGAAAAGTAATTATAGTTCAACATCAATTGAAAATACCACATGTAACTCTGATAAGCATGAAGAAGTATTTCAAGATTTTCTTGCTAATGGTATGGAAAGAAGCAAATATGCTTCTATGATTTATGGAGTTAGTAGAAATGGTAAAAGAGGTATAGGATTTGAAGAAACTGTAACTGAACCTAAACCTACTTCTTCTAATATCTTGTGTGTTGTTTGCTCTAAGAAAGGTCACTCCAAATTATCTTGTCCCATGTTAAATACAGGGAAAGACAAGAAACCTTTCAAGACTAACAAACCAGGACCCAACCAAATTTGGGTACCTAAGAACAAAATTATCTTTGTTGCAGATGTCCTCAGCAATCAAGTTAAAACACCAATCATGGTACCTGGACAGTGGATGCTCGTGACATATGATGGGAGAAAAGTCTATGTTCCAAGAACTAACTTTGAGCAAAGGAGGCACAGTGACTTTTGGAGGAAAGCAAAAAGGCCAGATCATTGGTCAAGGTACAGTTGGTAAAGGTATTTCTCCTTCTATTAAAGATGTCTTAAAGGTCTTAAGTATAATTTATTAAGTATAAGTCAGTTAAGTGATAATAATTATGATATTATATTCAATCAAAAAACATGCAAGGCAATTAGTCAGAAGGATGGATTTGTACTCTTTACAGGTCATAGGCAAAACAACATTTATAAGATAAATCTGTTCAGTCTAGAGAAACAAGAGGTTAATTGTCTTATGTTAGTAAATGAAGAGAAACTAATTTGGCACAAAAGATTAGGTCATGCAATCCTTAGATTAATTTCAAAATTGAATAAACTCCAACTAGTCAGAGGCCTACCTAAGCTTAGTTACAAAACTGAAATTATGTGTGAAGCTTGTCAAAAAGGAAAACAAACTAAAAACTCATTTATCCCTAAGAACTCAGTCTCTACCTCAAAGACCCTTGAGCTCTTGCATATAGATCTCTTTGGGCCTGTGAAAACAGCATCTTTAAGTGGAAAGAAATATGGTTTTGTTATAGTAAATGATTATACTAGATGGACATGGGTAAAATTTTTAAGAAGTAAGGATGAATCCCACAAAGTGTTTATCACATTTTGCAAACAAATAATGAATGAAAAAGGTCTTAATATTGTAACAATTAGAAGTGATCATGGAGGAGAATTTGAAAACAAGTATTTTGAAAGTTTTTGTGATGAGAATGGAATCTCTCACAACTTCTCCTCTCCTAGAACACCCCAACAAAATGGAGTTGTAGAAAGAAAGAACAGAACACTCCAAGAAATGGCCAGAACCATGTTAAATGATATGAATGTTGCAAAATACTTTTGGGCTGAAGCAATTAATACTGCATGTTATATTCAAAACAGAGTCTATATTAGATCTATATTGAATAAAACACCATATGAATTGTGGAAAGGTAAAAAACCTAACATCTCTTATTTTAAACAATTTGGTTGTACATGTTAAACACTAAGGATAAACTTGGTAAATTTGATTCTAGATCTCAAAAGTGTATCTTCATTGGATACTCTGAAAGATCAAAGGCTTATAGAGTGTTTAATAGGGAAACTCATATTGTGGAAGAATCCATACATGTTAAATTTGATGACAAACAGCTTGACCTTAAAAAGTCAAAGCAAGATGATGATAGTGCAGATTTATCAGAACCAAAGGAAGCAGATGTAGACAAACCAGAAGAACTTGAAAAATCAGAGAATACAAGAAAATCAGAAGAATATGACAAATCTTCAAATGTTGCATCTGATCAAGTCATAAATAGTCAAGATAAGTCAGAAGAAAGATCTGGATGGAAGTACCAGTCATCTCACCCTGAAACTCTAATCATTGGAAGTGCAAGTGATCCTTTGAGGACCAGATCATCAATTAAAGACACCAGTTTGTTTGGCTTACTCTCATCAATTGAGCCTACCTCTATTGATGAAGCATTGACAGATGATGGATGGATTCTTGCAATGCAAGAAGAGTTAAATAAATTTGAGAGGAATGATGTTTGGGATCTCGTACCTAGACCAAAGAAGAACATTATTGGAACCAAGTGGGTTTTCAGAAACAAGCTAAATGAAAAAGGTGAAGTGGTCAGAAATAAGGCAAGACTTGTCGCACAAGGCTACAGTCAGCAAGAGGGCATTGATTACACTGAGACATTTGCTCCAGTGGCCAGGTTAGAAGCTATTCGTATTCTACTTTCTTTTGCTGCAAATAATAACATTACATTATTTCAAATGGATGTTAAAAGTGCTTTTCTAAATGGTTATATAAGTGAAGAAGTGTATGTTAAACAACCCCCAGGTTTTGAAAGTTCTGAATTTCCAAATCATGTTTTTAAACTTAGGAAATCCTTGTATAGTCTAAAACAAGCACCTAGGGCGTGGTATGAGAGACTTAGTAACTTCTTGCTTAAAAATAACTTTGAAAGAGGACAAGTAGACAATACACTTTTTAGAAAATCAATAGGAGATAACATTCTTATTATTCAAATTTATGTTGATGACATTATTTTTGGATCTACTAATGGCACTCTTTGTCAAGAATTTTCTAAATTGATGCAGCTTGAATTTCAAATGAGTATGATGGGAGAACTTAAGTTCTTCTTAGGGATACAAATTCAGCAAAGTCAAAAAGGTATATATATTCATCAAACCAAATATACAAAAGAGCTTCTTAGGAAGTTTAAGATGAGTGATTGCAAACCTATGGCTACACCAATGCACCCTACTTGTTCACTTGAAAAAGATGATTCAGGTGAAAAAGTTGACCAGAAAATCTATAGAGGAATGATAAGATCTCTACTTTACCTTACCGCTTCCAGACCTGACATCATGTTTAGTGTATGTGTATGTGCAAGATTTCAAGCTGACCCTAGGGAATCACATTTAACTGCTGTTAAGAGAATCCTTAGATACCTAAAAGGCACTACCAACCTTACCTTGTTCTACACGAAATCTCATAAGTACAAACTTAGTGGATACTGTGATTCTGATTATGCTGGAGATAAACTTGAAAGAAAGAGCACTAGTGGCAACTGCACATTTTTAGGTGACAACTTAATATCTTGGTCAAGTAAGAGACAAAACACCATTGCAATGTCAACAGCAGAGGCTGAGTACATTTCAGCAGCTAGCTGCAGTTCTCAACTACTTTGGATGAAACATCAACTTGAAGACTACAACATCCTAGAATCCAACATTCCCATCTATTGCGATAACACTTCTGCCATTTGTCTAGCCAAAAATCCTATCTTACATTCTAGAGCTAAACACATAGAGATCAAACACCACTTCATTAGGGACTTTGTTCAAAAAGGGGTACTAACCATTCAATTTATAGACACTGAACACCAATGGGCTGACATATTCACCAAACCACTACCTGAAGATAGGTTTGACTTCATCAAGAAAAACCTAAACCTTACATTCATACCTGACTGATGTTGTGATCACTTCAAAGTATTTTAGTTTTACACTAGTTATTATATT
>JBBPBP010009780.1:14669195-14681713 GCA_037974735.1 Cicer chorassanicum
GGATTAGAATAAGCCTAGGGAGGACGAAATAATGACCTAAATGTTCAACCACTGACACAAACGAACTTATTGGATGCACAAGATTGCTTAAAAACCCTAATTGGATTAGAATAAGCCTAGGGAGGACGAAATTGACCTAAATGTTCAACCACTGACACAAACGAACTTATTGAATGCACAAGATTGGTTAAAAACCCTAATTGGATTAGAATAAGCCTAGATAGGACGAAAAATGACCTAAATGTTCAACCAATTATACAAAATCACTTATTGGATGCACAAGATTGGTTAAAAACCCTAATTGGATTAAAATAAGCCAAGGGAGGACGAAAATGCCCTAAATGTTCAACCAATGATACAAAATCACTTATTGGATGCACAAGATTGGTTAGAAACCCTAATTGGATTAGAATAAGCCTAAGGAGGATGAAATTGACCTAAATGTTCAACCACTGACACAAACGAACTTATTGAATGCACAAGATTGGTTAAAAACCCTAATTGGATTAGAATAAGCCTAGGGAGGACGAAAAATGAGCTAAATGTCCAACCAATTATACAAAATCACTTATTGGATGCACAAGATTGGTTAAAAACCCAAATTGGATTAGAATAAGCCTAGGGAGGACGAAAATGACCTAAATGTTCAACAAATGTTGCAAATCCACTTATTGGATCCACAAGATTGGTTAAAACCCAAATAGGATTAGAATAAGCCGAGGGAGGACGAAATAATGACCTAAATGTTCAACCAATGGCCTAAAATCACTTATGGGATGCAAATGGTTGGTTGAAAACCCTAGCTGGATTAGAATAAACCTAGGGATGACGAAATTGACCTAAATGTTCAACCATTGACACAAACGAATTTATTGGATGCACAAGATTGGTTAAAAACCCTAATTGGATTAGAATAAGCCTAGGGAGGACGAAAATGACCTAAATGTTCAACCAATTATACAAAATCACTTTTTGGATGCACAAGATTGGTTAAAAACCCAAATTGGATTAGAATAAGCCTAGGGAGGACAAAAATGACCCAAATGTTCAACAAATGACGCAAACAAACTTATTGGATGCACAAGATTAGTTAAAAACCCTAATTGGATTAGAATAAGACTAGGGAGGACGAAAAATGACCTAAATGTTCAACCAATTATACAAAATCACTTATTGGATGCACAAGATTGGTTAAAAACCCAAATTGGATTAGAATAAGCCTAGGGAGGACGAAAATGACCTAAATGTTCAACAAATGTTGCAAATCCACTTATTGGATCCACAAGATTGGTTAAAACCCAAATAGGATTAGAATAAGCCTAGGGAGGACGAAATAATGACCTAAATGTTCAACCAATGGCATAAAATCACTTATTGGATGCAAAAGGTTGGTTGAAAACCCTAATTGGATTAGAATAAGCCTAGGGATGGCGACATTGACCTAAATGTTCAACCACTGACACAAACGAATTTATTGGATGCACAAGATTGGTTAAAAACCTTAATTGGATTAGAATAAGCCTAGGGAGGACGAAAATGACCTAAATGTTCAACCAATGGCACAAAATCACTTATTGGATGCACAAGGTCGGTTAAAAACCCTAATTGGATTAGAATAAACCTAGGGAGGACGAAATTGACCTAAATGTTCAACTACTGACACAAACGAACTTATTGGATGTACAAGATTGGTTAAAAACCCTAATTGGATTAGAATAAGCCTAGGGAGGACGAAAATGACTAAATGTTCAACCAATTATACAAAATCAGTTATTGGAAGCACAAGATTGGTTAAAAACCCAAATAGGATTAGAATAAGCCTAGGGAGGACGAAATAATGACCTTAATGTTCAACCAATGGCATAAAATCACTTATTGGATGCACAAGGTTGGTTGAAAACCCTAATTGGATTAGAATAAGCCTAGGGATGGCGAAATTGACCTAAATGTTCTACCACTGACACAAACGAATTTATTGGATGCACAAGATTGGTTAAAAACCCTAATTGAATTAGAATAAGCCTAGGGAGGACGAAAATGACCTAAATGTTCAACCAATTATACAAAATCACTTATTGGATGCACAAGATTGGTTAAAAACCCAAATTGGATTAGAATAAGCCTAGGGAGGATAAAAATGACCCAAATGTTCAACAAATGACGCAAACAAACTTATCGGATGCACAAGATTGGTTAAAAACCCTAATTGGATTAGGATAAGCCTAGGGAGGACGAAAATGCCCTAAATGTTCAACCAATGATACAAAATCACTTATTGGATGCACAAGATTGGTTAGAAACCCTAATTGGATTAGAATAAGCCTAGGGAGGACGGAATAATGACCTAAATGTTCAATCAATGGCATAAAATCACTTATTGGATGCACAAGATTGGTTAAAAACCCTAATTGGATTAGAATAAGCCTAGGGAGGACGAAAAATGACCTAAATGTTCAACCAATTATACAAAATCACTTATTGGATGCACAAGATTGGTTAAGAACCCAAATTGGATTAGAATAAGCCTAGGGAGGACAAAAATGACCCAAATGTTCAACAAATGACGCAAACAAACTTATTGGATGCACAAGATTGGTTCAAAACCCTAATTGGATTAGAATAAGCCTAGGGAGGACGAAATAATGCCCTAATTGTTCAACCAATGGCATAAAATCACTTATTGGATGCACAAGGTTGGTTGAAATCCCTAATTGGATTAGAATAAGCCTAGGGATGACGAAATTGACCTAAATGTTCAACCACTGACACAAACGAATTTATTGGATGCACAAGATTGGTTAAAAACCCTAATTCGATTAGAATAAGCCTAGGTAGGAGGAAATGACCTAAATGTTCAACCAATTATACAAAATCACTTATTGGATGCACAAGATTGGTTAAAAACCCAAATTGGATTAGAATAAGCCTAGGGAGGACGAAAATGACCTAAATGTTCAACAAATGTTGCAAATCCACTTATTGGATCCACAAGATTGGTTAAAACCCAAATAGGATTAGAATAAGCCTAGGGAGGACGAAAATGACCTAAATGTTCAACCAATTGCACAAAATCACTTATTGGATGCACAAGGTCGGTTAAAAACCCTAATTGGATTAGAATAAGCCTAGGGAGGACGGAATAATGACCTAAATGTTCAATCAATGGCATAAAATCACTTATTGGATGCACAAGATTGGTTAAAAACCCTAATTGGATTAGATTAAGCCTAGGGAGGACGAAAAATGACCTAAATGTTCAACCAATTATACAAAATCACTTATTGGATGCACAAGATTGGTTAAAAACCCAAATTGGATTAGAATAAGCCTAGGGAGGACAAAAATGACCCAAATGTTCAACAAATGACGCAAATAAACTTATTGGATGCACAAGATTGGTTCAAAACCCTAATTGGATTAGAATAAGCCTAGGGAGGACGAAATAATGCCCTAATTGTTCAACCAATGGCATAAAATCACTTATTGGATGCACAAGGTTGGTTGAAAACCCTAATTGGATTAGAATAAGCCTAGGGATGACGAAATTGACCTAAATGTTCAACCACTGACACAAACGAAATTATTGGATGCACAAGATTGGTTAAAAACCCTAATTGGATTAGAATAAGCCTAGGTAGGACGAAATGACCTAAATGTTCAACCAATTACACAAAATCACTTATTGGATGCACAGGATTGGTTAAAAACCCAAATTGGATTAGAATAAGCCTAGGGAGGACAAAAATGCCCCAAATGTTCAACAAATTACGCAAACAAACTTATTGGATGCACAAGATTGGTTAAAAACCCTAATTGGATTAGGATAAGCCTAGGGAGGACGAAAATGACCTAAATGTTCAACAAATTATACAAAATCACTTATTGGATGCACAAGATTGGTTAAAAACCCAAATTGGATTAGAATAAGCCTAGGGAGGACGAAAATGACCTAAATGTTCAACAAATGACGCAAATCCACTTATTGGATCCACAAGATTAGTTAAAAACCCAAATTGGATTAGAATAAGCCTAGGTAGGACAAAAATGACCTAAATGTTCAACAAATGATGCAAACAAACTTATTGGATGCACAAGATTTGTTAAAAACCCTAATTGGATTAAAATAAGCCTAGGGAGGACGAAAATGCCCTAAATGTTCAACCAATGATACAAAATCACTTATTGGATGCACAAGATTGGTTAGAAACCCTAATTGGATTAGAATAAGACTAGGGAGGACGAAATAATGACCTAAATGTTCAACCACTGACACAAACGAACTTATTGGATGCACAAGATTGGTTAAAAACCCTAATTGGATTAGAATAAGCCTAGAGGACGAAATTGACCTAAATGTTCAACCACTGACACAAACGAACTTATTGAATGCACAAGATTGGTTAAAAACCCTAATTGGATTAGAATAAGCCTAGGGAGGACGAAAAATGACCTAAATGTTCAACCAATTATACAAAATCACTTATTGGATGCACAAGATTGGTTAAAAACCCAAATTGGTTTAGAATAAGCCTAGGGAGGACAAAAATGACCTAAATGTTCAACAAATGATGCAAACAAACTTATTGGATGCACAACATTGGTTAAAAACCCTAATTGGATTAAAATAAGCCTAGGGAGGACGAAAATGCCCTAAATGTTCAACCAATGATACAAAATCACTTATTGGATGCCCAAGATTGGTTAGAAACCCTAATTGGATTAGAATAAGCCTAGGGAGGATGAAATTGACCTAAATGTTCAACCACTGACACAAACGAACTTATTGAATGCACAAGATTGGTTAAAAACCCTAATTGGATTAGAATAAGCCTAGGGAGGACGAAATAATGACCTAAATGTTCAACCACTGACACAAACGAACTTATTGGAAGCACAAGATTGGTTAAAAACCCTAATTGGATTAGAATAAGCCTAGGGAGGACGAAATTGACCTAAATGTTCAACCACTGACACAAACGAACTTATTGAATGCACAAGATTGGTTAAAAACCCTAATTGGATTAGAATAAGCCTAGGGAGGACGAAAAATGACCTAAATGTTCAACCAATTATACAAAATCACTTATTGGATGCACAAGATTGGTTAAAAACCCAAATTGGTTTAGAATAAGCCTAGGGAGGACGAAAATGACCTAAATGTTCAACAAATGTTGCAAATCCACTTATTGGATCCACAAGATTGGTTAAAACCCAAATAGGATTAGAATAAGCCTAGGGAGGACGAAATAATGACCTAAATGTTCAACCAAGGGCAGAAAATCACTTATTGGATGCACAAGGTTGGTTGAAAACCCTAATTGGATTAGAATAAGCCTAGGGATGACGAAATTGACCTAAATGTTCAACCACTGACACAAACGAATTTATTGGATGCACAAGATTGGTTAAAAACCCTAATTGAATTAGAATAAGCCTAGGGAGGACGAAAATGACCTAAATGTTCAACCAATTATACAAAATCACTTATTGGATGCACAAGATTGGTTAAAAACCCAAATTGGATTAGAATAAGCCTAGGGAGGATAAAAATGACCCAAATGTTCAACAAATGACGCAAACAAACTTATTGGATACACAAGATTGGTTAAAAACCCTAATTGGATTAGGATAAGCCTAGGGAGGACGAAAATGCCCTAAATGTTCAACCAATGATACAAAATCACTTATTGGATGCACAAGATTGGTTAGAAACCCTAATTGGATTAGAATAAGCCTAAGGAGGACGGAATAATGACCTAAATGTTCAACCAATGGCATAAAATCACTTATTGGATGCACAAGATTGGTTAAAAACCCTAATTGGATTAGAATAAGCCTAGGGAGGACGAAAAATGACCTAAATGTTCAACCAATTATACAAAATCACTTATTGGATGCACAAGATTGGTTAAAAACCCAAATTGGATTAGAATAAGCCTAGGGAGGACAAAAATGACCCAAATGTTCAACAAATGACGCAAACAAACTTATTGGATGCACAAGATTGGTTCAAAACCCTAATTGGATTAGAATAAGCCTAGGGAGGACGAAATAATGCCCTAATTGTTCAACCAATGGCATAAAATCACTTATTGGATGCACAAGAATGGTTGAAAACCCTAATTGGATTAGAATAAGCCTAGGGATGACGAAATTGACCTAAATGTTCAACCACTGACACAAACGAATTTATTGGATGCACAAGATTGGTTAAAAACCCTAATTGGATTAGAATAAGCCTAGGTAGGACGAAATGACTTAAATGTTCAACCAATTATACAAAATCACTTATTGGATGCACAAGTTTGGTTAAAAACCCAAATTGGATTAGAATAAGCCTAGGGAGGACGAAAATGACCTAAATGTTCAACAAATGTTGCAAATCCACTTATTGGATCCACAAGATTGGTTAAAACCCAAATAGGATTAGAATAAGCCTAGGGAGGACGAAAATGACCTAAATGTTCAACCAATTGCACAAAATCACTTATTGGATGCACAAGGTCGGTTAAAAACCCTAATTGGATTAGAATAAGCCTAGGGAGGACGGAATAATGACCTAAATGTTCAATCAATGGCATAAAATCACTTATTGGATGCACAAGATTGGTTAAAAACCCTAATTGGATTAGATTAAGCCTAGGGAGGACGAAAAATGACCTAAATGTTCAACCAATTATACAAAATCACTTATTGGATGCACAAGATTGGTTAAAAACCCAAATTGGATTAGAATAAGCCTAGGGAGGACAAAAATGACCCAAATGTTCAACAAATGACGCAAACAAACTTATTGGATGCACAAGATTGGTTCAAAACCCTAATTGGATTAGAATAAGCCTAGGGAGGACGAAATAATGCCCTAATTGTTCAACCAATGGCATAAAATCACTTATTGGATGCACAAGAATGGTTGAAAACCCTAATTGGATTAGAATAAGCCTAGGGATGACGAAATTGACCTAAATGTTCAACCACTGACACAAACGAATTTATTGGATGCACAAGATTGGTTAAAAACCCTAATTGGATTAGAATAAGCCTAGGGAGGACGAAAATGACCTAAATGTTCAACCAATTATACAAAATCAATTATTGGATGCACAAGATTGGTTAAAACCCAAATAGAATTAGAATAAGCCTAGGGAGGACGAAAATGACCTAAATGTTCAACCAATGGCATAAAATCACTTATTGGATGCACAAGGTTGGTTAAAAATCCTAATTGGATTAGAATAAGCCTAGGGAGGAGGAAATTGAACTAAATGTTCAACCACTGATACAAAATCACTTATTGGATGCACAAGATTGGTTAAAAACCCTAATTGGATTAGAATAAGCCTAAGGAGGACGAAATTGACCTAAATGTTCAACCACTGACACAAACGAACTTATTGAATGCACAAGATTGGTTAAAAACCATAATTGGATTAGAATAAGCCTAGGGAGGACGAAAAATGACCTAAATGTTCAACCAATTATACAAAATCACTTATTGGATGCACAAGTTTGGTTAAAAACCCAAATTGGATTAGAATAAGCCTAGGGAGGACGAAAATGCCCTAAATGTTCAACCAATGATACAAAATCACTTATTGGATGCACAAGATTGGTTAGAAACCCTAATTGGATTAGAATAAGCCTAGGGAGGATGAAATTGACCTAAATGTTCAACCACTGACACAAACGAACTTATTGAATGCACAAGATTGGTTAAAAACCCTAATTGGATTAGAATAAGCCTAGGGAGGACGAAAAATGACCTAAATGTTCAACCAATTATATAAAATCACTTATTGGATGCACAAGATTGGTTAAAAACCCAAATTGGATTAGAATAAGCCTAGGGAGGACAAAAATGACCTAAATGTTCAACAAATGACGCAAACAAACTTATTGGATGCACAAGATTGGTTAAAAACCCTAATTGGATTAAAATTAGCCTAGGGAGGATGAAATAATGACCTAAATGTTCAACCACTGACACAAACGAACTTATTGGATGCACAAGATTGATTAAAAACCCTAATTGGATTAGAATAAGCCTAGGGAGGACGAAAATGACCTATATGTTCAACAAATGACGCAAACAAACTTATTGGATGCACAAGATTGGTTAAAAACCCTAATTGGATTAGAATAAGCCTAGGGAGGACGAAAATGCCCTAAATGTTCAACCAATGATACAAAATCACTTATTGGATGCACAAGATTGGTTAGAAACCCTAATTGGATTAGAATAAGCCTAGGGAGGATGAAATTGACCTAAATGTTCAACCACTAACACAAACGAACTTATTGAATGCACAAGATTGGTTAAAAAACCCTAATTGGATTAGAATAAGCCTAGGGAGGACGAAAAATGACCTAAATGTTCAACCAATTATACAAAATCACTTATTGGATGCACAAGATTGGTTAAAAACCCAAATTGGATTAGAATAAGCCTAAGGAGGACGAAAATGACCTAAATGTTCAACAAATGACAAAAATCCACTTATTGGATCCACAAGATTGGTTAAAACCCAAATAGGATTAGAATAAGCCTAGGGAGGACGAAATAATGACCTAAATGTTCAACCAATGGCATAAAATCACTTATTGGATGCACAAGGTTGGTTGAAAACCCTAATTGGATTAGAATAAGCCTAGGGATGACGAAATTGACCTAAATGTTCAACCACTGACACAAACGAATTTATTGGATGCACAAGATTGGTTAAAAACCCTAATTGGATTAGAATAAGCCTAGGGAGGACGAAAATGCCCTATATGTTCAACCAATGATACAAAATCACTTATTGGATGCACAAGATTGGTTAGAAACCCTAATTGGATTAGAATAAGCCTAGGGAGGATGAAATTGACCTAAATTTTCAACCAATGACACAAACGAACATATTGGATGCACAAGATTGGTTAAAAATCCAAATTGGATTAGAATAACCCTAGGGAGGGCGAAAATGACCTAAATGTTCAACCAATGACACAAAATCACTTGTTGAGTGCACAAGATTTGTTAAAACCCTAATTGGATTAGAATAAGCCTAGGGAGGACGAAAATGACCTAAATGTTCAACCACTGACACAAACGAACTTTTTGGATGCACAAGATTGGTTAAAAACCCTAATTGGATTAGAATAAGCCTAGGGAGGACGAAAATGACTAAATGTTCAACCAATTATACAAAATCACTTATTGGAAGCACAAGATTGGTTAAAAACCCAAATTGGATTAGAATAAGCCTAGGGACGACGAAAATGACCTAAATGTTCAACAAATGACGCAAACGAACTTATTGGATGCACAAGATTGGTTAAAAACCCTAATTGTATTAGAATAAGCCTAGGGAGGACGAAAATGAACTAAATGTTCAACAAATTATACCAAATCACTTATTGGATGCACAAGATTGGTTAAAAACCCTAATTGAATTAGAATAAGCCTAGGGAGGACGAAAATGACCTAAATGTTCAACCAATTATACAAAATCACTTATTGGATGCACAAGATTGGTTAAAAACCCAAATTGGATTAGAATAAGCCTAGGGAGGATAAAAATGACCCAAATGTTCAACAAATGACGCAAACAAACTTATTGGATACACAAGATTGGTTAAAAACCCTAATTGGATTAGGATAAGCCTAGGGAGGACGAAAATGCCCTAAATGTTCAACCAATGATACAAAATCACTTATTGGATGCACAAGATTGGTTAGAAACCCTAATTGGATTAGAATAAGCCTAAGGAGGACGGAATAATGACCTAAATGTTCAACCAATGGCATAAAATCACTTATTGGATGCACAAGGTTTGTTGAAAACCCTAATTGGATTAGAATAAGCCTAGGGAGGATGAAATTGACCTAAATGTTCAACCACTGACACAAACGAACTTATTGAATGCACAAGATTGATTAAAAACCCTAATTGGATTAGAATAAGCCTAGGGAGGACGAAAATGACCTATATGTTCAACAAATGACGCAAACAAACTTATTGGATGCACAAGATTGGTTAAAAACCCTAATTGGATTAGAATAAGCCTAGGGAGGACGAAAATGCCCTAAATGTTCAACCAATGATACAAAATCACTTATTGGATGCACAAGATTGGTTAGAAACCCTAATTGGATTAGAATAAGCCTAGGGAGGATGAAATTGACCTAAATGTTCAACCACTGACACAAACGAACTTATTGAATGCACAAGATTGGTTAAAAACCCTAATTGGATTAGAATAAGCCTAGGGAGGACGAAAAATGACCTAAATGTTCAACCAATTATATAAAATCACTTATTGGATGCACAAGATTGGTTAAAAACCCAAATTGGATTAGAATAAGCCTAGGGAGGACAAAAATGACCTAAATGTTCAACAAATGACGCAAACAAACTTATTGGATGCACAAGATTGGTTAAAAACCCTAATTGGATTAAAATTAGCCTAGGGAGGATGAAATAATGACCTAAATGTTCAACCACTGACACAAACGAACTTATTGGATGCACAAGATTGATTAAAAACCCTAATTGGATTAGAATAAGCCTAGGGAGGACGAAAATGACCTATATGTTCAACAAATGACGCAAACAAACTTATTGGATGCACAAGATTGGTTAAAAACCCTAATTGGATTAGAATAAGCCTAGGGAGGACGAAAATGCCCTAAATGTTCAACCAATGATACAAAATCACTTATTGGATGCACAAGATTGGTTAGAAACCCTAATTGGATTAGAATAAGCCTAGGGAGGCTGAAATTGACCTAAATGTTCAACCACTGACACAAACGAACTTATTGAATGCACAAGATTGGTTAAAAACCCTAATTGGATTAGAATAAGCCTAGGGAGGACGAAAAATGACCTAAATGTTCAACCAATTATACAAAATCACTTATTGGATGCACAAGATTGGTTAAAAACCCAAATTAGATTAGAATAAGCCTAGGGAGGACGAAAATGACCTAAATGTTCAACAAATGTTGCAAATCCACTTATTGGATCCACAAGATTGGTTAAAACTCAAATAGGATTAGAATAAGCCTAGGGAGGACGAAATAATGACCTAAATGTTAAACCAATGGCATAAAATCACTTATTGGATGCACAAGGTTGGTTGAAAACCCTAATTGGATTAGAATAAGCCTAGGGATGACGAAATTGACCTAAATGTTCAACCACCGACACAAATGAATTTATTGGATGCACAAGATTGGTTAAAAACCCTAATTGGATTAGAATAAGCCTAGGGAGGACGAAAATGACCTAAATGTTCAACCAATTATACAAAATCACTTATTGGATGCACAAGATTGGTTAAAAACCCAAATTGGATTAGAATAAGCCTAGGGAGGACGAAAATGACCTAAATGTTCAACAAATGACGCAAATCCACTTATTGGATCCACAAGATTGGTTAAAACCCAAATAGGATTAGAATAAGCCTAGGGAGGACGAAAATGACCTAAATGTTCAACCAATGGCATAAAATCACTTATTGGATGCACAAGGTTGGTTCAAAGCCCTAATTGGATTAGAATAAGCCTAGGGATGACGAAATTGACCTAAATGTTCAACCACTGACACAAACGAATTTATTGGATGCACAAGATTGGTTAAAAACCCTAATTGGATTAGAATAAGCCTAGGGAGGACGAAAATGACCTAAATGTTCAACCAATTATACAAAATCACTTATTGGATGCACAAGATGGTTAAAAACCCAAATTGGATTAGAATAAGCCTAGGGAGGACAAAAATGACCTAAATGTTCAACAAATGACGCAAACAAACTTATTGGATGCACAACATTGGTTAAAAACCCTAATTGGATTAGAATAAGCATAAGGAGGACGAAAATGTCCTAAATGTTCAACCAATGATACAAAATCACTTATTGGATGCACAAGATTGGTTAGAAACCCTAATTGGATTAGAATAAGCCTAGGGAGGATGAAATTGACCTAAATTTTCAACCAATGACACAAACGAACATATTGGATGCACAAGATTGGTTAAAAATCCAAATTGGATTAGAATAACCCTAGGGAGGGCGAAAATGACCTAAATGTTCAACCAATGACACAAAATCACTTATTGAGTGCACAAGATTTGTTAAAACCCTAATTGGATTAGAATAAGCCTAGGGAGGACGAAAATGACCTAAATGTTCAACCACTGACACAAACGAACTTTTTGGATGTACAAGATTGGTTAAAAACCCTAATTGGATTAGAATAAGCCTAGGGAGGACGAAAATGACTAAATGTTAAACCAATTATACAAAATCTCTTATTGGAAGCACAAGATTGGTTAAAAACCCAAATTGGATTAGAATAAGCCTAGGGACGACGAAAATGACCTAAATGTTCAACAAATGACGCAAACAAACTTATTGGATGCACAAGATTGGTTAAAAACCCTAATTGGATTAGAATAAGCCTAGGGAGGACGAAAATGCCCTAAATGTTCAACCAATGATACAAAATCACTTATTGGATGCACAAGATT
>JBBPBP010009780.1:14681723-14764749 GCA_037974735.1 Cicer chorassanicum
GAATTTATTGGATGCACAAGATTGGTTAAAAACCCTAATTGGATTAGAATAAGCCTAGGGAGGACGAAAATGACCTAAATGTTCAACCAATTATACAAAATCACTTATTGGATGCACAAGATTGGTTAAAAACCCAATTTGGATTAGAATAAGCCTAGGGAGGACAAAAATGACCCAAATGTTCAACAAATGACGCAAACAAACTTATTGGATGCACAAGATTGGTTAAAAACCCTAATTGGATTAGAATAAGCCTAGGGAGGACGAAAATGCCCTAAATGTTCAACCAATGATACAAAATCACTTATTGGATGCACAAGATTGGTTAGAAACCCTAATTGGATTAGAATAAGCCTAGGGAGGATGAAATTGACCTAAATGTTCAACCACTAACACAAACGAACTTATTGAATGCACAAGATTGGTTAAAAAACCCTAATTGGATTAGAATAAGCCTAGGGAGGACGAAAAATGACCTAAATGTTCAACCAATTATACAAAATCACTTATTGGATGCACAAGATTGGTTAAAAACCCAAATTGGATTAGAATAAGCCTAAGGAGGACGAAAATGACCTAAATGTTCAACAAATGACAAAAATCCACTTATTGGATCCACAAGATTGGTTAAAACCCAAATAGGATTAGAATAAGCCTAGGGAGGACGAAATAATGACCTAAATGTTCAACCAATGGCATAAAATCACTTATTGGATGCACAAGGTTGGTTGAAAACCCTAATTGGATTAGAATAAGCCTAGGGATGACGAAATTGACCTAAATGTTCAACCACTGACACAAACGAATTTATTGGATGCACAAGATTGGTTAAAAACCCTAATTGGATTAGAATAAGCCTAGGGAGGACGAAAATGACCTAAATGTTCAACCAATTATACAAAATCACTTATTGGATGCACAAGATTGGTTAAAAACCCAAATTGGATTAGAATAAGCCTAGGGAGGACAAAAATGACCCAAATGTTCAACAAATGACGCAAACAAACTTATTGGATGCACAAGATTGGTTAAAAACCCTAATTGGATTAGGATAAGCCTAGGTAGGACGAAAATGACCTAAATGTTCAACAAATGTTGCAAATCCACTTATTGGATCCACAAGATTTGTTAAAACCCAAATAGGATTAGAATAAGCCTGAGGAGGACGAAATAATGACCTAAATGTTCAACAAATGGCATAAAATCACTTATTGGATGCACAAGGTTGGTTGAAAACCCTAATTGGATTAGAATAAGCCTAGGGATGACGAAATTGACCAAAATGTTCAACCACTGACACAAACGAATTTATTGGATGCACAAGATTGGTTAAAAACCCTAATTGGATTAGAATAAGCCTAGGGAGGACGAAAATGACCTAAATGTTCAACCAATTAAACAAAATCACTTATTGGATGCACAAGATTGGTTAAAAACCCAAATTGGATTAGAATAAGCCTAGGGAGGACAAAAATGACCTAAATCTTCAACAAATGACGCAAACAAACTTATTGGATGCACAAGATTGGTTAAAAACCCTAATTGGATTAGAATAAGCCTATGGAGGACGAAAATGCCCTAAATGTTCAACCAATGATACAAAATCACTTATTGGATGCACAAGATTGGTTAGAAACCCTAATTGGATTAGAATAAGCCTAGGGAGGATGAAATTGACCTAAATTTTCAACCAATGACACAAACGAACATATTGGATGCACAAGATTGGTTAAAAACCCTAATTGGATTAGAATAACCCTAGGGAGGACCAAAATGACCTAAATGTTAAACCAATGACACAAAATCACTTATTGAGTGCACAAGATTGGTTAAAACCCTAATTGGATTAGAATAAGCCTAGGGAGGACGAAAATGACCTAAATGTTCAACCAATTATACAAAATCACATATTGGATGCACAAGATTGGTTAAAAACTCAAATTGGATTAGAATAACCCTATGGAGGACGAAAATGACCTAAATGTTCAACCGGCACAAAATCACTTATTGGACGCATAAGGTTGGTTAAAAACCCTAATTGGATTAGAATAAGCCTAGGGAGGACGAAATTGACCTTAATGTTCAACCAGTGACACAAACGAACTTATTGGATGCACAAGATTGGTTAAAAACCCTAATTGTATTAGAATAAGCCTAGGGAGGACGAAAATGACCTAAATGTGCAACCAAATATACAACATCACTTATTGGATGCACAAGATTGGTTAAAAACCCAAATTGGATTAGAATAAGCCTAGGGAGGACGAAAATGACCTAAATGTTCAACAAATGTTGCAAATCCACTTATTGGATCCACAAGATTGGTTAAAACCCAAATAGGATTAGAATAAGCCTAGGGAGGACGAAATAATGACCTAAATGATCAACCAATGGCATAAAATCACTTATTGGATGCACAAGGTTGGTTGAAAACCCTAATTAGATTAGAATAAGCCTAGGGATGACGAAATTGACCTAAATGTTCAACCACTGACACAAACGAATTTATTGGATGCACAAGATTGGTTTAAAACCCTAATTGGATTAGAATAAGCCTAGGAAGGACGAAAATGACCTAAATGTTCAACCAATTATACAAAATCACTTATTGGATGCACAAGATTGGTTAAAACCCAAATAGGATTAGAATAAGCCTAGGGAGGAGGAAATTGACCTAAATGTTCAACCACTAATACAAAATCACTTATTGGATGCACAAGATTGGTTAAAAACCCTAATTGGATTAGAATAAGCCTAGGGAAGACGAAATTGACCTAAATGTTCAACCACTGACACAAACGAACTTATTGAATGCACAAGATTGGTTAAAAACCCTAATTGGATTAGAATAAGCCTAGGGAGGACGAAAAATGACCTAAATGTTCAACCAATTATACAAAATCACTTATTGGATGCACAAGATTGGTTAAAAACCCAAATTGGATTAGAATAAGCCTAGGGAGGACGAAAATGACCTAAATGTTCAACAAATGTTGCAAATCCACTTATTGGATCCACAAAAATTGTTAATACTCAAATAGGATTAGAATAAGCCTAGGGAGGACGAAATAATGACCTAAATGTTCAACCAATGGCATAAAATCACTTATTGGATGCACAAGGTTGGTTGAAAACCCTAATTGGATTAGAATAAGCTTAGGGATGACGAAATTGACCTAAATGTTCAACCACTGACACAAACGAATTTATTGGATGCACAAGATTGGTTAAAAACCCTAATTGGATTCGAATAAGCCTAGGGAGGACGAAAATGACCTAAATGTTCAACAAATAATACAAAATCACTTATTGGATGCACAAGATTGGTTAAAAACCCAAATTGGATTAGAATAAGCCTAAGGAGGACAAAAATGACCTAAATGTTCAACAAATGACGCAAACAAACTTATTGGATGCACAAGATTGGTTAAAAACCCTAATTGGATTAGAATAAGCCTAGGGTGGACGAAAATGCCCTAAATGTTCAACCAATGATACAAAATCACTTATTGGATGCACAAGATTGGTTAAAAACCCAAATTGGAATAGAATAAGCCTAGGGAGGACGAAATAATGTTCACCTATTGGATGCACAAGATTGGTTAAAAACCCTAATTGGATTAGAATAAGCCTAGGGAGAACGAAAAATGACC
Source organism: Cicer chorassanicum (assembly GCA_037974735.1). Classification (NCBI taxonomy): domain Eukaryota; kingdom Viridiplantae; phylum Streptophyta; class Magnoliopsida; order Fabales; family Fabaceae; genus Cicer; species Cicer chorassanicum. The sequence continues at coordinate 14,685,377 of JBBPBP010009780.1, forward strand.
TAAATGTTCAACCAATTATAGAAAATCACTTATTGGATGCAAAAGATGGGTTAAAAACTCAAATTGGATTAGAATAAGCCTAGGGAGGACGAAAATGACCTAAATGTTCAACAAATGTTGCAAATCCGCTTATTGGATCCACAAGATTGGTTAAAACCCAAATAGGATTAGAATAAGCCTATGGAGGACGAAATAATGACCAAAATGTTCAACCAATGGCATAAAATCACTTATTGGATGCACAAGGTTGGTTGAAAACCCTAATTGGATTAGAATAAGCCTAGGGATGACAAAATTGACCTAAATATTCAACCACTGACACAAACGAATTTATTGGATGCACAAGATTGGTTATAAACCCTAATAGGATTAGAAAAAGCCTAGGGAGGACGAAAATGACCTAAATCTTCAACAAATGACGCAAACAAACTTATTGGATGCAGAAGATTGGTTAAAAACCCTAATTGGATTAGAATAAGCCTAGGGAGGACGAAAATGCCCTAACCTTTCAACCAATGATGTAAAATCACTTATTGGATGCACAAGATTGGTTAGAAACCCTAATTGGATTAGAATAAGCCTAGGGAGGATGAAATTGACCTAAATTTTCAACCAATGACAGAAACGAACATATTGGATGCACAAGATTGGTTAAAAACCCTAATTGGATTAGAATAACCCTAGGGAGGACGAAAATGACCTAAATGTTCAACCAATGACACAAAATCACTTATTGAGTGCACAAGATTGGTTAAAACCCTAAATGGATTAGAATAAGCCTAGGGAGGACGAAAATGACCTAAATGTTCAACCAATTATACAAAATCACATATTGGATGCACAAGATTGGTTAAAAACTCAAATTGGATTAGAATAACCCTAGGTAGGACGAAAATGACCTAAATGTTCAACCGGCACAAAATCACTTATTGGACGCATAAGGTTGGTTAAAAACCCTAATTGGATTAGAATAAGCTTAGGGAGGACGAAATTGACCTTAATGTTCAACCACTGACACAAACGAACTTATTCGATGCACAAGATTGGTTAAAAACCCTAATTGGATTAGAATAAGCCTAGGGAGGACGAAAATGACCTAAATGTTCAACCAATTATACAAAATCACTTATTGGAAGCACAAGATTGGTTAAAAACTCAAATTGGATTAGAATAAACCTAGGGAGAATGAAAATGACCTAAATGTTCAATAAATGACGCAAACGAACTTATTGGATGCACAAGATTGGTTAAAAACCCTAATTGGATTAGAATAAGCCTAGGGAGGATGAAAATGACCTAAATCTTCAACAAATGACCCAAATCCACTTATTGGATCCACAAGATTGGTTAAAACCCAAATAGGATTAGAATAAGCCTAGGGAGGACGAAATAATGACCTAAATGTTCAACCAATGGCATAAAATCACTTATTGGATGCACAAGGTTGGTTGAAAACCCTAATTGGATTAGAATAAGCCTAGGGATGACGAAATTGACCTAAATGGTCAACCACTGACACAAACGAATTTATTGGATGCACAAGATTGGTTAAAAACCCTTATTGGATTAGAATAGGCCTAGGGAGGACGAAAATGCCCTAAATGTTCAACCAATGATACAAAATCACTTATTGGATGCACAAGATTGGTTAAAACCCAAATAGGATTAGAAAAAGCCTAGGGAGGACGAAAATGACCTAAATGTTCAACCAATGGCATAAAATCACTTATTGGATGCACAAGGTTGGTTAAAAATCCTAATTGGATTAGAATAAGCCTAGGGAGGAGGAAATTGAACTAAATGTTCAACCACTGATACAAAATCACTTATTGGATACACAAGATTGGTTAAAAACCCTAATTGGATTAGAATAAGCCTAGGGATGACGAAATTGACCTAAATGTTCAACCACTGACACAAACGAATTTATTGGATGCACAAGATTGGTTAAAAACCCTAATTGGATTAGAATAAGCCTAGGGAGGACGAAAATGACCTAAATGTTCAACCAATTAAACAAAATCACTTATTGGATGCACAAGATTGGTTAAAACCCCAAATTGGATTAGAATAAGCCTAGGGAGGAAAAAAATGACCTAAATCTTTAACAAATGACGCAAACAAACTTATTGGATGCAGAAGATTGGTTAAAAACCCTAATTGGATTAGAATAAGCCTAGGGAGGACGAAAATGCCCTAACCTTTCAACCAATGATGTAAAATCACTTATTGGATGCACAAGATTGGTTAGAAACCCTAATTGGATTAGAATAAGCCTAGGGAGGATGAAATTGACCTAAATTTTCAACCAATGACACAAACGAACATATTGGATGCACAAGATTGGTTAAAGACCCTAATTGGATTAGAATAACCCTAGGGAGGACGAAAATGACCTAAATGTTCAACCAATGACACAAAATCACTTATTGATTGCACAAGATTGGTTAAAACCCTAAATGGATTAGAATAAGCCTAGGGAGGACGAAAATGACCTAAATGTTCAACCAATTATACAAAATCACATATTGGATGCACAAGATTGGTTAAAAACTCAAATTGGATTAGAATAACCCTAGGGAGGACGAAAATGACCTAAATGTTCTACCGGCACAAAATCAATTATTATTCGCATAAGGTTGGTTAAAAACCCTAATTGGATTAGATTAAGCCTAGGGAGGACGAAATTGACCTTAATGTTCAACCACTGACACAAACGAACTTATTGGATGCACAAGATTGGTTAAAAACCCTAATTGTATTAGAATAAGCCTAGGGAGGACGAAAATGACCTAAATGTTCAACCAATTATACAAAATCACTTATTGGAAGCACAAGATTGGTTAAAAACTCAAATTGGATTAGAATAAACCTAGGGAGAATGAAAATGACCTAAATGTTCAATAAATGACGCAAACGAACTTATTCGATGCACAAGATTGGTTAAAAACCCTAATTGGATTAGAATAAGCCTAGGGAGGACGAAAATGACCTAAATCTTCAACAAATGACCCAAATCCACTTATTGGATCCACAAGATTGGTTAAAACCCAAATAGGATTAGAATAAGCCTAGGGAGGACGAAATAATGACCTAAATGTTCAACCAATGGCATAAAATCACTTATTGGATGCACAAGGTTGGTTGAAAACCCTAATTGGATTAGAATAAGCCTAGGGATGACGAAATTGACCTAAATGGTCAACCACTGACACAAACGAATTTATTGGATGCACAAGATTGGTTAAAAACCCTAATTGGATTAGAATAGGCCTAGGGAGGACGAAAATGCCCTAAATGTTCAACCAATGATACAAAATCACTTATTGGATGCACAAGATTGGTTAAAACCCAAATAGGATTAGAAAAAGCCTAGGGAGGACGAAAATGACCTAAATGTTCAACCAATGGCATAAAATCACTTATTGGATGCACAAGGTTGGTTAAAAATCCTAATTGGATTAGAATAAGCCTAGGGAGGAGGAAATTGAACTAAATGTTCAACCACTGATACAAAATCACTTATTGGATACACAAGATTGGTTAAAAACCCTAATTGGATTAGAATAAGCCTAGGGATGACGAAATTGACCTAAATGTTCAACCACTGACACAAACGAATTTATTGGATGCACAAGATTGGTTAAAAACCCTAATTGGATTAGAATAAGCCTAGGGAGGACGAAAATGACCTAAATGTTCAACCAATTAAACAAAATCACTTATTGGATGCACAAGATTGGTTAAAACCCCAAATTGGATTAGAATAAGCCTAGGGAGGAAAAAAATGACCTAAATCTTTAACAAATGACGCAAACAAACTTATTGGATGCAGAAGATTGGTTAAAAACCCTAATTGGATTAGAATAAGCCTAGGAAGGACGAAAATGCCCTAACCTTTCAACCAATGATGTAAAATCACTTATTGGATGCACAAGATTGGTTAGAAACCCTAATTGGATTAGAATAAGCCTAGGGAGGATGAAATTGACCTAAATTTTCAACCAATGACACAAACGAACATATTGGATGCACAAGATTGGTTAAAAACCCTAATTGGATTAGAATAACCCTAGGGAGGACGAAAATGACCTAAATGTTCAACCAATGACACAAAATCACTTATTGATTGCACAAGATTGGTTAAAACCCTAAATGGATTAGAATAAGCCTAGGGAGGACGAAAATGACCTAAATGTTCAACCAATTATACAAAATCACATATTGGATGCACAAGATTGGTTAAAAACTCAAATTGGATTAGAATAACCCTAGGGAGGACGAAAATGACCTAAATGTTCTACCGGCACAAAATCAATTATTATTCGCATAAGGTTGGTTAAAAACCCTAATTGGATTAGATTAAGCCTAGGGAGGACGAAATTGACCTTAATGTTCAACCACTGACACAAACGAACTTATTGGATGCACAAGATTGGTTAAAAACCCTAATTGTATTAGAATAAGCCTAGGGAGGACGAAAATGACCTAAATGTGCAACTAATTATACAAAATCACTTATTGGATGCACAAGATTGGTTAAAAACCCAAATTGGATTAGAATAAGCCTAGGGAGGACGAAAATGACCTAAATCTTCAACAAATGACCCAAATCCACTTATTGGATCCACAAGATTGGTTAAAACCCAAATAGGATTAGAATAAGCCTAGGGAGGACGAAATAATGACCTAAATGTTCAACCAATGGCATAAAATCACTTATTGGATGCACAAGGTTGGTTGAAAACCCTAATTCGATTAGAATAAGCCTAGGGATGATGAAATTGACCTAAATGTTCAACCACTGACACAAACGAATTTATTGGATGCACAAGATTGGTTAAAAACCCTAATTGGATTAGAATAGGCCTAGGGAGGACGAAAATGCCCTACATGTTCAACCAATGATACAAAATCACTTATTGGATGCACAAGATTGGTTAAAACCCAAATAGGATTAGAATAAGCCTAGGGAGGACGAAAATGACCTAAATGTTCAACCAATGGCATAAAATCACTTATTGGATGCACAAGGTTGGTTAAAAATCCTAATTGGATTAGAATAAGCCTAGGGAGGAGGAAATTGAACTAAATGTTCAACCACTGATACAAAATCACTTACTGGATACACAAGATTGGTTAAAAACCCTAATTGGATTAGAATAAGCCTAGGGATGACGAAATTGACCTAAATGTTCAACCACTGACACAAACGAATTTATTGGATGCACAAGATTGGTTAAAAACCCTAATTGGATTAGAATAAGCCTAGGGAGGACGAAAATGACCTAAATGTTCAACCAATTAAACAAAATCACTTATTGGATGCACAAGATTGGTTAAAACCCCAAATTGGATTAGAATAAGCCTAGGGAGGACAAAAATGACCTAAATCTTTAACAAATGACGCAAACAAACTTATTGGATGCACAAGATTGGTTAAAAACCCTAATTGGATTAGAATAAGCCTAAGGAGGACGAAAATGGTTTAAATGTTCAACCAATGATAAAAAATCACTTATTGGATGCACAAGATTGGTTAGAAACCCTAATTGGATTAGAATAAGCCTAGGGAGGATGAAATTGACCTAAATTTTCAACCAATGACACAAACGAACATATTGGATGCACAAGATTGGTTAAAAACCCTAATTGGATTAGAATAACCCTAGGGAGGACGAAAATGACCTAAATGTTCAACCAATGACACAAAATAACTTATTGAGTGCACAAGATTGGTTAAAACCCTAATTGAATTAGAATAAGCCTAGGGAGGACGAAAATGACCTAAATGTTCAACCAATTATACAAAATCACATATTGGATGCACAAGATTGGTTAAAAACTCAAATTGGATTAGAATAACCCTAGGGAGGACGAAAATGACCTAAATGTTCAACCGGCACAAAATCTCTTATTGGACGCATAAGGTTGGTTAAAAACCCTAATTGGATTAGAATAAGCCTTGGGAGGACGAAATTGACCTTAATGTTCAACCACTGACACAAACCAACTTATTGGATGCACAAGATTGGTTAAAAACCCAAATAGGATTAGAATAAGCCTAGGGAGGACGAAATAATGACCTAAATGTTCAACCAATGGCATAAAATCACTTATTGGATGCACAAGGTTGGTTGAAAACCCTAATTGGATTAGAATAAGCCTAGGGATGACGAAATTGACCTAAATGTTCAACCACTGACACAAACGAATTTATTGGATGCACAAGATTGGTTAAAAACCCTAATTGGATTAGAATAAGCCTAGGGAGGACGAAAATGACCTAAATGTTCAACCAATTATACAAAATCACTTATTGGATGCACAAGATTGGTTAAAACCCAAATAGGATTAGAATAAGCCTAGGGAGGACGAAAATGACCTAAATGTTCAACCAATGGCATAAAATCACTTATTGGATGCACAAGGTTGGTTAAAAATCCTAATTGGATTAGAATAAGCCTAGGGAGGAGGAAATTGAACTAAATGTTCAACCACTGATACAAAATCACTTATTGGATACACAAGATTGGTTAAAAACCCTAATTGGATTAGAATAAGCCTAGGGATGACGAAATTGACCTAAATGTTCAACCACTGACACAAACGAATTTATTGGATGCACAAGATTGGTTAAAAACCCTAATTGGATTAGAATAGGCCTAGGGAGGACGAAAATGCCCTAAATGTTCAACCAATGATACAAAATCACTTATTGGATGCACAAGATTGGTTAAAACCCAAATAGGATTAGAAAAAGCCTAGGGAGGACGAAAATGACCTAAATGTTCAACCAATGGCATAAAATCACTTATTGGATGCACAAGGTTGGTTAAAAATCCTAATTGGATTAGAATAAGCCTAGGGAGGAGGAAATTGAACTAAATGTTCAACCACTGATACAAAATCACTTATTGGATACACAAGATTGGTTAAAAACCCTAATTGGATTAGAATAAGCCTAGGGATGACGAAATTGACCTAAATGTTCAACCACTGACACAAACGAATTTATTGGATGCACAAGATTGGTTAAAAACCCTAATTGGATTAGAATAAGCCTAGGGAGGACGAAAATGACCTAAATGTTCAACCAATTAAACAAAATCACTTATTGGATGCACAAGATTGGTTAAAACCCCAAATTGGATTAGAATAAGCCTAGGGAGGACAAAAATGACCTAAATCTTCAACAAATGACGCAAACAAACTTATTGGATGCACAAGATTGGTTAAAAACCCTAATTGGATTAGAATAAGCCTAAGGAGGACGAAAATGGTTTAAATGTTCAACCAATGATACAAAATCACTTATTGGATGCACAAGATTGGTTAGAAACCCTAATTGGATTAGAATAAGCCTAGGGAGGATGAAATTGACCTAAATTTTCAACCAATGACACAAACGAACATATTGGATGCACAAGATTGGTTAAAAACCCTAATTGGATTAGAATAACCCTAGGGAGGACGAAAATGACCTAAATGTTCAACCAATGACACAAAATCACTTATTGAGTGCACAAGATTGGTTAAAACCCTAATTGAATTAGAATAAGCCTAGGGAGGACGAAAATGACCTAAATGTTCAACCAATTATACAAAATCACATATTGGATGCACAAGATTGGTTAAAAACTCAAATTGGATTAGAATAACCCTAGGGAGGACGAAAATGACCTAAATGTTCAACCGGCACAAAATCTCTTATTGGACGCATAAGGTTGGTTAAAACCCCTAATTGGATTAGAATAAGCCTAGGGAGGACGAAATTGACCTTAATGTTCAACCACTGACACAAACCAACTTATTGGATGCACAAGATTGGTTAAAAACCCTAATTGGATTAGAATAAGCCTAGGGAGAATGAAAATGACCTAAATGTTCAATAAATGACGCAAACGAACTTATTGGATGCACAAGATTGGTTAAAAACCCTAATTGTATTAGAATAAGCCTAGGGAGGACGAAAATGACCTAAATGTGCAACTAATTATACAAAATCACTTATTGGATGCACAAGATTGGTTAAAAACCCAAATTGGATTAGAATAAGCCTAGGGAGGACGAAAATGACCTAAATCTTCAACGAATGACCTAAATCCACTTATTGGATCTACAAGATTGGTTAAAACCCAAATAGGATTAGAATAAGCCTAGGGAGGACGAAATAATGACCTAAATGTTCAACCAATGGCATAAAATCACTTATTGGATGCACAAGGTTGGTTGAAAACCCTAATTCGATTAGAATAAGCATAGGGATGATGAAATTGACCTAAATGTTCAACCACTGACACAAACGAATTTATTGGATGCACAAGATTGGTTAAAAACCCTAATTGGATTAGAATAGGCCTAGGGAGGACGAAAATGCCCTAAATGTTCAACCAATGATACAAAATCACTTATTGGATGCACAAGATTGGTTAAAACCCAAATAGGATTAGAATAAGCCTAGGGAGGACAAAAATGACCTAAATGTTCAACCAATGGCATAAAATCACTTATTGGATGCACAAGGTTGGTTAAAAATCCTAATTGGATTAGAATAAGCCTAGGGAGGAGGAAATTGAACTAAATGTTCAACCACTGATACAAAATCACTTATTGGATACACAAGATTGGTTAAAAACCCTAATTGGATTAGAATAAGCCTAGGGATGACGAAATTGACCTAAATGTTCAACCACTGACACAAACGAATTTATTGGATGCACAAGATTGGTTAAAAACCCTAATTGGATTAGAATAAGCCTAGGGAGGACGAAAATGACCTAAATGTTCAACCAATTAAACAAAATCACTTATTGGATGCACAAGATTGGTTAAAACCCCAAATTGGATTAGAATAAGCCTAGGGAGGACAAAAATGACCTAAATCTTCAACAAATGACGCAAACAAACTTATTGGATGCACAAGATTGGTTAAAAACCCTAATTGGATTAGAATAAGCCTAAGGAGGACGAAAATGGTTTAAATGTTCAACCAATGATACAAAATCACTTATTGGATGCACAAGATTGGTTAGAAACCCTAATTGGATTAGAATAAGCCTAGGGAGGATGAAATTGACCTAAATTTTCAACCAATGACACAAACGAACATATTGGATGCACAAGATTGGTTAAAAACCCTAATTGGATTAGAATAACCCTAGGGAGGACGAAAATGACCTAAATGTTCAACCACTGACACAAACGAATTTATTGGACGCATAAGGTTGGTTAAAAACCCTAATTGGATTAGAATAAGCCTAGGGAGGACGAAATTGACCTTAATGTTCAACCACTGACACAAACCAACTTATTGGATGCACAAGATTGGTTAAAAACCCAAATAGGATTAGAATAAGCCTAGGGAGGACGAAATAATGACCTAAATGTTCAACCAATGGCATAAAATCTCTTATTGGACGCATAAGGTTGGTTAAAAACCCTAATTGGATTAGAATAAGCCTAGGGATGACGAAATTGACCTAAATGTTCAACCACTGACACAAACGAATTTATTGGATGCACAAGATTGGTTAAAAACCCTAATTGAATTAGAATAAGCCTAGGGAGGACGAAAATGACCTAAATGTTCAACCAATTATACAAAATCACTTATTGGATGCACAAGATTGGTTAAAACCCAAATAGGATTAGAATAAGCCTAGGGAGGACGAAAATGACCTAAATGTTCAACCAATGGCATAAAATCACTTATTGGATGCACAAGGTTGGTTAAAAATCCTAATTGGATTAGAATAAGCCTAGGGAGGAGGAAATTGAACTAAATGTTCAACCACTGATACAAAATCACTTTTTGGATGCACAAGATTGGTTAAAAACCCTAATTGGATTAGAATAAGTCTAAGGAGGACGAAATTGACCTAAATGTTCAACCACTGACACAAACGAACTTATTGAATGCACAAGATTGGTTAAAAACCCTAATTGGATTAGAATAAGCCTAGGGAGGACGAAATTGACCTAAATGTTCAACCACTGACACAAACGAATTTATTGGATGCACAAGATTGGTTAAAAACCCTAATTGGATTAGAATAAGCCTAGGGAGGACGAAAATGACCTAAATGTTCAACCAATTAAACAAAATCACTTATTGGATGCACAAGATTGGTTAAAACCCCAAATTGGATTAGAATAAGCCTAGGGAGGACAAAAATGACCTAAATCTTCAACAAATGACGCAAACAAACTTATTGGATGCACAAGATTGGTTAAAAACCCTAATTGGATTAGAATAAGCCTAAGGAGGACGAAAATGGTTTAAATGTTCAACCAATGATACAAAATCACTTATTGGATGCACAAGATTGGTTAGAAACCCTAATTGGATTAGAATAAGCCTAGGGAGGATGAAATTGACCTAAATTTTCAACCAATGACACAAACGAACATATTGGATGCACAAGATTGGTTAAAAACCCTAATTGGATTAGAATAACCCTAGGGAGGACGAAAATGACCTAAATGTTCAACCAATGACACAAAATCACTTATTGAGTGCACAAGATTGGTTAAAACCCTAATTGAATTAGAATAAGCCTAGGGAGGACGAAAATGACCTAAATGTTCAACCAATTATACAAAATCACATATTGGATGCACAAGATTGGTTAAAAACTCAAATTGGATTAGAATAACCCTAGGGAGGATGAAAATGACCTAAATGTTCAACCGGCACAAAATCTCTTATTGGACGCATAAGGTTGGTTAAAAACCCTAATTGGATTAGAATAAGCCTAGGGAGGACGAAATTGACCTTAATGTTCAACCACTGACACAAACCAACTTATTGGATGCACAAGATTGGTTAAAAACCCAAATAGGATTAGAATAAGCCTAGGGAGGACGAAATAATGACCTAAATGTTCAACCAATGGCATAAAATCACTTATTGGATGCACAAGGTTGGTTGAAAACCCTAATTGGATTAGAATAAGCCTAGGGATGACGAAATTGACCTAAATGTTCAACCACTGACACAAACGAATTTATTGGATGCACAAGATTGGTTAAAAACCCTAATTGGATTAGAATAAGCCTAGGGAGGACGAAAATGCCCTAAATGTTCAACCAATGATACAAAATCACTTATTGGATGCACAAGATTGGTTAGAAACCTTAATTGGATTAGAATAAGCCTAGGGAGGATGAAATTGACCTAAATTTTCAACCAATGACACAAACGAACATATTGGATGCACAAGATTGGTTAAAAACCGTAATTGGATTAGAATAAGCCTAGGGATGACGAAATTGACCTAAATGTTCAACCACTGACACAAACGAATTTATTGGATGCACAAGATTGGTTAAAAACCCTAATTGAATTAGAATAAGCCTAGGGAGGACGAAAATGACCTAAATGTTCAACCAATTATACAAAATCACTTATTGGATGCACAAGATTGGTTAAAACCCAAATAGGATTAGAATAAGCCTAGGGAGGACGAAAATGACCTAAATGTTCAACCAATGGCATAAAATCACTTATTGGATGCACAAGGTTGGTTAAAAATCCTAATTGGATTAGAATAAGCCTAGGGAGGAGGAAATTGAACTAAATGTTCAACCACTGATACAAAATCACTTTTTGGATGCACAAGATTGGTTAAAAACCCTAATTGGATTAGAATAAGTCTAAGGAGGACGAAATTGACCTAAATGTTCAACCACTGACACAAACGAACTTATTGAATGCACAAGATTGGTTAAAAACCCTAATTGGATTAGAATAAGCCTAGGGAGGACGAAATTGACCTAAATGTTCAACCACTGACACAAACGAATTTATTGGATGCACAAGATTGGTTAAAAACCCTAATTGGATTAGAATAAGCCTAGGGAGGACGAAAATGACCTAAATGTTCAACCAATTAAACAAAATCACTTATTGGATGCACAAGATTGGTTAAAACCCCAAATTGGATTAGAATAAGCCTAGGGAGGACAAAAATGACCTAAATCTTCAACAAATGACGCAAACAAACTTATTGGATGCACAAGATTGGTTAAAAACCCTAATTGGATTAGAATAAGCCTAAGGAGGACGAAAATGGTTTAAATGTTCAACCAATGATACAAAATCACTTATTGGATGCACAAGATTGGTTAGAAACCCTAATTGGATTAGAATAAGCCTAGGGAGGATGAAATTGACCTAAATTTTCAACCAATGACACAAACGAACATATTGGATGCACAAGATTGGTTAAAAACCCTAATTGGATTAGAATAACCCTAGGGAGGACGAAAATGACCTAAATGTTCAACCAATGACACAAAATCACTTATTGAGTGCACAAGATTGGTTAAAAACCCTAATTGTATTAGAATAAGCCTAGGGAGGACAAAAATGACCTAAATGTGCAACCAATTATACAAAATCACTTATTGGATGCACAAGATTGGTTAAAAACCCAAATTGGATTAAAATAAGACTAGGGAGGACGAAAATGACCTAAATCTTCAACAAATGACCCAAATCCACTTATTGGATCCACAAGATTGGTTAAAACCCAAATAGGATTAGAATAAGCCTAGGGAGGACGAAATAATGACCTAAATGTTCAACCAATGGCATAAAATCACTTATTGGATGCACAAGGTTGGTTGAAAACCCTAATTGGATTAGAATAAGCCTAGGGATGACGAAATTGACCTAAATGTTCTCACACTAACACAAACGAATTTATTGGATGCACAAGATTGGTTAAAAACCCTAATTGGATTAGAATAAGCCTAGGGAGGACGAAAATGCCCTAAATGTTCAACCAATGATACAAAATCACTTATTGGATGCACAAGATTGGTTAGAAACCCTAATTGGATTAGAATAAGCCTAGGGAGGATGAAATTGACCTAAATTTTCAACCAATGACACAAACGAACATATTGGATGCACAAGATTGGTTAAAAACCGTAATTGGATTAGAATAAGCCTAGGGATGACGAAATTGACCTAAATGTTCAACCACTGACACAAACGAATTTATTAGATGCACAAGATTGGTTAAAAACCCTAATTGGATTAGAATAAGCCTAGGGAGGACGAAAATGACCTAAATGTTCAACCAATTATACAAAATCACTTATTGGATGCACAAGATTAGTTAAAACCCAAATAGGATTAGAATAAGCCTAGGGAGGACGAAAATGACCTAAATGTTCAACCAATGGCATAAAATCACTTATTGGATGCACAAGGTTGGTTAAAAATCCTAATTGGATTAGAATAAGCCTAGGGAGGAGGAAAGTGAACTAAATGTTCAACCACTGATACAAAATCACTTTTTGGATGCACAAGATTGGTTAAAAACCCTAATTGGATTAGAATAAGTCTAAGGAGGACGAAATTGACCTAAATGTTCAACCACTGACACAAACAAACTTATTGAATGCACAAGATTGGTTAAAAACCCTAATTGGATTAGAATAAGCCTAGGGAGGACGAAATTGACCTAAATGTTCAACCACTGACACAAACTAATTTATTGGATGCACAAGATTGGTTAAAAACCCTAATTGGATTAGAATAAGCCTAGGGAGGACGAAAATGACCTAAATGTTCAACCAATTAAACAAAATCACTTATTGGATGCACAAGATTGGTTAAAACCCCAAATTGGATTAGAATAAGCCTAGGGAGGACAAAAATGACCTAAATCTTCAACAAATGACGCAAACAAACTTATTGGATGCACAAGATTGGTTAAAAACCCTAATTGGATTAGAATAAGCCCAAGGAGGACGAAAATGGTTTAAATGTTCAACCAATGATACAAAATCACTTATTGGATGCACAAGATTGGTTAGAAACCCTAATTGGATTAGAATAAGCCTAGGGAGGATGAAATTGACCTAAATTTTCAACCAATGACACAAACAAACATATTGGATGCACAAGATTGGTTAAAAACCCTAATTGGATTAGAATAACCCTAGGGAGGACAAAAATGACCTAAATGTTCAACCAATGACACAAAATCACTTATTGAGTGCACAAGATTGGTTAAAACCCTAATTGAATTAGAATAAGCCTAGGGAGGACGAAAATGACCTAAATGTTCAACCAATTATACAAAATCACATATTGGATGCACAAGATTGGTTAAAAACTCAAATTGGATTAGAATAACCCTAGGGAGGACGAAAATGACCTAAATGTTCAACCGGCACAAAATCTCTTATTGGACGCATAAGGTTGGTTAAAAACCCTAATTGGATTAGAATAAGCCTAGGGAGGACGAAATTGACCTTAATGTTCAACCACTGACACAAACCAACTTATTGGATGCACAAGATTGGTTAAAAACCCTAATTGGATTAGAATAAGTCTAGGGAGGACGAAAATAACCTAAATGTTCAACCTATTATACAAAATCACTTATTGGATGCACAAGATTGGTTAAAAACTCAAAATGGATTAGAATAAGCCTAGGGAGAATGAAAATGACCTAAATGTTCAACAAATGACGCAAATCCACTTATTGGATCCACAAGATTGGTTTAGAATAAGCCTAGGGAGGACGAAAATGACCTAAATGTTCAACCAATGGCACAAAATCACTTATTGGATGCACAAGGTCGGCTAAAAACCCTAATTGGATTAGAATAAGCCTAGGGAGGACGAAATTACCTAAATGTTCAACCACTGACACAAACGAACTTTTTGGATGCACAAGATTGGTTAAAAACCCTAATTGGATTAGAATAAGCCTAGGGAGGAAGAAAATGACTAAATGTTCAACCAATTATACAAAATCACTTATTGGAAGCACAAGATTGGTTAAAAATCCAAATTGGATTAGAATAAGCCTAGGGACGACGAAAATGACCTAAATGTTCAACAAATGACGCAAACGAACTTATTGGATGCACAAGATTGGTTAAAAACCCTAATTGTATTAGAATAAGCCTAGGGAGGACAAAAATGACCTAAATGTGCAACCAATTATACAAAATCACTTATTGGATGCACAAGATTGGTTAAAAACCCAAATTGGATTAAAATAAGACTAGGGAGGACGAAAATGACCTAAATCTTCAACAAATGACCCAAATCCACTTATTGGATCCACAAGATTGGTTAAAACCCAAATAGGATTAGAATAAGCCTAGGGAGGACGAAATAATGACCTAAATGTTCAACCAATGGCATAAAATCACTTATTGGATGCACAAGGTTGGTTGAAAACCCTAATTGGATTAGAATAAGCCTAGGGATGACGAAATTGACCTAAATGTTCTCACACTAACACAAACAAATTTATTGGATGCACAAGATTGGTTAAAAACCCTAATTGGATTAGAATAAGCCTAGGGAGGACGAAAATGACCTAAATGTTCAACCAATGATACAAAATCACTTATTGGATGCACAAGATTGGTTAGAAACCCTAATTGGATTAGAATAAGCCTAGGGAGGATGAAATTGACCTAAATTTTCAACCAATGACACAAACGAACATATTGGATGCACAAGATTGGTTAAAAACCCTAATTGGATTAGAATAACCCTAGGGAGGACGAAAATGACCTAAATGTTCAACCAATGACACAAAATCACTTATTGAGTGCACAAGATTGGTTAAAACCCTAATTGAATTAGAATAAGCCTAGGGAGGACGAAAATGACCTAAATGTTCAACCAATTATACAAAATCACATATTGGATGCACAAGATTGGTTAAAAACTCAAATTGGATTAGAATAACCCTAGGGAGGACGAAAATGACCTAAATGTTCAACCGGCACAAAATCTCTTATTGGACGCATAAGGTTGGTTAAAAACCCTAATTGGATTAGAATAAGCCTAGGGAGGACGAAATTGACCTTAATGTTCAACCACTGACACAAACCAACTTATTGGATGCACAAGATTGGTTAAAAACCCTAATTGGATTAGAATAAGCCTAGGGAGGACGAAAATAACCTAAATGTTCAACCAATTATACAAAATCACTTATTGGATGCACAAGATTGGTTAAAAACTCAAAATGGATTAGAATAAGCCTAGGGAGAATGAAAATGACCTAAATGTTCAACAAATGACGCAAATCCACTTATTGGATCCACAAGATTGGTTTAGAATAAGCCTAGGGAGGATGAAAATGACCTAAATGTTCAACCAATGGCACAAAATCACTTATTGGATGCACAAGGTCGGCTAAAAACCCTAATTCGATTAGAATAAGCCTAGGGAGGACGAAATTACCTAAATGTTCAACCACTGACACAAACGAACTTTTTGGATGCACAAGATTGGTTAAAAACCCTAATTGGATTAGAATAAGCCTAGGGAGGAAGAAAATGACTAAATGTTCAACCAATTATACAAAATCACTTATTGGAAGCACAAGATTGGTTAAAAACCCAAATTGGATTAGAATAAGCCTAGGGACGACGAAAATGACCTAAATGTTCAACAAATGACGCAAACGAACTTATTGGATGCACAAGATTGGTTAAAAACCCTAATTGTATTAGAATAAGCCTAGGGAGGACAAAAATGACCTAAATGTGCAACCAATTATACAAAATCACTTATTGGATGCACAAGATTGGTTAAAAACCCAAATTGGATTAGAATAAGACTAGGGAGGACAAAAATGACCTAAATCTTCAACAAATGACCCAAATCCACTTATTGGATCCACAAGATTGGTGAAAACCCAAATAGGATTAGAATAAGCCTAGGGAGGACGAAATAATGACCTAAATGTTCAACCAATGGCATAAAATCACTTATTGGATGCACAAGGTTGGTTGAAAACCCTAATTGGATTAGAATAAGCCTAGGGATGACGAAATTGACCTAAATGTTCTCACACTAACACAAACGAATTTATTGGATGCACAAGATTGGTTAAAAACCCTAATTGGATTAGAATAAGCCTAGGGAGGACGAAAATGCCCTAAATGTTCAACCAATGATACAAAATCACTTATTGGATGCACAAGATTGGTTAGAAACCCTAATTGGATTAGAATAAGCCTAGGGAGGATGAAATTGACCTAAATTTTCAACTAATGACACAAACGAACATATTGGATGCACAAGATTGGTTAAAAACTGTAATTGGATTAGAATAAGCCTAGGGATGACGAAATTGATCTAAATGTTCAACCACTGACACAAACGAATTTATTGGATGCACAAGATTGGTTAAAAACCCTAATTGGATTAGAATAAGCCTTGGGAGGACGAAAATGACCTAAATGTTCAACCAATTATACAAAATCACTTATTGGATGCACAAGATTGGTTAAAACCCAAATAGGATTAGAATAAGCCTAGGGAGGACGAAAATGACCTAAATGTTCAACCAATGGCATAAAATCACTTATTGGATGCACAAGGTTGGTTAAAAATCCTAATTGGATTAGAATAAGCCTAGGGAGGAGGAAATTGAACTAAATGTTCAACCACTGATACAAAATCACTTATTGGATGCACAAGATTGGTTAAAAACCCTAATTGGATTAGAATAAGCCTAAGGAGGACGAAATTGACCTAAATGTTCAACCACTGACACAAACGAACTTATTGAATGCACAAGATTGGTTAAAAACCCTAATTGGATTAGAATAAGCCTAGGGAGGACGAAAAACGACCTAAATGTTCAACCAATTATACAAAATCACTTATTGGATGCACAAGTTTGGTTAAAAACCCAAATTGGATTAGAATAAGCCTAGGGAGGACGAAAATGCCCTAAATGTTCAACCAATGATACAAAATCACTTATTGGATGCACAAGATTGGTTAGAAACCCTAATTGGATTAGAATAAGCCTAGGGAGGATGAAATTGACCTAAATTTTCAACTAATGACACAAACGAACATATTGGATGCACAAGATTGGTTAAAAACCCTAATTGGATTAGAATAAGCCTTGGGAGGACGAAAATGACCTAAATGTCCAACCAATTAAACAAAATCACTTATTGGATGCACAAGATTGGTTAAAAACCCAAATTGGATTAGAATAAGCCTAGGGAGGACAAAAATGACCTAAATCTTCAACAAATGACGCAAACAAACTTATTGGATGCAGAAGATTGGTTAAAAACCCTAATTGGATTAGAATAAGCCTAGGAAGGACGAAAATGCCCTAACCTTTCAACCAATGATGTAAAATCACTTATTGGATGCACAAGATTGGTTAGAAACTCTAATTGGATTAGAATAAGCCTAGGGAGGATGAAATTGACCTAAATTTTCAACCAATGACACAAACGAACATATTGGATGCACAAGATTGGTTAAAAACCCTAATTGGATTAGAATAACCCCAGGGAGGACGATAATGACCTAAATGTTATACCAATGACACAAAATCACTTATTGAGTGCACAAGATTGGTTAAAACCCTAAGTGGATTAGAATGAGCCTAGGGAGGACGAAAATGACCTAAATGATCAACCAATTATACAAAATCACGTATTGGATGCACAAGATTGGTTAAAAACTCAAATTGGATTAGAATAACCCTAGGGAGGACGAAAATGACCTAAATGTTCAACCGGGACAAAATCACTTATTGGACGCATAAGGTTGGTTAAAAACCCTAATTGGATTAGAATAAGCCTAGGGAGGACGAAATTGACCTTAATGTTCAACCACTGACACAAACGAACTTATTGGATGCACAAGATTGGTTAAAAACCCTAATTGGATTAGAATAAGCCTAGGGAGGACGAAAATGACCTAAATGTTCAATCAATTGTACAAAATCACTTATTGGATGCACAAGATTGGTTAAAAACCCAAATTGGATTAGAATAAGCCTAGGGAGGACAAAAATGACCTAAATGTTCAACAAATGACGCAAACAAACTTATTGGATGCACAAGATTGGTTAAAAACCCTAATTGGATTAGAATAAGCCTAGGGAGGACGAAAATGCCCTAAATGTTCAACCAATGATACAAAATCACTTATTGGATGCACAAGATTGGTTAAAAACCCAAATTGGATTAGAATAAGCCTAGGGAGGACGAAATAATGACCTAAATGTTCAACCAATGGCATAAAATCACTTATTGGATGCACAAGGTTGGTTGAAAACCCTAATTGGATTAGAATAAGCCTAGGGATGACGAAATTGACCTAAATGTTCAACCACTGACACAAACGAATTTATTGGATGCACAAGATTGGTTAAAAACCCTAATTGGATTAGAATAAGCCTAGGGAGGACGAAAATGCCCTAAATGTTCAACCAATGATACAAAATCACTTATTGGATGCACAAGATTGGTTAGAAACCCTAATTGGATTAGAATAAGCCTAGGGAGGATGAAATTCACCTAAATTTTCAACCAATGACACAAACGAACATATTGGATGCACAAGATTGGTTAAAAACTGTAATTGGATTAGAATAAGCCTAGGGATGACGAAATTGATCTAAATGTTCAACCACTGACACAAACGAATTTATTGGATGCACAAGATTGGTTAAAAACCCTAATTGGATTAGAATAAGCCTAGGGAGGACGAAAATGACCTAAATGTTCAACCAATTATACAAAATCACTTATTGGATGCACAAGATTGGTTAAAACCCAAATAGGATTAGAATAAGCCTAGGGAGGACGAAAATGACCTAAATGTTCAACCAATGGCATAAAATCACTTATTGGATGCACAAGGTTGGTTAAAAATCCTAATTGGATTAGAATAAGCCTAGGGAGGAGGAAATTGAACTAAATGTTCAACCACTGATACAAAATCACTTATTGGATGCACAAGATTGGTTAATAACCCTAATTGGATTACAATAAGCCTAAGGAGGACGAAATTGACCTAAATGTTCAACCACTGACACAAACGAACTTATTGAATGCACAAGATTGGTTAAAAACCCTAATTGGATTAGAATAAGCCTAGGGAGGACGAAAAATGACCTAAATGTTCAACCAATTATACAAAATCACTTATTGGATGCACAAGTTTGGTTAAAAACCCAAATTGGATTAGAATAAGCCTAGGGAGGACGAAAATGCCCTAAATGTTCAACCAATGATACAAAATCACTTATTGGATGCACAAGATTGGTTAGAAACCCTAATTGGATTAGAATAAGCCTAGGGAGGATGAAATTGACCTAAATTTTCAACCAATGACACAAACGAACATATTGGATGCACAAGATTGGTTAAAAACCCTAATTGGATTAGAATAACCCTAGGGAGGACGAAAATGACCTAAATGTTCAACCAATGACACAAAATCACTTATTGAGTGCACAAGATTGGTTAAAACCCTAATTGAATTAGAATAAGCCTAGGGAGGACGAAAATGACCTAAATGTTCAACCAATTATACAAAATCACATATTGGATGCACAAGATTGGTTAAAAACTCAAATTGGATTAGAATAACCCTAGGGAGGATGAAAATGACCTAAATGTTCAACCGGCACAAAATCTCTTATTGGACGCATAAGGTTGGTTAAAAACCCTAATTGGATTAGAATAAGCCTAGGGAGGACGAAATTGACCTTAATGTTCAACCACTGACACAAACCAACTTATTGGATGCACAAGATTGGTTAAAAACCCAAATAGGATTAGAATAAGCCTAGGGAGGACGAAATAATGACCTAAATGTTCAACCAATGGCATAAAATCACTTATTGGATGCACAAGGTTGGTTGAAAACCCTAATTGGATTAGAATAAGCCTAGGGATGACGAAATTGACCTAAATGTTCAACCACTGACACAAACGAATTTATTGGATGCACAAGATTGGTTAAAAACCCTAATTGGATTAGAATAAGCCTAGGGAGGACGAAAATGCCCTAAATGTTCAACCAATGATACAAAATCACTTATTGGATGCACAAGATTGGTTAGAAACCTTAATTGGATTAGAATAAGCCTAGGGAGGATGAAATTGACCTAAATTTTCAACCAATGACACAAACGAACATATTGGATGCACAAGATTGGTTAAAAACCGTAATTGGATTAGAATAAGCCTAGGGATGACGAAATTGACCTAAATGTTCAACCACTGACACAAACGAATTTATTGGATGCACAAGATTGGTTAAAAACCCTAATTGAATTAGAATAAGCCTAGGGAGGACGAAAATGACCTAAATGTTCAACCAATTATACAAAATCACTTATTGGATGCACAAGATTGGTTAAAACCCAAATAGGATTAGAATAAGCCTAGGGAGGACGAAAATGACCTAAATGTTCAACCAATGGCATAAAATCACTTATTGGATGCACAAGGTTGGTTAAAAATCCTAATTGGATTAGAATAAGCCTAGGGAGGAGGAAATTGAACTAAATGTTCAACCACTGATACAAAATCACTTTTTGGATGCACAAGATTGGTTAAAAACCCTAATTGGATTAGAATAAGTCTAAGGAGGACGAAATTGACCTAAATGTTCAACCACTGACACAAACGAACTTATTGAATGCACAAGATTGGTTAAAAACCCTAATTGGATTAGAATAAGCCTAGGGAGGACGAAATTGACCTAAATGTTCAACCACTGACACAAACGAATTTATTGGATGCACAAGATTGGTTAAAAACCCTAATTGGATTAGAATAAGCCTAGGGAGGACGAAAATGACCTAAATGTTCAACCAATTAAACAAAATCACTTATTGGATGCACAAGATTGGTTAAAACCCCAAATTGGATTAGAATAAGCCTAGGGAGGACAAAAATGACCTAAATCTTCAACAAATGACGCAAACAAACTTATTGGATGCACAAGATTGGTTAAAAACCCTAATTGGATTAGAATAAGCCTAAGGAGGACGAAAATGGTTTAAATGTTCAACCAATGATACAAAATCACTTATTGGATGCACAAGATTGGTTAGAAACCCTAATTGGATTAGAATAAGCCTAGGGAGGATGAAATTGACCTAAATTTTCAACCAATGACACAAACGAACATATTGGATGCACAAGATTGGTTAAAAACCCTAATTGGATTAGAATAACCCTAGGGAGGACGAAAATGACCTAAATGTTCAACCAATGACACAAAATCACTTATTGAGTGCACAAGATTGGTTAAAAACCCTAATTGTATTAGAATAAGCCTAGGGAGGACAAAAATGACCTAAATGTGCAACCAATTATACAAAATCACTTATTGGATGCACAAGATTGGTTAAAAACCCAAATTGGATTAAAATAAGACTAGGGAGGACGAAAATGACCTAAATCTTCAACAAATGACCCAAATCCACTTATTGGATCCACAAGATTGGTTAAAACCCAAATAGGATTAGAATAAGCCTAGGGAGGACGAAATAATGACCTAAATGTTCAACCAATGGCATAAAATCACTTATTGGATGCACAAGGTTGGTTGAAAACCCTAATTGGATTAGAATAAGCCTAGGGATGACGAAATTGACCTAAATGTTCTCACACTAACACAAACGAATTTATTGGATGCACAAGATTGGTTAAAAACCCTAATTGGATTAGAATAAGCCTAGGGAGGACGAAAATGCCCTAAATGTTCAACCAATGATACAAAATCACTTATTGGATGCACAAGATTGGTTAGAAACCCTAATTGGATTAGAATAAGCCTAGGGAGGATGAAATTGACCTAAATTTTCAACCAATGACACAAACGAACATATTGGATGCACAAGATTGGTTAAAAACCGTAATTGGATTAGAATAAGCCTAGGGATGACGAAATTGACCTAAATGTTCAACCACTGACACAAACGAATTTATTAGATGCACAAGATTGGTTAAAAACCCTAATTGGATTAGAATAAGCCTAGGGAGGACGAAAATGACCTAAATGTTCAACCAATTATACAAAATCACTTATTGGATGCACAAGATTAGTTAAAACCCAAATAGGATTAGAATAAGCCTAGGGAGGACGAAAATGACCTAAATGTTCAACCAATGGCATAAAATCACTTATTGGATGCACAAGGTTGGTTAAAAATCCTAATTGGATTAGAATAAGCCTAGGGAGGAGGAAATTGAACTAAATGTTCAACCACTGATACAAAATCACTTATTGGATGCACAAGATTGGTTAAAAACCCTAATTGGATTAGAATAAGCCTAAGGAGGACGAAATTGACCTAAATGTTCAACCACTGACACAAACGAACTTATTGAATGCACAAGATTGGTTAAAAACCATAATTGGATTAGAATAAGCCTAGGGAGGACGAAAAATGACCTAAATGTTCAACCAATTATACAAAATCACTTATTGGATGCACAAGTTTGGTTAAAAACCCAAATTGGATTAGAATAAGCCTAGGGAGGACGAAAATGCCCTAAATGTTCAACCAATGATACAAAATCACTTATTGGATGCACAAGATTGGTTAGAAACCCTAATTGGATTAGAATAAGCCTAGGGAGGATGAAATTGACCTAAATTTTCAACCAATGACACAAACGAACATATTGGATGCACAAGATTGGTTAAAAACCGTAATTGGATTAGAATAAGCCTAGGGATGACGAAATTGACCTAAATGTTCAACCACTGACACAAACGAATTTATTGGATGCACAAGATTGGTTAAAAACCCTAATTGAATTAGAATAAGCCTAGGGAGGACGAAAATGACCTAAATGTTCAACCAATTATACAAAATCACTTATTGGATGCACAAGATTGGTTAAAACCCAAATAGGATTAGAATAAGCCTAGGGAGGACGAAAATGACCTAAATGTTCAACCAATGGCATAAAATCACTTATTGGATGCACAAGGTTGGTTAAAAATCCTAATTGGATTAGAATAAGCCTAGGGAGGAGGAAATTGAACTAAATGTTCAACCACTGATACAAAATCACTTTTTGGATGCACAAGATTGGTTAAAAACCCTAATTGGATTAGAATAAGTCTAAGGAGGACGAAATTGACCTAAATGTTCAACCACTGACACAAACGAACTTATTGAATGCACAAGATTGGTTAAAAACCCTAATTGGATTAGAATAAGCCTAGGGAGGACGAAATTGACCTAAATGTTCAACCACTGACACAAACGAATTTATTGGATGCACAAGATTGGTTAAAAACCCTAATTGGATTAGAATAAGCCTAGGGAGGACGAAAATGACCTAAATGTTCAACCAATTAAACAAAATCACTTATTGGATGCACAAGATTGGTTAAAACCCCAAATTGGATTAGAATAAGCCTAGGGAGGACAAAAATGACCTAAATCTTCAACAAATGACGCAAACAAACTTATTGGATGCACAAGATTGGTTAAAAACCCTAATTGGATTAGAATAAGCCTAAGGAGGACGAAAATGGTTTAAATGTTCAACCAATGATACAAAATCACTTATTGGATGCACAAGATTGGTTAGAAACCCTAATTGGATTAGAATAAGCCTAGGGAGGATGAAATTGACCTAAATTTTCAACCAATGACACAAACGAACATATTGGATGCACAAGATTGGTTAAAAACCCTAATTGGATTAGAATAAGCCTTGGGAGGACGAAAATGACCTAAATGTCCAACCAATTAAACAAAATCACTTATTGGATGCACAAGATTGGTTAAAAATCCAAATTGCATTAGAATAAGCCTAGGGAGGACAAAAATGACCTAAATCTTCAACAAATGACGCAAACAAACTTATTGGATGCAGAAGATTGGTTAAAAACCCTAATTGGATTAGAATAAGCCTAGGGAGGACGAAAATGCCCTAACCTTTCAACCAATGATGTAAAATCACTTATTGGATGCACAAGATTGGTTAGAAACTCTAATTGGATTAGAATAAGCCTAGGGAGGATGAAATTGACCTAAATTTTCAACCAATGACACAAACGAACATATTGGATGCACAAGATTGGTTAAAAACCCTAATTGGATTAGAATAACCCTAGGGAGGACGATAATGACCTAAATGTTATACCAATGACACAAAATCACTTATTGAGTGCACAAGATTGGTTAAAACCCTAAGTGGATTAGAATGAGCCTAGGGAGGACGAAAATGACCTAAATGATCAACCAATTATACAAAATCACATATTGGATGCACAAGATTGGTTAAAAACTCAAATTGGATTAGAATAACCCTAGGGAGGACGAAAATGACCTAAATGTTCAACCGGGACAAAATCACTTATTGGACGCATAAGGTTGGTTAAAAACCCTAATTGGATTAGAATAAGCCTAGGGAGGACGAAATTGACCTTAATGTTCAACCACTGACACAAACGAACTTATTGGATGCACAAGATTGGTTAAAAACCCTAATTGGATTAGAATAAGCCTAGGGAGGATGAAAATGACCTAAATGTTCAACCAATTATACAAAATCACTTATTGGAAGCACAAGATTGGTTAAAAACTCAAATTGGATTAGAATAAACCTAGGGAGAATGAAAATGACCTAAATGTTCAATAAATGACGCAAACGAACTTATTGGATGCACAAGATTGGTTAAAAACCCTAATTGTATTAGAATAAGCCTAGGGAGGACGAAAATGACCTAAATGTGCAACCAATTATACAAAATCACTTATTGGATGCACAAGATTGGTTAAAAACCCAAATTGGATTAGAATAAGCCTAGGGAGGACGAAAATGACCTAAATCTTCAACAAATGACAAAAATCCACTTATTGGATCCACAAGATTGGTTAAAACCCAAATAGGATTAGAATAAGCCTAAGGAGGACGAAATAATGACCTAAATGTGCAACCAATGGCATAAAATCACTTTTTGGATGCACAAGGTTGGTTGAAAACCCTAATTGGATTAGAATAAGCCTAGGGATGACGAAATTGACCTAAATGTTCAACCACTACCACAAACGAATTTATTGGATGCACAAGATTGGTTAGAAACTCTAATTGGATTACAATAAGCCTAGGGAGGATGAAATTGACCTAAATTTTCAACCAATGACACAAACGAACATATTGGATGCACAAGATTGGTTAAAAACCCTAATTGGATTAGAATAAGCCTTGGGAGGACGAAAATGACCTAAATGTCCAACCAATTAAACAAAATCACTTATTGGATGCACAAGATTGGTTAAAACCCCAAATTGGATTAGAATAAGCCTAAGGAGGACGAAATTGACCTAAATGTTCAACCACTGACACAAACGAACTTATTGAATGCACAAGATTGGTTAAAAACCCTAATTGGATTAGAATAAGCCTAGGGAGGACGAAATTGACCTAAATGTTCAACCACTGACACAAACGAATTTATTGGATGCACAAGATTGGTTAAAAACCCTAATTGGATTAGAATAAGCCTAGGGAGGACGAAAATGACCTAAATGTTCAACCAATTAAACAAAATCACTTATTGGATGCACAAGATTGGTTAAAACCCCAAATTGGATTAGAATAAGCCTAGGGAGGACAAAAATGACCTAAATCTTCAACAAATGACGCAAACAAACTTATTGGATGCACAAGATTGGTTAAAAACCCTAATTGGATTAGAATAAGCCTAAGGAGGACGAAAATGGTTTAAATGTTCAACCAATGATACAAAATCACTTATTGGATGCACAAGATTGGTTAGAAACCCTAATTGGATTAGAATAAGCCTAGGGAGGATGAAATTGACCTAAATTTTCAACCAATGACACAAACGAACATATTGGATGCACAAGATTGGTTAAAAACCCTAATTGGATTAGAATAACCCTAGGGAGGACGAAAATGACCTAAATGTTCAACCAATGACACAAAATCACTTATTGAGTGCACAAGAT
The DNA here is from genome assembly GCA_037974735.1 of Cicer chorassanicum. Classification (NCBI taxonomy): domain Eukaryota; kingdom Viridiplantae; phylum Streptophyta; class Magnoliopsida; order Fabales; family Fabaceae; genus Cicer; species Cicer chorassanicum. The sequence goes on from JBBPBP010009780.1 coordinate 14,712,151, forward strand.
TGGTTAAAACCCTAATTGAATTAGAATAAGCCTAGGGAGGACGAAAATGACCTAAATGTTCAACCAATTATACAAAATCACATATTGGATGCACAAGATTGGTTAAAAACTCAAATTGGATTAGAATAACCCTAGGGAGGACGAAAATGACCTAAATGTTCAACCGGCACAAAATCTCTTATTGGACGCATAAGGTTGGTTAAAAACCCTAATTGGATTAGAATAAGCCTTGGGAGGACGAAATTGACCTTAATGTTCAACCACTGACACAAACCAACTTATTGGATGCACAAGATTGGTTAAAAACCCAAATAGGATTAGAATAAGCCTAGGGAGGACGAAATAATGACCTAAATGTTCAACCAATGGCATAAAATCACTTATTGGATGCACAAGGTTGGTTGAAAACCCTAATTGGATTAGAATAAGCCTAGGGATGACGAAATTGACCTAAATGTTCAACCACTGACACAAACGAATTTATTGGATGCACAAGATTGGTTAAAAACCCTAATTGGATTAGAATAAGCCTAGGGAGGACGAAAATGACCTAAATGTTCAACCAATTAAACAAAATCACTTATTGGATGCACAAGATTGGTTAAAACCACAAATTGGATTAGAATAAGCCTAGGGAGGACAAAAATGACCTAAATCTTCAACAAATGACGCAAACAAACTTATTGGATGCACAAGATTGGTTAAAAACCCTAATTGGATTAGAATAAGCCTAAGGAGGACGAAAATGGTTTAAATGTTCAACCAATGATACAAAATCACTTATTGGATGCACAAGATTGGTTAGAAACCCTAATTGGATTAGAATAAGCCTAGGGAGGATGAAATTGACCTAAATTTTCAACCAATGACACAAACAAACATATTGGATGCACAAGATTGGTTAAACACCCTAATTGGATTAGAATAACCCTAGGGAGGACGAAAATGACCTAAATGTTCAACCAATGACACAAAATCACTTATTGAGTGCACAAGATTGGTTAAAACCCTAATTGACTTAGAATAAGCCTAGGGAGGACGAAAATGACCTAAATGTTCAACCAATTATACAAAATCACATATTGGATGCACAAGATTGGTTAAAAACTCAAATTGGATTAGAATAACCCTAGGGAGGACGAAAATGACCTAAATGTTCAACCGGCACAAAATCTCTTATTGGACGCATAAGGTTGGTTAAAAACCCTAATTGGATTAGAATAAGCCTAGGGAGGACGAAATTGACCTTAATGTTCAACCACTGACACAAACCAACTTATTGGATGCACAAGATTGGTTAAAAACCCTAATTGGATTAGAATAAGCCTAGGGAGGACGAAAATAACCTAAATGTTCAACCAATTATACAAAATCACTTATTGGATGCACAAGATTGGTTAAAAACTTAAAATGGATTAGAATAAGCCTAGGGAGAATGAAAATGACCTAAATGTTCAACAAATGACGCAAATCCACTTATTGGATCCACAAGATTGGTTTAGAATAAGCCTAGGGAGGACGAAAATGACCTAAATGTTCAACCAATGGCACAAAATCACTTATTGGATGCACAAGGTCGGCTAAAAACCCTAATTGGATTAGAATAAGCCTAGGGAGGACGAAATTACCTAAATGTTCAACCACTGACACAAACGAACTTTTTGGATGCACAAGATTGGTTAAAAACCCTAATTGGATTAGAATAAGCCTAGGGAGGAAGAAAATGACTAAATGTTCAACAAATTATACAAAATCACTTATTGGAAGCACAAGATTGGTTAAAAACCCAAATTGGATTAGAATAAGCCTAGGGACGACGAAAATGACCTAAATGTTCAACAAATGACGCAAACGAACTTATTGGATGCACAAGATTGGTTAAAAAGCCTAATTGTATTAGAATAAGCCTAGGGAGGACAAAAATGACCTAAATGTGCAACCAATTATACAAAATCACTTATTGGATGCACAAGATTGGTTAAAAACCCAAATTGGATTAGAATAAGACTAGGGAGGACGAAAATGACCTAAATCTTCAACAAATGGCCCAAATCCACTTATTGGATCCACAAGATTGGTTAAAACCCAAATAGGATTAGAATAAGCCTAGGGAGGACGAAATAATGACCTAAATGTTCAACCAATGGCATAAAATCACTTATTGGATGCACAAGGTTGGTTGAAAACCCTAATTGGATTAGAATAAGCCTAGGGATGACGAAATTGACCTAAATGTTCTCACACTAACACAAACGAATTTATTGGATGCACAAGATTGGTTAAAAACCCTAATTGGATTAGAATAAGCCTAGGGAGGACGAAAATGACCTAAATGTTCAACCAATGATACAAAATCACTTATTGGATGCACAAGATTGGTTAGAAACCCTAATTGGATTAGAATAAGCCTAGGGAGGATGAAATTGACCTAAATTTTCAACCAATGACACAAACGAACATATTGGATGCACAAGATTGGTTAAAAACCCTAATTGGATTAGAATAACCCTAGGGAGGACGAAAATGACCTAAATGTTCAACCAATGACACAAAATCACTTATTGAGTGCACAAGATTGGTTAAAAACCCTAATTGTATTAGAATAAGCCTAGGGAGGACAAAAATGACCTAAATGTGCAACCAATTATACAAAATCACTTATTGGATGCACAAGATTGGTTAAAAACCCAAATTGGATTAAAATAAGACTAGGGAGGACGAAAATGACCTAAATCTTCAACAAATGACCCAAATCCACTTATTGGATCCACAAGATTGGTTAAAACCCAAATAGGATTAGAATAAGCCTAGGGAGGACGAAATAATGACCTAAATGTTCAACCAATGGCATAAAATCACTTATTGGATGCACAAGGTTGGTTGAAAACCCTAATTGGATTAGAATAAGCCTAGGGATGACGAAATTGACCTAAATGTTCTCACACTAACACAAACGAATTTATTGGATGCACAAGATTGGTTAAAAACCCTAATTGGATTAGAATAAGCCTAGGGAGGACGAAAATGCCCTAAATGTTCAACCAATGATACAAAATCACTTATTGGATGCACAAGATTGGTTAGAAACCCTAATTGGATTAGAATAAGCCTAGGGAGGATGAAATTCACCTAAATTTTCAACCAATGACACAAACGAACATATTGGATGCACAAGATTGGTTAAAAACTGTAATTGGATTAGAATAAGCCTAGGGATGACGAAATTGATCTAAATGTTCAACCACTGACACAAACGAATTTATTGGATGCACAAGATTGGTTAAAAACCCTAATTGGATTAGAATAAGCCTAGGGAGGACGAAAATGACCTAAATGTTCAACCAATTATACAAAATCACTTATTGGATGCACAAGATTGGTTAAAACCCAAATAGGATTAGAATAAGCCTAGGGAGGACGAAAATGACCTAAATGTTCAACCAATGGCATAAAATCACTTATTGGATGCACAAGGTTGGTTAAAAATCCTAATTGGATTAGAATAAGCCTAGGGAGGAGGAAATTGAACTAAATGTTCAACCACTGATACAAAATCACTTATTGGATGCACAAGATTGGTTAAAAACCCTAATTGGATTAGAATAAGCCTAAGGAGGACGAAATTGACCTAAATGTTCAACCACTGACACAAACGAACTTATTGAATGCACAAGATTGGTTAAAAACCCTAATTGGATTAGAATAAGCCTAGGGAGGACGAAAAACGACCTAAATGTTCAACCAATTATACAAAATCACTTATTGGATGCACAAGTTTGGTTAAAAACCCAAATTGGATTAGAATAAGCCTAGGGAGGACGAAAATGCCCTAAATGTTCAACCAATGATACAAAATCACTTATTGGATGCACAAGATTGGTTAGAAACCCTAATTGGATTAGAATAAGCCTAGGGAGGATGAAATTGACCTAAATTTTCAACTAATGACACAAACGAACATATTGGATGCACAAGATTGGTTAAAAACCCTAATTGGATTAGAATAAGCCTTGGGAGGACGAAAATGACCTAAATGTCCAACCAATTAAACAAAATCACTTATTGGATGCACAAGATTGGTTAAAAACCCAAATTGGATTAGAATAAGCCTAGGGAGGACAAAAATGACCTAAATCTTCAACAAATGACGCAAACAAACTTATTGGATGCAGAAGATTGGTTAAAAACCCTAATTGGATTAGAATAAGCCTAGGAAGGACGAAAATGCCCTAACCTTTCAACCAATGATGTAAAATCACTTATTGGATGCACAAGATTGGTTAGAAACTCTAATTGGATTAGAATAAGCCTAGGGAGGATGAAATTGACCTAAATTTTCAACCAATGACACAAACGAACATATTGGATGCACAAGATTGGTTAAAAACCCTAATTGGATTAGAATAACCCCAGGGAGGACGATAATGACCTAAATGTTATACCAATGACACAAAATCACTTATTGAGTGCACAAGATTGGTTAAAACCCTAAGTGGATTAGAATGAGCCTAGGGAGGACGAAAATGACCTAAATGATCAACCAATTATACAAAATCACGTATTGGATGCACAAGATTGGTTAAAAACTCAAATTGGATTAGAATAACCCTAGGGAGGACGAAAATGACCTAAATGTTCAACCGGGACAAAATCACTTATTGGACGCATAAGGTTGGTTAAAAACCCTAATTGGATTAGAATAAGCCTAGGGAGGACGAAATTGACCTTAATGTTCAACCACTGACACAAACGAACTTATTGGATGCACAAGATTGGTTAAAAACCCTAATTGGATTAGAATAAGCCTAGGGAGGATGAAAATGACCTAAATGTTCAACCAATTATACAAAATCACTTATTGGAAGCACAAGATTGGTTAAAAACTCAAATTGGATTAGAATAAACCTAGGGAGAATGAAAATGACCTAAATGTTCAATAAATGACGCAAACGAACTTATTGGATGCACAAGATTGGTTAAAAACCCTAATTGTATTAGAATAAGCCTAGGGAGGACGAAAATGACCTAAATGTGCAACCAATTATACAAAATCACTTATTGGATGCACAAGATTGGTTAAAAACCCAAATTGGATTAGAATAAGCCTAGGGAGGACGAAAATGACCTAAATCTTCAACAAATGACAAAAATCCACTTATTGGATCCACAAGATTGGTTAAAACCCAAATAGGATTAGAATAAGCCTAAGGAGGACGAAATAATGACCTAAATGTGCAACCAATGGCATAAAATCACTTTTTGGATGCACAAGGTTGGTTGAAAACCCTAATTGGATTAGAATAAGCCTAGGGATGACGAAATTGACCTAAATGTTCAACCACTACCACAAACGAATTTATTGGATGCACAAGATTGGTTAGAAACTCTAATTGGATTACAATAAGCCTAGGGAGGATGAAATTGACCTAAATTTTCAACCAATGACACAAACGAACATATTGGATGCACAAGATTGGTTAAAAACCCTAATTGGATTAGAATAAGCTTTGGGAGGACGAAAATGACCTAAATGTCCAACCAATTAAACAAAATCACTTATTGGATGCACAAGATTGGTTAAAAACCCAAATTGGATTAGAATAAGCCTAGGGAGGACAAAAATGACCTAAATCTTCAACAAATGACGCAAACAAACTTATTGGATGCAGAAGATTGGTTAAAAATCCTAATTGGATTAGAATAAGCCTAGGGAGGACGAAAATGCCCTAACCTTTCAACCAATGATGTAAAATCACTTATTGGATGCACAAGATTGGTTAGAAACTCTAATTGGATTAGAATAAGCCTAGGGAGGATGAAATTGACCTAAATTTTCAACCAATGACACAAACGAACATATTGGATGCACAAGATTGGTTAAAAACCCTAATTGGATTAGAATAACCCCAGGGAGGACGATAATGACCTAAATGTTATACCAATGACACAAAATCACTTATTGAGTGCACAAGATTGGTTAAAACCCTAAGTGGATTAGAATGAGCCTAGGGAGGACGAAAATGACCTAAATGATCAACCAATTATACAAAATCACGTATTGGATGCACAAGATTGGTTAAAAACTCAAATTGGATTAGAATAACCCTAGGGAGGACGAAAATGACCTAAATGTTCAACCGGGACAAAATCACTTATTGGACGCATAAGGTTGGTTAAAAACCCTAATTGGATTAGAATAAGCCTAGGGAGGACGAAATTGACCTTAATGTTCAACCACTGACACAAACGAACTTATTGGATGCACAAGATTGGTTAAAAACCCTAATTGGATTAGAATAAGCCTAGGGAGGATGAAAATGACCTAAATGTTCAACCAATTATACAAAATCACTTATTGGAAGCACAAGATTGGTTAAAAACTCAAATTGGATTAGAATAAACCTAGGGAGAATGAAAATGACCTAAATGTTCAATAAATGACGCAAACGAACTTATTGGATGCACAAGATTGGTTAAAAACCCTAATTGTATTAGAATAAGCCTAGGGAGGACGAAAATGACCTAAATGTGCAACCAATTATACAAAATCACTTATTGGATGCACAAGATTGGTTAAAAACCCAAATTGGATTAGAATAAGCCTAGGGAGGACGAAAATGACCTAAATCTTCAACAAATGACAAAAATCCACTTATTGGATCCACAAGATTGGTTAAAACCCAAATAGGATTAGAATAAGCCTAAGGAGGACGAAATAATGACCTAAATGTTCAACCAATGGCATAAAATCACTTATTGGATGCACAAGGTTGGTTGAAAACCCTAATTGGATTAGAATAAGCCTAGGGATGACGAAATTGACCTAAATGTTCAACCACTACCACAAACGAATTTATTGGATGCACAAGATTGGTTAGAAACTCTAATTGGATTACAATAAGCCTAGGGAGGATGAAATTGACCTAAATTTTCAACCAATGACACAAACGAACATATTGGATGCACAAGATTGGTTAAAAACCCTAATTGGATTAGAATAAGCTTTGGGAGGACGAAAATGACCTAAATGTCCAACCAATTAAACAAAATCACTTATTGGATGCACAAGATTGGTTAAAAACCCAAATTGGATTAGAATAAGCCTAGGGAGGACAAAAATGACCTAAATCTTCAACAAATGACGCAAACAAACTTATTGGATGCAGAAGATTGGTTAAAAATCCTAATTGGATTAGAATAAGCCTAGGGAGGACGAAAATGCCCTAACCTTTCAACCAATGATGTAAAATCACTTATTGGATGCACAAGATTGGTTAGAAACTCTAATTGGATTAGAATAAGCCTAGGGAGGATGAAATTGACCTAAATTTTCAACCAATGACACAAACGAACATATTGGATGCACAATATTGGTTAAAAACCCTAATTGGATTAGAATAACCCTAGGGAGGACGAAAATGACCTAAATGTTCAACCAATGACACAAAATCACTTATTGAGTGCACAAGATTGGTTAAAACCCTAAGTGGATTAGAATAAGCCTAGGGAGGACGAAAATGACCTAAATGATCAACCAATTATACAAAATCACATATTGGATGCACAAGATTGGTTAAAAACTCAAATTGGATTAGAATAACCCTAGGGAGGACGAAAATGACGTAAATGTTCAACCGGCACAAAATCACTTATTGGACGCATAAGGTTGGTTAAAAACCCTAATTGGATTAGAATAAGCCTAGGGAGGACGAAATTGACCTTAATGTTCAACCACTGACACAAACGAACTTATTGGATGCACAAGATTGGTTAAAAACCCTAATTGGATTAGAATAAGCCTAGGGAGGACGAAAATGACCTAAATGTTCAACCAATTATACAAAATCACTTATTGGATGCACAAGATTGGTTAAAAACCCAAATTGGATTAGAATAAGCCTAGGGAGGACAAAAATGACCTAAATGTTCAACAAATGACGCAAACAAACTTATTGGATGCACAAGATTGGTTAAAAACCCTAATTGGATAGGAATAAGCCTAGGGAGGACGAAAATGCCCTAAATGTTCAACCAATGATACAAAATCACTTATTGGATGCACAAGATTTGTTAGAAACCCTAATTGGATTAGAATAAGCCTAGGGAGGACGAAATTGACCTTAATGTTCAACCACTGACACAAACGAACTTATTGGATGCACAAGATTGGTTAAAAACCCTAATTGGATTAGAATAAGCCTAGGGAGGACGAAAATGACCTAAATGTTCAACCAATTATACAAAATCACATATTGGATGCACAAGATTGGTTAAAAACTCAAATTGGATTAGAATAACCCTAGGGAGGACGAAAATGACCTAAATGTTCAACCGGCACAAAATCACTTATTGGACGCATAAGGTTGGTTAAAAACCCTAATTGGATTAGAATAAGCCTAGGGAGGACGAAATTGACCTTAATGTTCAACCACTGACACAAACGAACTTATTGGATGCACAAGATTGGTTAAAAACCCTAATTGGATTAGAATAAGCCTAGGGAGGACGAAAATGCCCTAAATGTTCAACCAATGATACAAAATCACTTATTGGATGCACAAGATTGGTTAGAAACCCTAATTGGATTAGAATAAGCCTAGGGAGGATGAAATTGACCTAAATTTTCAACCAATGACACAAACGAACATATTGGATGCACAAGATTGGTTAAAAACCGTAATTGGATTAGAATAAGCCTAGGGATGACGAAATTGACCTAAATGTTCAACCACTGACACAAACGAATTTATTGGATGCACAAGATTGGTTAAAAACCCTAATTGGATTAGAATAAGCCTAGGGAGGACGAAAATGACCTAAATGTTCAACCATTTATACAAAATCACTTATTGGATGCACAAGATTGGTTAAAACCCAAATAGGATTAGAATAAGCCCAGGGAGGACGAAAATGACCTAAATGTTCAACCAATGGCATAAAATCACTTATTGGATGCACAAGGTTGGTTAAAAATCCTAATTGGATTAGAATAAGCCTAGGGAGGAGGAAATTGAACTAAATGTTCAACCACTGATACAAAATCACTTATTGGATGCACAAGATTGGTTAAAAACCCTAATTGGATTAGAATAAGCCTAAGGAGGACGAAATTGACCTAAATGTTCAACCACTGACACAAACGAACTTATTGAATGCACAAGATTGGTTAAAAACCATAATTGGATTAGAATAAGCCTAGGGAGGACGAAAAATGACCTAAATGTTCAACCAATTATACAAAATCACTTATTGGATGCACAAGTTTGGTTAAAAACCCAAATTGGATTAGAATAAGCCTAGGGAGGACGAAAATGCCCTAAATGTTCAACCAATGATACAAAATCACTTATTGGATGCAGAAGATTGGTTAGAAACCCTAATTGGATTAGAATAAGCCTAGGGAGGATGAAATTGACCTAAATTTTCAACCAATGACACAAACGAACATATTGGATGCACAAGATTGGTTAAAAACCCTAATTGGATTAGAATAAGCCTTGGGAGGACGAAAATGACCTAAATGTCGAACCAATTAAACAAAATCACTTATTGGATGCACAAGATTGGTTAAAAACCCAAATTGGATTAGAATAAGCCTAGGGAGGACAAAAATGACCTAAATCTTCAACAAATGACGCAAACAAACTTATTGGATGCAGAAGATTGGTTAAAAACCCTAATTGGATTAGAATAAGCCTAGGGAGGACGAAAATGCCCTAACCTTTCAACCAATGATGTAAAATCACTTATTGGATGCACAAGATTGGTTAGAAACTCTAATTGGATTAGAATAAGCCTAGGGAGGATGAAATTGACCTAAATTTTCAACCAATGACACAAACGAACATATTGGATGCACAAGATTGGTTAAAAACCCTAATTGGATTAGAATAACCCTAGGGAGGACGAAAATGACCTAAATGTTCAACCAATGACACAAAATCACTTATTGAGTGCACAAGATTGGTTAAAACCCTAATTGGATTAGAATAAGCATAGGGAGGACGAAAATGACCTAAATGTTCAACCAATTATACAAAATCACATATTGGAGGCACAAGATTGGTTAAAAACTCAAATTGGATTAGAATAACCCTAGGGAGGACGAAAATGACCTAAATGTTCAACCGGCACAAAATCACTTATTGGACGCATAAGGTTGGTTAAAAACCCTAATTGGATTAGAATAACCCTAGGGAGGATGAAATTGACCTAAATTTTCAACCACTGACACAAACGAACTTATTGGATGCACAAGATTGGTTAAAAACCCTAATTGGATTAGAATAAGCCTAGGGAGGACGAAAATGACCTAAATGTTCAACCAATTATACAAAATCACTTATTGGAAGCACAAGATTGGTTAAAAACTCAAATTGGATTAGAATAACCCTAGGGAGGACGAAAATGACCTAAATGTTCAACCGGCACAAAATCTCTTATTGGACGCATAAGGTTGGTTAAAAACCCTAATTGGATTAGAATAAGCCTAGGGAGGACGAAATTGACCTAAATGTTCAATCATTGACACAAACGAATTTATTGGATGCACAAGATTGGTTAAAAACCCTAATTGGATTAGAATAAGCCTAGGGAGGACGAAAATGCCCTAAATGTTCAACCAATGATACAAAATCACTTATTGGATACACAAGATTGGTTAAAACCCAAATAGGATTAGAATAAGCCTAGGGAGGACGAAATAATGACCTAAATGTTCAACTAATGGCATAAAATCACTTATTGGATGCACAAGGTTGGTTGAAAACCCTAATTGGATTAGAATAAGCCTAGGGATGACGAAATTGACCTAAATGTTCAACCACTGACACAAACGAATTTATTGGATGCACAAGATTGGTTAAAAACCCTAATTGGATTAGAATAAGCCTAGGGAGGACGAAAATGACCTAAATGTTCAACCAATTATACAAAATCACTTATTGGATGCACAAGATTGGTTAAAAACCCAATTTGGATTAGAATAAGCCTAGGGAGGACAAAAATGACCCAAATGTTCAACAAATGACGCAAACAAACTTATTGGATGCACAAGATTGGTTAAAAACCCTAATTGGATTAGAATAAGCCTAGGGAGGACGAAAATGCCCTAAATGTTCAACCAATGATACAAAATCACTTATTGGATGCACAAGATTGGTTAGAAACCCTAATTGGATTAGAATAAGCCTAGGGAGGATGAAATTCACCTAAATTTTCAACCAATGACACAAACGAACATATTGGATGCACAAGATTGGTTAAAAACTGTAATTGGATTAGAATAAGCCTAGGGATGACGAAATTGATCTAAATGTTCAACCACTGACACAAACGAATTTATTGGATGCACAAGATTGGTTAAAAACCCTAATTGGATTAGAATAAGCCTAGGGAGGACGAAAATGACCTAAATGTTCAACCAATTATACAAAATCACTTATTGGATGCACAAGATTGGTTAAAACCCAAATAGGATTAGAATAAGCCTAGGGAGGACGAAAATGACCTAAATGTTCAACCAATGGCATAAAATCACTTATTGGATGCACAAGGTTGGTTAAAAATCCTAATTGGATTAGAATAAGCCTAGGGAGGAGGAAATTGAACTAAATGTTCAACCACTGATACAAAATCACTTATTGGATGCACAAGATTGGTTAAAAACCCTAATTGGATTAGAATAAGCCTAAGGAGGACGAAATTGACCTAAATGTTCAACCACTGACACAAACGAACTTATTGAATGCACAAGATTGGTTAAAAACCCTAATTGGATTAGAATAAGCCTAGGGAGGACGAAAAACGACCTAAATGTTCAACCAATTATACAAAATCACTTATTGGATGCACAAGTTTGGTTAAAAACCCAAATTGGATTAGAATAAGCCTAGGGAGGACGAAAATGCCCTAAATGTTCAACCAATGATACAAAATCACTTATTGGATGCACAAGATTGGTTAGAAACCCTAATTGGATTAGAATAAGCCTAGGGAGGATGAAATTGACCTAAATGTTCAACCACTGACACAAACGAACTTATTGAATGCACAAGATTGGTTAAAAACCCTAATTGGATTAGAATAAGCCTAGGGAGGACGAAAAATGACCTAAATGTTCAACCAATTATATAAAATCACTTATTGGATGCACAAGATTGGTTAAAAACCCAAATTGGATTAGAATAAGCCTAGGGAGGACAAAAATGACCTAAATGTTCAACAAATGACGCAAACAAACTTATTGGATGCACAAGATTGGTTAAAAACCCTAATTGGATTAAAATAAGCCAAGGGAGGACGAAAATGCCCTAAATGTTCAACCAATGATACAAAATCACTTATTGGATGCACAAGATAGGTTAGAAACCCTAATTGGATTAGAATAAGCCTAGGGAGGACGAAATAATGACCTAAATGTTCAACCACTGACACAAACGAACTTATTGGATGCACAAGATTGGTTAAAAACCCTAATTGGATTAGAATAAGCCTAGGGAGGACGAAATTGACCTAAATGTTCAACCACTGACACAAACGAACTTATTGAATGCACAAGATTGGTTAAAAACCCTAATTGGATTAGAATAAGCCTAGGGAGGACGAAAAATGACCTAAATGTTCAACCAATTATACAAAATCACTTATTGGATGCACAAGATTGGTTAAAAACCCAAATTGGTTTAGAATAAGCCTAGGGAGGACAAAAATGACCTAAATGTTCAACAAATGATGCAAACAAACTTATTGGATGCACAACATTGGTTAAAAACCCTAATTGGATTAAAATAAGCCTAGGGAGGACGAAAATGCCCTAAATGTTCAACCAATGATACAAAATCACTTATTGGATGCCCAAGATTGGTTAGAAACCCTAATTGGATTAGAATAAGCCTAGGGAGGATGAAATTGACCTAAATGTTCAACCACTGACACAAACGAACTTATTGAATGCACAAGATTGGTTAAAAACCCTAATTGGATTAGAATAAGCCTAGGGAGGACGAAATAATGACCTAAATGTTCAACCACTGACACAAACGAACTTATTGGAAGCACAAGATTGGTTAAAAACCCTAATTGGATTAGAATAAGCCTAGGGAGGACGAAATTGACCTAAATGTTCAACCACTGACACAAACGAACTTATTGAATGCACAAGATTGGTTAAAAACCCTAATTGGATTAGAATAAGCCTAGGGAGGACGAAAAATGACCTAAATGTTCAACCAATTATACAAAATCACTTATTGGATTCACAAGTTTGGTTAAAAACCCAAATTGGATTAGAATAAGCCTAGGGAGGACGAAAATGTCCTAAATGTTCAACCAATGATACAAAATCACTTATTGGATGCACAAGATTGGTTAGAAACCCTAATTGGATTAGAATAAGCCTAGGGAGGATGAAATTGACCTAAATTTTCAACCAATGACACAAACGAACATATTGGATGCACAAGATTGGTTAAAAACCCTAATTGGATTAGAATAACCCTAGGGAGGACGAAAATGACCTAAATGTTCAACCAATGACACAAAATCACTTATTGAGTGCACAAGATTGGTTAAAACCCTAATTGGACTAGAATAAGCATAGGGAGGACGAAAATGACCTAAATGTTCAACCAATTATACAAAATCACATATTGGAGGCACAAGATTGGTTAAAAACTCAAATTGGATTAGAATAACCCTAGGGAGGACGAAAATGACCTAAATGTTCAACCGGCACAAAATCACTTATTGGACGCATAAGGTTGGTTAAAAACCCTAATTGGATTAGAATAAGCGTAAGGAGGACGAAATTGACCTTAATGTTCAACCACTGACACAAACCAACTTATTGGATGCACAAGATTGGTTAAAAACCCTAATTGGATTAGAATAAGCCTAGGGAGGGCGATAATAACCTAAATGTTCAACCAATTATACAAAATCACTTATTGGATGCACAAGATTGGTTAAAAACTCAAAATGGATTAGAATAAGCCTAGGGAGAATGAAAATGACCTAAATGTTCAACAAATGACACAAATCCACTTATTGGATCCACAAGATTGGTTTAGAATAAGCCTAGGGAGGACGAAAATGACCTAAATGTTCAACCAATGGCACAAAAGCACTTATTGGATGCACAAGGTCGGTTAAAAACCCTAATTGGATTAGAATAAGCCTAGGGAGGATGAAATTGACCTAAATGTTCAACCACTGACACAAACGAACTTTTTGGATGCACAAGATTGGTTAAAAACCCTAATTGGATTAATATAAGCCTAGGGAGGACGAAAATGACTAAATGTTCAACCAATTGTACAAAATCACTTATTGGAAGCACAAGATTGGTTAAAAACCCAAATTGGATTAGAATAAGCCTAGGGATGACGAAAATGACCTAAATGTTCAACAAATGACGCAAACGAACTTATTGGATGCACAAGATTGGTTAACAACCCTAATTGTATTAGAATAAGCCTAGGGAGGACGAAAATGACCTAAATGTGCAACCAATTATACAAAATCACTTATTGGATGCACAAGATTGGTTAAAAACCCAAATTGGATTAGAATAAGCCTAGGGAGGACGAAAATAACCTAAATCTTCAACAAATGACGCAAATCCACTTATTGGATCCACAAGATTGGTTACAACCCAAATAGGATTAGAATAAGCCTAGGGAGGACGAAATAATGACCTAAATGTTCAACCAATGGCATAAAATCACTTATTGGATGCACAAGGTCGGTTGAAAACCCTAATTGGATTAGAATAAGCCTAGGGATGACGAAATTGACCTAAATGTTCAACCACTGACACAAACGAATTTATTGGATGCACAATATAGGTTAAAAACCCTAATTGGATTAGAATAAGCCTAGGGAGGACGAAAATGTCCTAAATGTTCAACCAATGATACAAAATGACTTATTGGATGCACAAGATTGGTTAGAAACCCTAATTGGATTAGAATAAGCCTAGGGAGGATGAAATTGACCTAAATTTTCAACCAATGACACAAACGAACATATTGGATGCACAAGATTGGTTAAAAACCGTAATTGGATTAGAATAAGCCTAGGGATGACGAAATTGACCTAAATGTTCAACCACTGACACAAACGAATTTATTGGATGCACAATATTGGTTAAAAACCCTAATTGGATTAGAATAAGCCTAGGGAGGACGAAAATGTCCTAAATGTTCAACCAATGATACAAAATGACTTATTGGATGCACAAGATTGGTTAGAAACCCTAATTGGATTAGAATAAGCCTAGGGAGGATGAAATTGACCTAAATTTTCAACCAATGACACAAACGAACATATTGGATGCACAAGATTGGTTAAAAACCGTAATTGGATTAGAATAAGCCTAGGGATGACGAAATTGACCTAAATGTTCAACCACTGACACAAACGAATTTATTGGATGCACAAGATTGGTTAAAAACCCTAATTGAATTAGAATAAGCCTAGGGAGGACGAAAATGACCTAAATGTTCAACCAATTATACAAAATCACTTATTGGATGCACAAGATTGGTTAAAACCCAAATAGGATTAGAATAAGCCTAGGGAGGACGAAAATGACCTAAATGTTCAACCAATGGCATAAAATCACTTATTGGATGCACAAGGTTGGTTAAAAATCCTAATTGGATTAGAATAAGCCTAGGGAGGAGGAAATTGAACTAAATGTTCAACCACTGATACAAAATCACTTTTTGGATGCACAAGATTGGTTAAAAACCCTAATTGGATTAGAATAAGTCTAAGGAGGACGAAATTGACCTAAATGTTCAACCACTGACACAAACGAACTTATTGAATGCACAAGATTGGTTAAAAACCCTAATTGGATTAGAATAAGCCTAGGGAGGACGAAATTGACCTAAATGTTCAACCACTGACACAAACGAATTTATTGGATGCACAAGATTGGTTAAAAACCCTAATTGGATTAGAATAAGCCTAGGGAGGACGAAAATGACCTAAATGTTCAACCAATTAAACAAAATCACTTATTGGATGCACAAGATTGGTTAAAACCCCAAATTGGATTAGAATAAGCCTAGGGAGGACAAAAATGACCTAAATCTTCAACAAATGACGCAAACAAACTTATTGGATGCACAAGATTGGTTAAAAACCCTAATTGGATTAGAATAAGCCTAAGGAGGACGAAAATGGTTTAAATGTTCAACCAATGATACAAAATCACTTATTGGATGCACAAGATTGGTTAGAAACCCTAATTGGATTAGAATAAGCCTAGGGAGGATGAAATTGACCTAAATTTTCAACCAATGACACAAACGAACATATTGGATGCACAAGATTGGTTAAAAACCCTAATTGGATTAGAATAACCCTAGGGAGGACGAAAATGACCTAAATGTTCAACCAATGACACAAAATCACTTATTGAGTGCACAAGATTGGTTAAAACCCTAATTGAATTAGAATAAGCCTAGGGAGGACGAAAATGACCTAAATGTTCAACCAATTATACAAAATCACATATTGGATGCACAAGATTGGTTAAAAACTCAAATTGGATTAGAATAACCCTAGGGAGGATGAAAATGACCTAAATGTTCAACCGGCACAAAATCTCTTATTGGACGCATAAGGTTGGTTAAAAACCCTAATTGGATTAGAATAAGCCTAGGGAGGACGAAATTGACCTTAATGTTCAACCACTGACACAAACCAACTTATTGGATGCACAAGATTGGTTAAAAACCCAAATAGGATTAGAATAAGCCTAGGGAGGACGAAATAATGACCTAAATGTTCAACCAATGGCATAAAATCACTTATTGGATGCACAAGGTTGGTTGAAAACCCTAATTGGATTAGAATAAGCCTAGGGATGACGAAATTGACCTAAATGTTCAACCACTGACACAAACGAATTTATTGGATGCACAAGATTGGTTAAAAACCCTAATTGGATTAGAATAAGCCTAGGGAGGACGAAAATGCCCTATATGTTCAACCAATGATACAAAATCACTTATTGGATGCACAAGATTGGTTAAAAACCCAAATTGGATTAGAATAAGCCTAGGGAGGACGAAATAATGACCTAAATGTTCAACCAATGGCATAAAATCACTTATTGGATGCACAAGGTTGGTTGAAAACCCTAATTGGATTAGAATAAGCCTAGGGATGACGAAATTGACCTAAATGTTCAACCACTGACACAAACGAATTTATTGGATGCACAAGATTG
This sequence comes from Cicer chorassanicum, assembly GCA_037974735.1. Taxonomy (NCBI): domain Eukaryota; kingdom Viridiplantae; phylum Streptophyta; class Magnoliopsida; order Fabales; family Fabaceae; genus Cicer; species Cicer chorassanicum. The sequence continues at coordinate 14,729,396 of JBBPBP010009780.1, forward strand.
GTTAAAAACCCTAATTGGATTAGAATAAGCCTAGGGAGGACGAAAATGACCTAAATGTTCAACCAATTATACAAAATCACTTATTGGATGCACAAGATTGGTTAAAAACCCAAATTGGATTAGAATAAGCCTAGGGAGGACAAAAATGACCTAAATGTTCAACAAATGACGCAAACAAACTTATTGGATGCACAAGATTGGTTAAAAACCCTAATTGGATTAGAATAAGCCTAGGGAGGACGAAAATGCCCTAAATGTTCAACCAATGATACAAAATCACTTATTGGATGCACAAGATTGGATAGAAACCCTAATTGGATTTTAATAAGCCTAGGGAGGATGAAATTGACCTAAATGTTCAACCACTGACACAAACGAACTTATTGAATGCACAAGATTGGTTAAAAACCCTAATTGGATTAGAATAAGCCTAGGGAGGACGAAAAATGACCTAAATGTTCAACCAATTATACAAAATCACTTATTGGATGCACAAGATTGGTTAAAAACCCAAATTGGATTAGAATAAGCCTAGGGAGGACAAAAATGACCTAAATGTTCAACAAATGACGCAAACAAACTTATTGGATGCACAAGATTGGTTAAAAACCCTAATTGGATTAGAATAAGCCTAGGGAGGACGAAAATGCCCTAAATGTTCAACCAATGATACAAAATCACTTATTGGATGCACAAGATTTGTTAGAAACCCTAATTGGATTAGAATAAGCCTAGGGAGGACGAAATTGACCTTAATGTTCAACCACTGACACAAACGAACTTATTGGATGCACAAGATTGGTTAAAAACCCTAATTGGATTAGAATAAGCCTAGGGAGGACGAAAATGACCTAAATGTTCAACCAATTATACAAAATCACATATTGGATGCACAAGATTGGTTAAAAACTCAAATTGGATTAGAATAACCCTAGGGAGGACGAAAATGACCTAAATGTTCAACCGGCACAAAATCACTTATTGGACGCATAAGGTTGGTTAAAAACCCTAATTGGATTAGAATAAGCCTAGGGAGGACGAAATTGACCTTAATGTTCAACCACTGACACAAACGAACTTATTGGATGCACAAGATTGGTTAAAAACCCTAATTGGATTAGAATAAGCCTAGGGAGGACGAAAATGCCCTAAATGTTCAACCAATGATACAAAATCACTTATTGGATGCACAAGATTGGTTAGAAACCCTAATTGGATTAGAATAAGCCTAGGGAGGATGAAATTGACCTAAATTTTCAACCAATGACACAAACGAACATATTGGATGCACAAGATTGGTTAAAAACCGTAATTGGATTAGAATAAGCCTAGGGATGACGAAATTGACCTAAATGTTCAACCACTGACACAAACGAATTTATTAGATGCACAAGATTGGTTAAAAACCCTAATTGGATTAGAATAAGCCTAGGGAGGACGAAAATGACCTAAATGTTCAACCAATTATACAAAATCACTTATTGGATGCACAAGATTAGTTAAAACCCAAATAGGATTAGAATAAGCCTAGGGAGGACGAAAATGACCTAAATGTTCAACCAATGGCATAAAATCACTTATTGGATGCACAAGGTTGGTTAAAAATCCTAATTGGATTAGAATAAGCCTAGGGAGGAGGAAATTGAACTAAATGTTCAACCACTGATACAAAATCACTTATTGGATGCACAAGATTGGTTAAAAACCCTAATTGGATTAGAATAAGCCTAAGGAGGACGAAATTGACCTAAATGTTCAACCACTGACACAAACGAACTTATTGAATGCACAAGATTGGTTAAAAACCATAATTGGATTAGAATAAGCCTAGGGAGGACGAAAAATGACCTAAATGTTCAACCAATTATACAAAATCACTTATTGGATGCACAAGTTTGGTTAAAAACCCAAATTGGATTAGAATAAGCCTAGGGAGGACGAAAATGCCCTAAATGTTCAACCAATGATACAAAATCACTTATTGGATGCACAAGATTGGTTAGAAACCCTAATTGGATTAGAATAAGCCTAGGGAGGATGAAATTGACCTAAATTTTCAACCAATGACACAAACGAACATATTGGATGCACAAGATTGGTTAAAAACCGTAATTGGATTAGAATAAGCCTAGGGATGACGAAATTGACCTAAATGTTCAACCACTGACACAAACGAATTTATTGGATGCACAAGATTGGTTAAAAACCCTAATTGGATTAGAATAAGCCTAGGGAGGACGAAAATGACCTAAATGTTCAACCAATTATACAAAATCAATTATTGGATGCACAAGATTGGTTAAAACCCAAATAGAATTAGAATAAGCCTAGGGAGGACGAAAATGACCTAAATGTTCAACCAATGGCATAAAATCACTTATTGGATGCACAAGGTTGGTTAAAAATCCTAATTGGATTAGAATAAGCCTAGGGAGGAGGAAATTGAACTAAATGTTCAACCACTGATACAAAATCACTTATTGGATGCACAAGATTGGTTAAAAACCCTAATTGGATTAGAATAAGCCTAGGGAGGACGAAATTGACCTGAATGTTCAACCACTGACACAAACGAACTTATTGAATGCACAAGATTGGTTAAAAACCCTAATTGGATTAGATAAGCCTAGGGAGGACGAAAAATGACCTAAATGTTCAACCAATTATACAAAATCACTTATTGGATGCACAAGTTTGGTTAAAAACCCAAATTGGATTAGAATAAGCCTAGGGAGGACGAAAATGCCCTAAATGTTCAACCAATGATACAAAATCACTTATTAGATGCACAAGATTGGTTAGAAACCCTAATTGGATTAGAATAAGCCTAGGGAGGATGAAATTGACCTAAATTTTCAACCAATGACACAAACGAACATATTGGATGCACAAGATTGGTTAAAAACCCTAATTGGATTAGAATAACCCTAGGGAGGACGAAAATGACCTAAATGTTCAACCAATGACACAAAATCACTTATTGAGTGCACAAGATTGGTTAAAACCTTAATTGGATTAGAATAAGCCTAGGGAGGACGAAAATGACCTAAATGTTCAACCAATTATACAAAATCACTTATTGGATGCACAAGATTGGTTAAAAACCCAAATTGGATTAGAATAAGCCTAGGGAGGACAAAAATGACCTAAATGTTCAACAAATGACGCAAACAAACTTATTGGATGCACAAGATTGGTTAAAAACCCTAATTGGATTAGAATAAGCCTAGGGAGGACGAAAATGCCCTAAATGTTCAACCAATGATACAAAATCACTTATTGGATGCACAAGATTGGTTAAAAACCCAAATTGGATTAGAATAAGCCTAGGGAGGACGAAATAATGACCTAAATGTTCAACCAATGGCATAAAATCACTTATTGGATGCACAAGGTTGGTTGAAAACCCTAATTGGATTAGAATAAGCCTAGGGATGACGAAATTGACCTAAATGTTCAACCACTGACACAAACGAATTTATTGGATGCACAAGATTGGTTAAAAACCCTAATTGGATTAGAATAAGCCTAGGGAGGATGAAAATGCCCTATATGTTCAACCAATGATACAAAATCACTTATTGGATGCACAAGATTGGTTAGAAACCCTAATTGGATTAGAATAAGCCTAGGGAGGATGAAATTGACCTAAATTTTCAACCAATGACACAAACGAACATATTGGATGCACAAGATTGGTTAAAAATCCAAATTGGATTAGAATAACCCTAGGGAGGGCGAAAATGACATAAATGTTCAACCAATGACACAAAATCACTTATTGAGTGCACAAGATTTGTTAAAACCCTAATTGGATTAGAATAAGCCTAGGGAGGACGAAAATGACCTAAATGTTCAACCACTGACACAAACGAACTTTTTGGATGTACAAGATTGGTTAAAAACCCTAATTGGATTAGAATAAGCCTAGGGAGGACGAAAATGACTAAATGTTAAACCAATTATACAAAATCTCTTATTGGAAGCACAAGATTGGTTAAAAACCCAAATTGGATTAGAATAAGCCTAGGGACGACGAAAATGACCTAAATGTTCAACAAATGACGCAAACAAACTTATTGGATGCACAAGATTGGTTAAAAACCCTAATTGGATTAGAATAAGCCTAGGGAGGACGAAAATGCCCTAAATGTTCAACCAATGATACAAAATCACTTATTGGATGCACAAGATTGGTTAGAAACCCTAATTGGATTAGAATAAGCCTAGGGAGGATGAAATTCACCTAAATTTTCAACCAATGACACAAACGAACATATTGGATGCACAAGATTGGTTAAAAACTGTAATTGGATTAGAATAAGCCTAGGGATGACGAAATTGATCTAAATGTTCAACCACTGACACAAACGAATTTATTGGATGCACAAGATTGGTTAAAAACCCTAATTGGATTAGAATAAGCCTAGGGAGGACGAAAATGACCTAAATGTTCAACCAATTATACAAAATCACTTATTGGATGCACAAGATTGGTTAAAACCCAAATAGGATTAGAATAAGCCTAGGGAGGACGAAAATGACCTAAATGTTCAACCAATGGCATAAAATCACTTATTGGATGCACAAGGTTGGTTAAAAATCCTAATTGGATTAGAATAAGCCTAGGGAGGAGGAAATTGAACTAAATGTTCAACCACTGATACAAAATCACTTATTGGATGCACAAGATTGGTTAATAACCCTAATTGGATTACAATAAGCCTAAGGAGGACGAAATTGACCTAAATGTTCAACCACTGACACAAACGAACTTATTGAATGCACAAGATTGGTTAAAAACCCTAATTGGATTAGAATAAGCCTAGGGAGGACGAAAAATGACCTAAATGTTCAACCAATTATACAAAATCACTTATTGGATGCACAAGATTGGTTAAAAACCCAAATTGGATTAGAATAAGCCTAGGGAGGACAAAAATGACCTAAATGTTCAACAAATGACGCAAACAAACTTATTGGATGCACAAGATTGGTTAAAAACCCTAATTGGATTAGAATAAGCCTAGGGAGGACGAAAATGCCCTAAATGTTCAACCAATGATACAAAATCACTTATTGGATGCACAAGATTGGTTAAAAACCCAAATTGGATTAGAATAAGCCTAGGGAGGACGAAATAATGACCTAAATGTTCAACCAATGGCATAAAATCACTTATTGGATGCACAAGGTTGGTTGAAAACCCTAATTGGATTAGAATAAGCCTAGGGATGACGAAATTGACCTAAATGTTCAACCACTGACACAAACGAATTTATTGGATGCACAAGATTGGTTAAAAACCCTAATTGGATTAGAATAAGCCTAGGGAGGACGAAAATGCCCTATATGTTCAACCAATGATACAAAATCACTTATTGGATGCACAAGATTGGTTAGAAACCCTAATTGGATTAGAATAAGCCTAGGGAGGATGAAATTGACCTAAATTTTCAACCAATGACACAAACGAACATATTGGATGCACAAGATTGGTTAAAAATCCAAATTGGATTAGAATAACCCTAGGGAGGGCGAAAATGACATAAATGTTCAACCAATGACACAAAATCACTTATTGAGTGCACAAGATTTGTTAAAACCCTAATTGGATTAGAATAAGCCTAGGGAGGACGAAAATGACCTAAATGTTCAACCACTGACACAAACGAACTTTTTGGATGTACAAGATTGGTTAAAAACCCTAATTGGATTAGAATAAGCCTAGGGAGGACGAAAATGACTAAATGTTAAACCAATTATACAAAATCTCTTATTGGAAGCACAAGATTGGTTAAAAACCCAAATTGGATTAGAATAAGCCTAGGGACGACGAAAATGACCTAAATGTTCAACAAATGACGCAAACGAACTTATTGGATGCACAAGATTGGTTAAAAACCCTAATTGTATTAGAATAAGCCTAGGGAGGACGAAAATGACCTAAATGTGCAACCAATTATACAAAATCACTTATTGGATGCACAAGATTGGTTAAATTCCCAAATTGGATTAGAATAAGCCTAAGGAGGACGAAAATGACCTAAATGTTCAACAAATGTTGCAAATCCACTTATTGGATCCACAAGATTGGTTAAAACCCAAATAGGATTAGAATAAGCCTAGGGAGGACGAAATAATGACCTAAATGTTCAACCAATGGCATAAAATCACTTATTGGATGCACAAGGTTGGTTGAAAACCCTAATTGGATTAGAATAAGCCTAGGGAGGACGAAATAATGACCTAAATGTTCAACCAATGGCATAAAATCACTTATTGGATGCACAAGGTTGGTTGAAAACCCTAATTGGATTAGAATAAGCCTAGGGAGGACGAAAATGCCCTATATGTTCAACCAATGATACAAAATCACTTATTGGATCCACAAGATTGGTTAAAACCCAAATAGGTTTAGAATAAGCCTAGGGAGGACGAAATAATGACCTAAATGTTCAACCAATGGCATAAAATCACTTATTGGATGCACAAGGTTGGTTGAAAACCCTAATTGGATTAGAATAAGCCTAGGGATGACGAAATTGACCTAAATGTTCAACCACTGACACAAACGAATTTATTGGATGCACAAGATTGGTTAAAAACCCTAATTGGATTAGAATAAGCCTAGGGAGGACGAAAATGCCCTATATGTTCAACCAATGATACAAAATCACTTATTGGATGCACAAGATTGGTTAGAAACCCTAATTGGATTAGAATAAGCCTAGGGAGGATGAAATTGACCTAAATTTTCAACCAATGACACAAACGAACATATTGGATGCACAAGATTGGTTAAAAATCCAAATTGGATTAGAATAACCCTAGGGAGGGCGAAAATGACCTAAATGTTCAACCAATGACACAAAATCACTTGTTGAGTGCACAAGATTTGTTAAAACCCTAATTGGATTAGAATAAGCCTAGGGAGGACGAAAATGACCTAAATGTTCAACCACTGACACAAACGAACTTTTTGGATGCACAAGATTGGTTAAAAACCCTAATTGGATTAGAATAAGCCTAGGGAGGACGAAAATGACTAAATGTTCAACCAATTATACAAAATCACTTATTGGAAGCACAAGATTGGTTAAAAACCCAAATTGGATTAGAATAAGCCTAGGGACGACGAAAATGACCTAAATGTTCAACAAATGACGCAAACGAACTTATTGGATGCACAAGATTGGTTAAAAACCCTAATTGTATTAGAATAAGCCTAGGGACGACGAAAATGACCTAAATGTGCAACCAATTATACAAAATCACTTATTGGATGCACAAGATTGGTTAAATACCCAAATTGGATTAGAATAAGCCTAGGGAGGACGAAAATGACCTAAATCTTCAACAAATGTTGCAAATCCACTTATTTGATCCACAAGATTGGTTAAAACCCAAATAGGATTAGAATAAGCCTAGGGAGGACGAAATAATGACCTAAATGTTCAACCAATGGCATAAAATCACTTATTGGATGCACAAGGTTGGTTGAAAACCCTAATTGGATTAGAATAAGCCTAGGGATGACGAAATTGACCTAAATGTTCAACCACTAACACAAACGAATTTATTAGATGCACAAGATTGGTTAAAAACCCTAATTGGATTAGAATAAGCCTAGGGAGGACGAAAATGCCCTATATGTTCAACCAATGATACAAAATCACTTATTGGATGCACAATATTGGTTAGAAACCCTAATTGGATTAGAATAAGCCTAGGGAGGATGAAATTGACCTAAATTTTCAACCAATGACACAAACGAACATATTGGATGCACAAGATTGGTTAAAAATCCAAATTGGATTAGAATAACCCTAGAGAGGGCGAAAATGACCTAAATGTTCAACCAATGACACAAAATCACTTATTGAGTGCACAAGATTTGTTAAAACCCTAATTGGATTAGAATAAGCCTAGGGAGGACGAAAATAACCTTAATGTTCAACCAATTAATCAAAATCACATATTGGACGCACAAGATTGGTTAAAAACTCAAATTGGATTAGAATAACCCTAGGGAGGACGAAAATGAACTAAATGTTCAACCGGCACAAAATCACTTATTGGACGCATAAGGTTGGTTAAAAACCCTAATTGGATTAGAATAAGCCTAGGGAGGACAAAATTGACCTTAATGTTCAACCATTGACACAAACGAACTTATTGGATGCACAAGATTGGTTAAAAACCCTAATTGGATTAGAATAAGCCTAGGGAGGACGAAAATGACCTAAATGTTCAACCAATTATACAAAATCACTTTTTGGATGCACAAGATTGGTTAAAAACTCAAATTGAATTAGAATAAGCCTAGGGAGGACGAAAATGACCTAAATCTTCAACAAATGACGCAAATCCACTTATTGGATCCACAAGATTGGTTAAAACCCAAATAGGATTAGAATAAGCCTAGGGAGGACGAAATAATGACCTAAATGTTCAACCAATGGCATAAAATCACTTATTGGATGCACAAGGTCGGTTGAAAACCCTAATTGGATTAGAATAAGCCTAGGGATGACGAAATTGACCTAAATGTTCAACCACTGACACAAACGAATTTATTGGATGCACAAGATTGGTTAAAAACCCTAATTGGATTAGAATAAGCCTAGGGAGGACGAAAATGCCCTATATGTTCAACCAATGATACAAAATCACTTATTGGATGCACAAGATTGGTTAGAAACCCTAATTGGATTAGAATAAGCCTAGGGAGGATGAAATTGACCTAAATTTTCAACCAAGGACACAAACGAACATATTGGATGCACAAGATTGGTTAAAAATCCAAATTGGATTAGAATAACCCTAGGGAGGGCGAAAATGACCTAAATGTTCAACCAATGACACAAAATCACTTATTGAGTGCACAAGATTTGTTAAAACCCTAATTGGATTAGAATAAGCCTAGGGAGGACGAAAATGACCTAAATGATCAACCAATTAATCAAAATCACATATTGGATGCACAAGATTGGTTAAAAACTCAAATTGGATTAGAATAACCCTAGGGAGGACGAAAATGAACTAAATGTTCAACCGGCACAAAATCACTTATTGGACGCATAAGGTTGGTTAAAAACCCTAATTGGATTAGAATAAGCCTAGGGAGGACAAAATTGACCTTAATGTTCAACCACTGACACAAACGAACTTATTGGATGCACAAGATTGGTTAAAAACCCTAATTGGATTAGAATAAGCCTAGGGAGGACGAAAATGACCTAAATGTTCAACCAATTATACAAAATCACTTTTTGGATGCACAAGATTGGCTAAAAACTCAAATTGAATTAGAATAAGCCTAGGGAGGACGAAAATGACCTAAATCTTCAACAAATGACGCAAATCCACTTATTGGATCCACAAGATTGGTTAAAACCCAAATAGGATTAGAATAAGCCTAGGGAGGACGAAATAATGACCTAAATGTTCAACCAATGGCATAAAATCACTTATTGGATGCACAAGGTCGGTTGAAAACCCTAATTGGATTAGAATAAGCCTAGGGATGACGAAATTGACCTAAATGTTCAACCACTGACACAAACGAATTTATTGGATGCACAAGATTGGTTAAAAACCCTAATTGGATTAGAATAAGCCTAGGGAGGACGAAAATGCCCTATATGTTCAACCAATGATACAAAATAATTATTGGATGCACAAGATTGGTTAGAAACCCTAATTGGATTAGAATAAGCCTAGGGAGGATGAAATTGACCTAAATTTTCAACCAATGATACAAACGAACATATTGGATGCACAAGATTGGTTAAAAACCGTAATTGGATTAGAATAAGCCTAGGGATGACGAAATCGACCTAAATGTTCAACCACTGACACAAACGAATTTATTGGATGCACAAGATTGGTTAAAAACCCTAATTGGATTAGAATAAGCCTAGGGAGGACGAAAATGACCTAAATGTTCAACCAATTATACAAAATCACTTATTGGATGCACAAGATTGGTTAAAACCCAAATAGAATTAGAATAAGCCTAGGGAGGACGAAAATGACCTAAATGTTCAACCAATGGCATAAAATCACTTATTAGATGCACAAGGTTGGTTAAAAATCCTAATTGGATTAGAATAAGCCTAGGGAGGAGGAAATTGAACTAAATGTTCAACCACTGATACAAAATCACTTATTGGATGCACAAGATTGGTTAAAAACCCTAATTGGATTAGAATAAGCCTAGGGAGGACGAAATTGACCTAAATGTTAAACCACTGACACAAACGAACTTATTGAATGCACAAGATTGGTTAAAAACCCTAATTGGATTAGAATAAGCCTAGGGAGGACGAAAAATGACCTAAATGTTCAACCAATTATACAAAATCACTTATTGGATGCACAAGTTTGGTTAAAAACCCAAATTGGATTAGAATTAAGCCTAGGGAGGACGAAAATGCCCTAAATGTTCAACCAATGATACAAATTCACTTATTGGATGCACAAGATTGGTTAGAAACCCTAATTGGATTAGAATAAGCCTAGGGAGGATGAAATTGACCTAAATTTTCAACCAATGACACAAACGAACATATTGGATGCACAAGATTGGTTAAAAACCCTAATTGGATTAGAATAACCCTAGGGAGGACGAAAATGACCTAAATGTTCAACCAATGACACAAAATCACTTATTGAGTGCACAAGATTTGTTAAAACCCTAATTGGATTAGAATAAGCTTAGGGAGGACGAAAAATGACCTAAATGTTCAACCAATTATACAAAATCACTTATTGGATGCACAAGTTTGGTTAAAAACCCAAATTGGATTAGAATTAAGCCTAGGGAGGACGAAAATGCCCTAAATGTTCAACCAATGATACAAATTCACTTATTGGATGCACAAGATTGGTTAGAAACCCTAATTGGATTAGAATAAGCCTAGGGAGGATGAAATTGACCTAAATTTTCAACCAATGACACAAACGAACATATTGGATGCACAAGATTGGTTAAAAACCCTAATTGGATTAGAATAACCCTAGGGAGGACGAAAATGACCTAAATGTGCAACCAATTATACAAAATCACTTATTGGATGCACAAGATTGGTTAAATACCCAAATTGGATTAGAATAAGCCTAGGGAGGACGAAAATGACCTAAATGTTCCACAAATGTTGCAAATCCACTTATTGGATCCACAAGATTGGTTAAAACTCAAATAGGATTAGAATAAGCCTAGGGAGGACGAAATAATGACCTAAATGTTCAACCAATGGCATAAAATCACTTATTGGATGCACAAGGTTGGTTGAAAACCCTAATTGGATTAGAATAAGCCTAGGGCTGACGAAATTGACCTAAATGTTCAACCATTGACACAAACGAATTTATTGGATGCACAAGATTGGTTAAAAACCCTAATTGGATTAGAATAAGCCTAGGGAGGACGAAAATGCCCTATATGTTCAACCAATGATACAAAATCACTTATTGGATGCACAATATTGGTTAGAAACCCTAATTGGATTAGAATAAGCCTAGGGAGGATGAAATTGACCTAAATTTTCAACCAATGACACAAACGAACATATTGGATGCACAAGATTGGTTAAAAATCCAAATTGGATTAGAATAACCCTAGGGAGGGCGAAAATGACCTAAATGTTCAACCAATGACACAAAATCACTTATTGAGTGCACAAGATTTGTTAAAACCCTAATTGGATTAGAATAAGCCTAGGGAGGACGAAAATGACCTAAATGTTCAACCAATTAATCAAAATCACATATTGGATGCACAAGATTGGTTAAAAACTCAAATTGGATTAGAATAACCCTAGGGAGGACGAAAATGAACTAAATGTTCAACCGGCACAAAATCACTTATTGGACGCATAAGGTTGGTTAAAAACCCTAATTGGATTAGAATAAGCCTAGGGAGGACAAAATTGACCTTAATGTTCAACCACTGACACAAACGAACTTATTGGATGCACAAGATTGGTTAAAAACCCTAATTGGAGTAGAATAAGCATAGGGAGGACGAAAATGACCTAAATGTTCAACCAATTATACAAAATCACTTTTTGGATGCACAAGATTGGTTAAAAACTCAAATTGAATTAGAATAAGCCTAGGGAGAATGAAAATGACCTAAATGTTCAACAAATGACGCAAATCCACTTATTGGATCCACAAGATTGGTTAAAACCCAAATAGGTTTAGAATAAGCCTAGGGAAGACGAAATAATGACCTAAATGTTCAACCAATGGCATAAAATCACTTATTGGATGCACAAGATTGGTTAAAAACCCTAATTGGATTAGAATAAGCCTAGGGAGGACGAAAATGCCCAAAATGTTCAACCAATGATACAAAATCACTTATTGGATGCACAAGATTGGTTAAAAACCCAAATTGGATTAGAATAAGCCTAGGGAGGACGAAATAATGACCTAAATGTTCAACCAATGGCATACAATCACTTATTGGATGCACAAGGTTGGTTGAAAACCCTAATTGGATTAGAATAAGCCTAGGGATGACGAAATTGACCTAAATGTTCAACCACTGACACAAACGAATTTATTGGATGCACAAGATTGGTTAAAAACCCTAATTGGATTAGAATAAGCCTAGGGAGGACGAAAATGACCTAAATGTTCAACCAATTAAACAAAATCACTTATTGGATGCACAAGATTGGTTAAAACCCCAAATTGGATTAGAATAAGCCTAGGGAGGACAAAAATGACCTAAATCTTCAACAAATGACGCAAACAAACTTATTGGATGCACAAGATTGGTTAAAAACCCTAATTGGATTAGAATAAGCCTAAGGAGGACGAAAATGGTTTAAATGTTCAACCAATGATACAAAATCACTTATTGGATGCACAAGATTGGTTAGAAACCCTAATTGGATTAGAATAAGCCTAGGGAGGATGAAATTGACCTAAATTTTCAACCAATGACACAAACGAACATATTGGATGCACAAGATTGGTTAAAAACCCTAATTGGATTAGAATAACCCTAGGGAGGACGAAAATGACCTAAATGTTCAACCAATGACACAAAATCACTTATTGAGTGCACAAGATTGGTTAAAACCCTAATTGAATTAGAATAAGCCTAGGGAGGACGAAAATGACCTAAATGTTCAACCAATTATACAAAATCACATATTGGATGCACAAGATTGGTTAAAAACTCAAATTGGATTAGAATAACCCTAGGGAGGATGAAAATGACCTAAATGTTCAACCGGCACAAAATCTCTTATTGGACGCATAAGGTTGGTTAAAAACCCTAATTGGATTAGAATAAGCCTAGGGAGGACGAAATTGACCTTAATGTTCAACCACTGACACAAACCAACTTATTGGATGCACAAGATTGGTTAAAAACCCAAATAGGATTAGAATAAGCCTAGGGAGGACGAAATAATGACCTAAATGTTCAACCAATGGCATAAAATCACTTATTGGATGCACAAGGTTGGTTGAAAACCCTAATTGGATTAGAATAAGCCTAGGGATGACGAAATTGACCTAAATGTTCAACCACTGACACAAACGAATTTATTGGATGCACAAGATTGGTTAAAAACCCTAATTGGATTAGAATAAGCCTAGGGAGGACGAAAATGCCCTAAATGTTCAACCAATGATACAAATTCACTTATTGGATGCACAAGATTGGTTAGAAACCCTAATTGGATTAGAATAAGCCTAGGGAGGATGAAATTGACCTAAATTTTCAACCAATGACACAAACGAACATATTGGATGCACAAGATTGGTTAAAAATCCAAATTGGATTAGAATAACCCTAGGGAGGGCGAAAATGACCTAAATGTTCAACCAATGACACAAAATCACTTATTGAGTGCACAAGATTTGTTAAAACCCTAATTGGATTAGAATAAGCCTAGGGAGGACGAAAATGACCTAAATGTTCAACCACTGACACAAACGAACGTTTTGGATGCACAAGATTGGTTAAAAACCCTAATTGGATTAGAATAAGCCTAGGGAGGACGAAAATGACTAAATGTTCAACCAATTATACAAAATCACTTATTGGAAGCACAAGATTGGTTAAAAACCCAAATTGGATTAGAATAAGCCTAGGGACGACGAAAATGACCTAAATGTTCAACAAATGACGCAAACGAACTTATTGGATGCACAAGATTGGTTAAAAACCCTAATTGTATTAGAATAAGCCTAGGGAGGACGAAAATGACCTAAATGTGCAACCAATTATACAAAATCACTTATTGGATGCACAAGATTGGTTAAATACCCAAATTGGATTAGAATAAGCCTAGGGAGGACGAAAATGACCTAAATGTTCCACAAATGTTGCAAATCCACTTATTGGATCCACAAGATTGGTTAAAACTCAAATAGGATTAGAATAAGCCTAGGGAGGACGAAATAATGACCTAAATGTTCAACCAATGGCATAAAATCACTTATTGGATGCACAAGGTTGGTTGAAAACCCTAATTGGATTAGAATAAGCCTAGGGATGACGAAATTGACCTAAATGTTCAACCACTGACACAAACGAATTTATTGGATGCACAAGATTGGTTAAAAACCCTAATTGGATTAGAATAAGCCTAGGGAGGACGAAAATGCCCTAAATGTTCAACCAATGATACAAAATCACTTATTGGATGCACAAGATTGGTTAGAAACCCTAATTGGATTAGAATAAGCCTAGGGAGGATGAAATTGACCTAAATTTTCAACCAATGACACAAACGAACATATTGGATGCACAAGATTGGTTAAAAACCGTAATTGGATTAGAATAAGCCTAGGGATGACGAAATTGACCTAAATGTTCAACCACTGACACAAACGAATTTATTAGATGCACAAGATTGGTTAAAAACCCTAATTGGATTAGAATAAGCCTAGGGAGGACGAAAATGACCTAAATGTTCAACCAATTATACAAAATCACTTATTGGATGCACAAGATTAGTTAAAACCCAAATAGGATTAGAATAAGCCTAGGGAGGACGAAAATGACCTAAATGTTCAACCAATGGCATAAAATCACTTATTGGATGCACAAGGTTGGTTAAAAATCCTAATTGGATTAGAATAAGCCTAGGGAGGAGGAAATTGAACTAAATGTTCAACCACTGATACAAAATCACTTATTGGATACACAAGATTGGTTAAAAACCCTAATTGGATTAGAATAAGCCTAGGGATGACGAAATTGACCTAAATGTTCAACCACTGACACAAACGAATTTATTGGATGCACAAGATTGGTTAAAAACCCTAATTGGATTAGAATAAGCCTAGGGAGGACGAAAATGCCCTATATGTTCAACCAATGATACAAAATCACTTATTGGATGCACAAGATTGGTTAAAAACCCAAATTGGATTAGAATAAGCCTAGGGAGGACGAAATAATGACCTAAATGTTCAACCAATGGCATAAAATCACTTATTGGATGCACAAGGTTGGTTGAAAACCCTAATTGGATTAGAATAAGCCTAGGGATGACGAAATTGACCTAAATGTTCAACCACTGACACAAACGAATTTATTGGATGCACAAGATTGGTTAAAAACCCTAATTGGATTAGAATAAGCCTAGGGAGGACGAAAATGCCCTATATGTTCAACCAATGATACAAAATCACTTATTGGATGCACAAGATTGGTTAGAAACCCTAATTGGATTAGAATAAGCCTAGGGAGGATGAAATTGACCTAAATTTTCAACCAATGAAACAAACGAACATATTGGACGCACAAGATTGGTTAAAAATCCAAATTGGATTAGAATAACCCTAGGGAGGGCGAAAATGACCTAAATGTTCAACCAATGACACAAAATCACTTATTGAGTGCACAAGATTTGTTAAAACCCTAATTGGATTAGAATAAGCCTAGGGAGGACGAAAATGACCTAAATGTTCAACCAATTAATCAAAATCACATATTGGATGCACAAGATTGGTTAAAAACTCAAATTGGATTAGAATAACCCTAGGGAGGACGAAAATGAACTAAATGTTCAACCGGCACAAAATCACTTATTGGACGCATAAGGTTGGTTAAAAACCCTAATTGGATTAGAATAAGCCTAGGGAGGACAAAATTGACCTTAATGTTCAAC
Organism: Cicer chorassanicum; assembly: GCA_037974735.1. NCBI lineage: Eukaryota > Viridiplantae > Streptophyta > Magnoliopsida > Fabales > Fabaceae > Cicer > Cicer chorassanicum. The sequence goes on from JBBPBP010009780.1 coordinate 14,745,547, forward strand.
CACTGACACAAACGAACTTATTGGATGCACAAGATTGGTTAAAAACCCTAATTGGATTAGAATAAGCCTAGGGAGGACGAAAATGACCTAAATGTTCAACCAATTATACAAAATCACTTTTTGGATGCACAAGATTGGTTAAAAACTCAAATTGAATTAGAATAAGCCTAGGGAGAATGAAAATGACCTAAATGTTCAACAAATGACGCAAATCCACTTATTGGATCCACAAGATTGGTTTAAACCCAAATAGGTTTAGAATAAGCCTAGGGAGGACGAAAATTACCTAAATGATCAACCAATGGCACAAAATCACTTATTGGATGCATAAGGTCGGTTAAAAACCCTAATTGGATTAGAATAAGCCTAGGGAGGACGAAATTGACCTAAATGTTCAACCACTAACACAAACGAACTTATTGGATGCACAAGATTGGTTAAAAACCCTAATTGGATTAGAATAAGCCTAGGGAGGACGAAAATGACTAAATGTTCATCCATTTATACAAAATCACTTATTGGAAGCACAAGATTGGTTAAAAACCCAAATTGGATTAGAATAAGCCTAGGGACGACGAAAATGACCTAAATGTTCAACAAATGACGCAAATGAACTTATTGGATGCACAAGATTGGTTAAAAACCCTAATTGTATTAGAATAAGCCTAGGGAGTAGGGGTGTGCATAGTTCAAAAACCAAACTGAATTGCACCACATTAATAGTGCAGTTTAGTTTTTAAAAACCACTTTTAAAAAAACCGGTTATTTTTTTAAACTAGTTACAGTTCAGTTCTAAACTGGTTTTAAACCGGTTTATAATTATAAACCAGTTTAATATATTTGAACCGGTTTTAAACTGGTTTATAATTATAAACCGGTTTAATATGTTTGAACCGGTTTTTATTAATACCAATTCGAACCGGTTTTTATTAATACCAATTCGAACCGGTTTTTTTTTTAATTGTTTAAAATCGATTTTTCAGTGAATTTTTTAAAAGATTGATTTTAAAATCAATTTTAAGTGATTTTTTTAAAAAAAAATTGGTTCTAAAACCAGTTTAATTGTATTATTTGTAACAAAAATTTATTTTTGAGTCAATAAATAGTGAAGTATTAAATAATAAATTTCAAAAATACATTTCTCTTCTTTGATAATGAAAACTACAATTAAGTTTCAATTCTGAAATGATAAATTTAAAAAATTAGACATGAATAATTCAATCATTCGAACAATAATTGAAATAGTTTTGCAATGTGGCAAATATAGTCAAAATAATGGTTGCAATGTCGATGCAAGGACAATCATAAACTAGAACAAATAATTCACCAAAAAGGCTACTATAAATCAAATTAGTTCAACACATCCAATCAATCACCTAAAAGAACTAGTTGATGTTTCTTAAATGCAGACTCAGACTCTTCAAGTAGTTCAATCTCAAACAGAACATCTTCAATAGCCACTGCCAATTTCTTATCTTCATCAGCATTATGATAAGAGTCTCTTCTCTTGGCATCAAGAACATTTCTCCAAACAAAGTCACTGTTAATTAAAGTAGATGCATTTCTTAATATTCAAAGACAATATCTGCAAAAAAAAGTGAAAAACAAACTCAGTTTCAACCAACTTGAAAGTTGGAAGCAACTTAACAAAATGAACATAATAATTCATACCTAGCTCTAGTCATAGCCACATTTGTTCTGTCTATTAGAAAGAAATATAACAAGTATCAATTATTAGTGAGTGTAACAGAGGCCGAACAACTTGCGGCATCTTGGGAAGAAAGTATTTCTGCAAAAAAAAAATAAAAAAAAACAGACATTTCATTATGTATCAAGTAATAATATAATAAGTAATAACACAATGTTAAATACACCTTTATGTATCTTACCTTGCTCAATTTGCTCAAGATTTTCAAGATCCTCACTAGTAATAATTGATAAAGATGCTTCGTCAAGCCAATCTTGGGTACAAATAAGGGCTTCCACGGTTGTCGCTGTCAAAGAGCTACGATAAGGATCAAGTACTCTTCCTCCAGTACTGAAAGCAGATTCAGATGCTACAGTGGATATAGGTATTGCCAGCACATCTCTTGCAATTCTTGCAAGTATAGGAAATCGGCTTGAGTTCACCTTCCACCATCTAAGTAAATCAAAATCCGGACAAGGTTTTTCTAAACGTTCTTCCAAATACTCTCCTAATTCAGATACTGGTGTACTGCACGCGTCTGAATTGTAGAATTCAGAACAATCATAAGGATCACCAACTTCATTAAAAGCACCTGACAAATTAGAAGAATTACCTAGAGGTGACACCACCCTTCCAGAATACTCCTCATAGATAGACTTCAAACATGAATCTAATTTTTCTTTCAACGAAGTGGCATCATTACTAGTGTAAATCTTTTTTGCCATCCATATCACAAGCTTTACTTTTCATCGAGGATCTAAAACCATAGCAATCAACAGCAACATATTCAGGCGAGTAGGATCTCCCCAATACTTCTCGTATTTCGCCTTCATCTTTTTAGCCATTGACTTGGCTTTTTCATCTTCATTATTACACATTTCAGCAATTTTCATCCTGACACCGAAAACCTCAAACATATACAAGTTGCTTGTTAAATAAGAAGATCCTGAAACACGTAGTGTAGCTTCATGAAATAACTTCAGGAATGGAAGAATTAAAGCAACATGCTCCCAATCTTCTGGTGTAGGCACACCTTTTTCCTTATTCATTTCATTAACATATTTCTGGTATTTGAATTCAAACTCTGTAAAGGTCTTTTCATGTTTCAAAGCAGCATTCAACATTGTGTATGTTGAGTTCCACCGAGTCTCACAATCTAATCCAACATAACCTTTATAATTTAACTCAGGATCAATACATTGCTTAAATCTCTCAAACCTCGAAGGAGAACGTTTAACATATTTCACAGCTCCACGGATTCTCAAAATAGAATCATCTATTATGCTCATTCCATCCTTCACAATAAGATTTAATACGTGTGCACAACATCGCGTGTGAAGGTACTCTCCGTTCAAAACTAGACCATTCTGCGATAGAAGCCATCTTTTGAGATGTTGAATTCCAACATCATTTGAGGAGGCGTTATCCACTGTCACACTAAGCACACGACCTAACTCCCAACTATTCAAGGACTGTTTAACCGTTTTGGCCATTACTTCTCCCGTGTAGTTAGTGACTTGAAGAAAATTTAAAATCTTCTTCTGCAATTCCAATTGTTATCAATGAAATGAGCTGTGAGACACATGTAATTAGAGTCTTGGGTGGATGTCCAAGTGTCGGTGGTGAGACATACTCGATGACAATGTTGTGACAAAATATTCTTCAGCCTTATCTTTTGTGTGTCCCAATTCTTTAAAATATCACGTGCTAGTGTAGTGCGTGATGGAAATTTAAACCTCGGTTGTAAACCATTAGCAAACTTAAGAAAATATGGATGTTCCACTTGTCGAAACGGGATTTCCATGGCTACAAACATGTTCATCAAGTCAATTCGACTTACTTCTTGGTCAAATTTTGGAAAAGAAGGGGATGAACTAACAATTTCCCTACTTGCCATTGAACATGAATCTAATTCATGCTCCCTATTCGCCACATTTTCTGGATAATCTTCACATCTAGTCAAATGGGCTCGCATCGCGCTTGTTCCACTGCTGTATTGGATCATGCGACCACAATAATTGCATGCTGCTGATCTTTTATTGCCTTGTTGTGGGGTAAAATGATTCCATGCTTCCGACCTATTTTTACGCTTAGGCGGCAACATAGCGGTGTTTGAAACTGAAGGAGGAGGAATAAAATCAAAACTCCCTTCCATCTCAGAGTCTACAATGTTATCACGACCATCCATGTTGACGCTCTACTGAAAAAATTGACAAGAGATGCATGTCAAAAGTTATTTCAAGACACCAATAAAGAACTAACCAAAAAATTTTGTATTGGGAGCAATGATTTAATAGAAATGCAATCTTGGATTACTATATGCTATCCTCCTGCTAAAAGACTCATAGTAAGTAACAACAACTAACACTTCAAGACTTGAATAGATTCAAAAGAATAAAATTGGATATAATAAACATTACCAAAACTGAAGTTAAAATGCACATTAGTTCTTCACATTGACTTGCAAAAAAGAAATGGGTGGTAGTTAAATTAAGCCTCCTAGCTTAGTGGTTGTAAGATCAATTCTGAGACACTTTCGAGTCGACCTAGTGCTCTTGGGTTCAATTTTCCAATTTGGTGGTTTCTCATAATAATAATAATGGATGGTTGATTTAGGCATCATTAATATGTCACTTCATGTAGTAACTTCTATATAAGGACCAAAAAGGCATGGTCAAGAATAAGCTTCAGAGGGACATTTTAGGATTGTAACATTTTACTCTAAAGTCTAAATTAATTAACCTAATAACCTCTAACAGAAAACGAAACATAAGCCAAAGTTGTTGAAGAAGTTCACTTGAATTATTGCTATTATTATATCTATATATACATGCTAGAGTGCTAGATTATTGTAATTTACAGTTTAAGTAGAAACTCCTGCTTCATCTAACTCCTTAATTCTTTCCTTTACCTACCCTACCCAGTAACAAAAAAAAAAGTTCCTTTGCAGGGAGGGACTACTAAAGTTGTCTGAAGCACTATACTAAACAGGGAATAGAAACAAATGTTTCAAATAAACTTACACTTTGCTGAATAGGTATGCCCTCCCTCGACTGCAGCTGAAGGACTGATCATCACAGGGAAACAAACCAAAGTCAAATTGCTATTGCATATCAAAAGACGTGTACACAATAACTGGGTGCATTTCCAACAATGGAACAAATAATAACAATTATGCAGGACAAAATGATAGTTAACTGTTGAACTGACTTTTTATATTGTTGGGGATTTTCATAACTTGCTCTATGTTATACTACAATTGTTGCAAGAAAAATAATAGCTTACAAAAGATATGCGGGATGATTCATTTGTTTTCCAAATCCATGAATTGCCTCTCATCAGAAGAACTAACTGTGGAATTGTGGACTGAAATATGATCTAGTAATATTTAATGGCAAATTTACCTATGAGAAAATTCAGCCATTTTCATCCTAACCTACCCGATGCAACACAAGCTCCACATATAATTCTTTGCAGACTAAATTAATGAAGTCCTTTTCCCTCACTCAATTTTCATCCAACAACTTATTAAATCGATTCCAAACCCATTAATTAATTAATTGGACACATGAAACATACATATACCTCAATTTCCAACCTAACATCATCGTATATATGATATACATTTCAATACTGCAAACACCATATAATAGGTGATTGCCTCAAATAATCCTGCTTCAAATATTGATATAAAACTAAATTTCAATTAAAAGCAAACACTCAGCTAATATTAGCATCCTAATAATCAATAATCAACAAAAAATAAAAATAAAAAAACCTAAATACAGTTAATCAACAACCAAAAAATGAAGTGAATAAAAAAGAAAGGGTAAAGGTAGTGAGTACCCGAGAGAGAACATGATCGTCAAGAGCGAGAGGGGTATAACAGAATATGCATCGGTAAGAAGTTCTAAGTAGGAAATTAAGAATGAACAGTTCAATCCAAGCAAATGTGAATAAAATGCTTGAACCAGTGTGACTTAGTAGTGTTTGGATTTGGAAAAATGCAGCATGACAGTGCCAACAATAGCTGTAACTGAAAGCTACCATTTAAGCTAAAAACAAAATCCAGTTGGAAGAAGCTAATGGCAAAATTGGAGATGCCATATCTTTATATTGGATAAGCGTACAAACAACAGAATCAAATCAACAAAAGTAGACAAGCATACCTCGAATTTATCTTCTGTGGACCTGTGATTTACTGGAAGGAAAAATCCTAAATCACAATATCTGCAACCAAAGCATTAAATTAGAAGGAAAAACCCTAAATCCGAAGAAAATGAAAACCCCAACTCACCAAAATGGAGAATGAGCAATAAATGAAACTTTGTTTGATATGCAATTCATAAAAATGAAAAATGGAACATAAACACTTACGATGGAATGAGAATCAACGGTGAAGGAAGAGAATATGAAAATGGGGAAACGATAACAAGTAAAAATGGCACGCGAAACTTACCGGTAGAGAAGTTGAGATGCGATGGCGATGCGACGGAAACGAGAATGATTACGTCAGATGCGACGACGGATGCGAGTCGGAGATGACGACGGATGTGAGGGAGATGACGACGGATGCGAGTCGGAGATGACAACGGATGCGAGTCGGAGATGACGACGGAGATGTTCTCTGGCCGCCGGAGAGAGTAGGAGGAGGAGAGCAGAGGGACAAATTGATTTGGGGCTAGGGTTCAACCATTCTGAATTTTGGGATTAGGGTTTAGTTTTTTTTGATGTGTTTAATGAAAAAAATGATTTTATGATATTGTATAAAAAAAGTTTGAAAGTGGTTCAAACCGGTTTTTTTTAAAAAAGTTCAGTTAACCGGACTTTTTAAAATTTATGGTGCAGTTCAGAAACCATTTAATTGCTTTGGGTTTTTTTGGTGCAGTCCAATCCAGTTAATGAATATAGTCCAGTTAACTACATTTTTTGCACACCCCTACTAGGGAGGACGAAAATGACGTAAATGTTCAACCAATTATACAAAATCACTTATTGGATGCACAAGATTGGTTAAAAACCCAAATTGGATTAGAATAAGCCTAGGGAGGACGAAAATGACCTAAATCTTCAACAAATGACGCAAATCCACTTATTGGATCCACAAGATTGGTTAAAACCCAAATAGGATTAGAATAAGCCTAGGGAGGACGAAATAATGACCTAAATGTTCAACCAATGGCATAAAATCACTTATTGGATGCACAAGGTTGGTTCAAAACCCTAATTGGATTAGAATAAGCCTAGTGATGACGTAATTGACCTAAATGTTCAACCAGTGACACAAACGAATTTATTGGATGCACAAGATTGGTTAAAAACCCTAATTGGATTAGAATAAGCCTAGGGAGGACGAAAATGACCTAAATGTTCAACCAATTATACAAAATCACTTCTTGGATGCACAAGATTGGTAAAAAACCCAAATTGGATTAGAATAAGCCTAGGGTTGACGAAAATGACCTGAATGTTCAACAAATGACGCAAACGAACTTATTGGATGCACAAGATTGGTTAAAAATCCTAATTGTATTAGAATAAGCCTAGGGAGGACGAAAATGACCTAAATGTTCAACCAATTATACAAAATCACTTATTGGATGCACAAGATTGGTTAAAAATCCAAATTGGATTAGAATAAGCCTAGGGAGGACGAAAATGACCTAAATCTTCAACAAAAAACCCAAATCCACTTATTGGATCCACAAGATTGGTTAAAACTTAAATAGGATTAGAACAAGCCTAGGGAGGACGAAAATAACCTAAATGTTCAACCAATGGCATAAAATCACTTATTGGATGCACAAGGTTGGTTAAAAACCCTTATTGGATTAGAATAAACCTAGGGAGGACGAAATTGACCTAAATGTTCAACCACTGACACAAACAAACTTATTGAATGCACAAGATTGGTTAAAAACCCTAATTGGATTAGAATAAGCATAGGGAGGACGAAAAATGACCTAAATGTTCAACCAATTATACAAAATCACTTATTGGATGCACAAGATTGGTTAAAAACCCAAATTGGATTAGAATAAGCCTAGGGAGGACGAAAATGACCTAAATGTTCAACAAATGACGCAAATCCACTTATTGGATCCACAAGATTGGTTAAAACTTAAATAGGATTAGAATAAGCCTAGGGAGGACGAAAATGACCTAAATGTTCAACCAATGGCATAAAATCACTTATTGGATGCACAAGGTTGGTTCAAAACCCTAATTGGATTAGAATAAACCTAGAGAGGACAAAATTGACCTAAATGTTCAACCACTGACACAAACGAACTTATTGAATGCACAAGATTGGTTAAAAACCCTAATTGGATTAGAAAAAGCCTAGGGAGGACGAAAAATGACCTAAATGTTCAATCAATTGTACAAAATCACTTATTGGATGCACAAGATTGGTTAAAAACTCAAATTGGATTACAATAAGCCTAGGGAGAACGAAAATGACCTAAATGTTCAACAAATGACGCAAATCCACTTATTGGATCCACAAGATTGGTTAAAACCCAAATAGGATTAGAATAAGCCTAGGGAGGACGAAAATGACCTAAATGTTCAACCAATGGCACAAAATCACTTATTGGATGCACAAGGTCAGTTAAAAACCCTAATTGGATTATAATAAGCCTAGGGAGGACGAAATTGACCTAAATGTTCAACCACTGACACAAACGAACTTATTGCATGCACAAGATTGGTTAAAAACCCTAATTGGATTAGAATAAGCCTAGGGAGGACGAAAATGACCTAAATGTTCAACCAATTGTACAAAATCACTTATTGGATGCACAAGATTGGTTAAAAACTCAAATTGGATTAAAATAAGCCTAGGGAGAACGAAAATGACCTAAATGTTCAACAAATGACGCAAATCCACTTATTGGATCCACAAGATTGGTTAAAACTCAAATAGGATTAGAAAATGCCTAGGGAGGACGAAATAATGACCTAAATGTTCAACCAATGGCATAAAATCACTTATTGGATGCACAAGGTTGGTTCAAAACCCTAATTGGATTAGAATAAGCCTAGGGATGACGTAATTGACCTAAATGTTCAACCAGTGACACAAACGAATTTATTGGATGCACAATATTGGTTAAAAACCCTAATTGGATTAGAATAAGCCTAGGGAGGACGGAAATGACCTAAATGTTCAACCAATTATACAAAATCACTTATTGGATGCACAAGATTGGTAAAAAAACCCAAATTGGATTAGAATAAGCCTAGGGAGGACAAAAATGACTTAAATGTTCAACAAATGACGCAAACAAACTTATTGGATGCACAACATTGGTTAAAAACCCTAATTAGATTAGAATAAGCCTAGGGAGGACGAAAATGTCCTAAATGTTCAACCAATGATACAAAATCACTTATTTGATGCACAAGATTGGTTACAAACCCTAATTAGATTAGAATAAGCCTAGGGAGGATGAAATTGACCTAAATTTTCAACCAATGACACAAACGAACATATTGGTATACAAGAGTGGTTAAAAACCCAAATTGGATTAGAATAAGCCTAGGGTTGACGAAAATGACCTAAATGTTCAACAAATGACGCAAACGAACTTATTGGATGCACAAGATTGGTTAAAAATCCTAATTGTATTAGAATAAGCCTAGGGAGGACGAAAATGACCTAAATGTTCAACCAATTATACAAAATCACTTATTGGATGCACAAGATTGGTTAAAAACCCAAATTGGATTAGAATAAGCCTAGGGAGGACGAAAATGACCTAAATCTTCAACAAAAAAAACCAAATCCACTTATTGGATCCACAAGATTTTTTAAAACTTAAATAGGATTAGAATAAGCCTAGGGAGGACGAAAATGACCTAAATGTTCAACCAATGGCAAAAAATCACTTATTGGATGCACAAGGTTGGTTAAAAACCCTAATTGGATTAGAATAAACCTAGAGAGGACGAAATTGACCTAAATGTTCGACCACTGACACAAACGAACTTATTGAATGCACAAGATTGGTTAAAAACCCTAATTGGATTAGAATAAGCCTAGGGAGGACGAAAAATGACCTAAATGTTCAACCAATTATACAAAATCACTTATTGGATGCACAAGATTGGTTAAAAACCCAAATTGGATTAGAATAAGCCTAGGGAGGACAAAAATGACCTAAATGTTCAACAAATGACGCAAACAAACTTATTGGATGCACAAGATTGGTTAAAAACCCTAATTGGATTAGAATAAGCCTAGGGAGGACGAAAATGCCCTAAATGTTCAACCAATGATACAAAATCACTTATTGGATGCACAAGATTTGTTAGAAACCCTAATTGGATTAGAATAAGCCTAGGGAGGACGAAATTGACCTTAATGTTCAACCACTGACACAAACGAACTTATTGGATGCACAAGATTGGTTAAAAACCCTAATTGGATTAGAATAAGCCTAGGGAGGACGAAAATGACCTAAATGTTCAATCAATTGTACAAAATCACTTATTGGATGCACAAGATTGGTTAAAAACTCAAATTGGATTACAATAAGCCTAGGGAGAACGAAAATGACCTAAATGTTCAACAAATGACGCAAATCCACTTATTGGATCCACAAGATTGGTTAAAACCCAAATAGGATTAGAATAAGCCTAGGGAGGACGAAAATGACCTAAATGTTCAACCAATGGCACAAAATCACTTATTAGATGCACAAGGTCGGTTAAAAACCCTAATTGGATTATAATAAGCCTAGGGAGGACGAAATTGACCTAAATGTTCAACCACTGACACAAACGAACTTATTGCATGCACAAGATTGGTTAAAAACCCTAATTGGATTAGAATAAGCCTAGGGAGGACGAAAATGACCTAAATGTTCAACCAATTGTACAAAATCACTTATTGGATGCACAAGATTGGTTAAAAACTCAAATTGGATTACAATAAGCCTAGGGAGAACGAAAATGACCTAAATGTTCAACAAATGACGCAAATCCACTTATTGGATCCACAAGATTGGTTAAAACCCAAATAGGATTAGAATAAGCCTAGGGAGGACGAAAATGACCTAAATGTTCAACCAATGGCATAAAATCACTTATTGGATGCACAAGGTTGGTTCAAAACCCTAATTGGATTAGAATAAGCCTAGGGATGACGAAATTGACCTAAATGTTCAACCACTGACACAAACGAATTTATTGGATGCACAAGATTAGTTAAAAACCCTAATTGGATTAGAATAAGCCTAGGGAGGACGAAAATGACCTAAATGTTCAACCAATTATACAAAATCACTTATTGGATGCACAAGATTGGTTAAAAACCCAAATTGGATTAGAATAAGCCTAGGGAGGACGAAAATGACCTAAATGTTGAACAAATGACGCAAATCCACTTATTGGATCCACAAGATTGGTTAAAACCCAAATAGGATTAGAATAAGCCTAGGGAGGACGAAAATGACCTAAATGTTCAACCAATGGCATAAAATCACTTATTGGATGCACAAGGTTGGTTCAAAACCCTAATTGGATTAGAATAAGCCTAGGGATGACGAAATTGACCTAAATGTTCAACCACTGACACAAACGAATTTATTGGATGCACAAGATTAGTTAAAAACCCTAATTGGATTAGAATAAGCCTAGGGAGGACTAAAATGACCTAAATGTTTAACCAATTATACAAAATCACTTATTGGATGCACAAGATTGGTTAAAAACCCAAATTGGATTAGAATAAGCCTAGGGAGGACAAAAATGACCTAAATGTTCAACAAATGACGCAAACAAACTTATTGGATGCACAAGATTGGTTAAAAACCCTAATTGGATTAGAATAAGCCTAGGGAGGACGAAAATGCCCTAAATGATCAACCAATGTTACAAAATCACTTATTGGATGCACAAGATTGGTTAGAAACCCTATTTGGATTAGAATAAGCCTAGGGAGGATGAAATTGACCTTAATGTTCAACCACTGACACAAACGAACTTATTGGATGCACAAGATTGGTTAAAAACCCTAATTGGATTAGAATAAGCCTAGGGAGGACGAAAATGACCTAAATGTTCAATCAATTGTACAAAATCACTTATTGGATGCACAAGATTGGTTAAAAACTCAAATTGGATTACAATAAGCCTAGGGAGAACGAAAATGACCTAAATGTTCAACAAATGACGCAAATCCACTTATTGGATCCACAAGATTGGTTAAAACCCAAATAGGATTAGAATAAGCCTAGGGAGGACGAAAATGACCTAAATGTTCAACCAATGGCACAAAATCACTTATTAGATGCACAAGGTCGGTTAAAAACCCTAATTGGATTATAATAAGCCTAGGGAGGACGAAATTGACCTAAATGTTCAACCACTGACACAAACGAACTTATTGCATGCACAAGATTGGTTAAAAACCCTAATTGGATTAGAATAAGCCTAGGGAGGACGAAAATGACCTAAATGTTCAACCAATTGTACAAAATCACTTATTGGATGCACAAGATTGGTTAAAAACTCAAATTGGATTAGAATAAGCCTAGGGAGAACGAAAATGACCTAAATGTTCAACAAATGACGCAAATCCACTTATTGGATCCACAAGATTGGTTAAAACTCAAATAGGATTAGAATAAGCCTAGGGAGGACGAAATAATGACCTAAATGTTCAACCAATGGCATAAAATCACTTATTGGATGCACAAGGTTGGTTCAAAACCCTAATTGGATTAGAATAAGCCTAGGGATGACGTAATTGACCTAAATGTTCAACCAGTGACACAAACGAATTTATTGGATGCACATGATTGGTTAAAAACCCTAATTGGATTAGAATAAGCCTAGGGAGGACGAAAATGACCTAAATGTTCAACCAATTATACAAAATCACTTATTGGATGCACAAGATTGGTAAAAAACCCAAATTGGATTAGAATAAGCCTAGGGAGGACAAAAATGACCTAAATGTTCAACAAATGACGCAAACAAACTTATTGGATGCACAACATTGGTTAAAAACCCTAATTGGATTAGAATAAGCCTAGGGAGGACGAAAATGTCCTAAATGTTCAACCAATGATACAAAATCACTTATTGGATGCACAAGATTGGTTAGAAACCCTAATTAGATTAGAATAAGCCTAGGGAGGATGAAATTGACCTAAATTTTCAACCAATGACACAAACGAACATATTGGTATACAAGAGTGGTTAAAAACCCAAATTGGATTAGAATAAGCCTAGGGTTGACGAAAATGACCTAAATGTTCAACAAATGACGCAAACGAACTTATTGGATGCACAAGATTGGTTAAAAATCCTAATTGTATTAGAATAAGCCTAGGGAGGACGAAAATGACCTAAATGTTCAACCAATTATACAAAATCACTTATTGGATGCACAAGATTGGTAAAAAACCCAAATTGGATTATAATAAGCCTAGGGAGGACGAAAATGACCTAAATCTTCAACAAAAAACCCAAATCCACTTATTGGATCCACAAGATTGGTTAAAACTTAAATAGGATTAGAACAAGCCTAGGGAGGACGAAAATAACCTAAATGTTCAACCAATGGCATAAAATCACTTATTGGATGCACAAGGTTGGTTAAAAACCCTTATTGGATTAGAATAAACCTAGGGAGGACGAAATTGACCTAAATGTTCAACCACTGACACAAACGAACTTATTGAATCCACAAGATTGGTTAAAAACCCTAATTGGATTAGAATAAGCATAGGGAGGACGAAAAATGACCTAAATGTTCAACCAATTATACAAAATCACTTATTGGATGCACAAGATTGGTTAAAAACCCAAATTGGATTAGAATAAGCCTAGGGAGGACGAAAATGACCTAAATGTTCAACAAATGACGCAAATCCACTTATTGGATCCACAAGATTGGTTAAAACCCAAATAGGATTAGAATAAGCCTAGGGAGGACGAAAATGACCTAAATGTTCAACCAATGGCACAAAATCACTTATTAGATGCACAAGGTCGGTTAAAAACCCTAATTGGATTATAATAAGCCTAGGGAGGACGAAATTGACCTAAATGTTCAACCACTGACACAAACGAACTTATTGCATGCACAAGATTGGTTAAAAACCCTAATTGGATTAGAATAAGCCTAGGGAGGACGAAAATGACCTAAATGTTCAACCAATTGTACAAAATCACTTATTGGATGCACAAGATTGGTTAAAAACTCAAATTGGATTAGAATAAGCCTAGGGAGAACGAAAATGACCTAAATGTTCAACAAATGACGCAAATCCACTTATTGGATCCACAAGATTGGTTAAAACTCAAATAGGATTAGAATAAGCCTAGGGAGGACGAAATAATGACCTAAATGTTCAACCAATGGCATAAAATCACTTATTGGATGCACAAGGTTGGTTCAAAACCCTAATTGGATTAGAATAAGCCTAGGGATGACGTAATTGACCTAAATGTTCAACCAGTGACACAAACGAATTTATTGGATGCACAAGATTGGTTAAAAACCCTAATTGGATTAGAATAAGCCTAGGGAGGACGAAAATGACCTAAATGTTCAACCAATTATACAAAATCACTTATTGGATGCACAAGATTGGTAAAAAACCCAAATTGGATTAGAATAAGCCTAGGGAGGACAAAAATGACCTAAATGTTCAACAAATGACGCAAACAAACTTATTGGATGCACAACAAGCCTAGGGAGGACGAAAATGTCCTAAATGTTGAACCAATGATACAAAATCACTTATTGGATGCACAAGATTGGTTAGAAACCCTAATTAGATTAGAATAAGCCTAGGGAGGATGAAATTGACCTAAATTTTCAACCAATGACACAAACGAACATATTGGTATACAAGAGTGGTTAAAAACCCAAATTGGATTAGAATAAGCCTAGGGTTGACGAAAATGACCTAAATGTTCAACAAATGACGCAAACGAACTTATTGGATGCACAAGATTGGTTAAAAATCCTAATTGTATTAGAATAAGCCTAGGGAGGACGAAAATGACCTAAATGTTCAACCAATTATACAAAATCACTTATTGGATGCACAAGATTGGTTAAAAACCCAAATTGGATTAGAATAAGCCTAGGGAGGACGAAAATGACCTAAATGTTCAACAAATGACGCAAATCCACTTATTGGATCCACAAGATTGGTTAAAACCCAAATAGGATTAGAATAAGCCTAGGGAGGACGAAAATGACCTAAATGTTCAACCAATGGCACAAAATCACTTATTAGATGCACAAGGTCGGTTAAAAACCCTAATTGGATTATAATAAGCCTAGGGAGGACGAAATTGACCTAAATGTTCAACCACTGACACAAACGAACTTATTGCATGCACAAGATTGGTTAAAAACCCTAATTGGATTAGAATAAGCCTAGGGAGGACGAAAATGACCTAAATGTTCAACCAATTGTACAAAATCACTTATTGGATGCACAAGATTGGTTAAAAACTCAAATTGGATTAGAATAAGCCTAGGGAGAACGAAAATGACCTAAATGTTCAACAAATGACGCAAATCCACTTATTGGATCCACAAGATTGGTTAAAACTCAAATAGGATTAGAATAAGCCTAGGGAGGACGAAATAATGACCTAAATGTTCAACCAATGGCATAAAATCACTTATTGGATGCACAAGGTTGGTTCAAAACCCTAATTGGATTAGAATAAGCCTAGGGATGACGTAATTGACCTAAATGTTCAACCAGTGACACAAACGAATTTATTGGATGCACATGATTGGTTAAAAACCCTAATTGGATTAGAATAAGCCTAGGGAGGACGAAAATGACCTAAATGTTCAACCAATTATACAAAATCACTTATTGGATGCACAAGATTGGTAAAAAACCCAAATTGGATTAGAATAAGCCTATGGAGGACAAAAATGACCTAAATGTTCAACAAATGACGCAAACAAACTTATTGGATGCACAACATTGGTTAAAAACCCTAATTGGATTAGAATAAGCCTAGGGAGGACGAAAATGTCCTAAATGTTCAACCAATGATACAAAATCACTTATTGGATGCACAAGATTGGTTAGAAACCCTAATTAGATTAGAATAAGCCTAGGGAGGATGAAATTGACCTAAATTTTCAACCAATGACACAAACGAACATATTGGTATACAAGAGTGGTTAAAAACCCAAATTGGATTAGAATAAGCCTAGGGTTGACGAAAATGACCTAAATGTTCAACAAATGACGCAAACGAACTTATTGGATGCACAAGATTGGTTAAAAATCCTAATTGTATTAGAATAAGCCTAGGGAGGACGAAAATGACCTAAATGTTCAACCAATTATACAAAATCACTTATTGGATGCACAAGATTGGTAAAAAACCCAAATTGGATTAGAATAAGCCTAGGGAGGACGAAAATGACCTAAATCTTCAACAAAAAACCCAAATCCACTTATTGGATCCACAAGATTGGTTAAAACTTAAATAGGATTAGAACAAGCCTAGGGAGGACGAAAATAACCTAAATGTTCAACCAATGGCATAAAATCACTTATTGGATGCACAAGGTTGGTTAAAAACCCTTATTGGATTAGAATAAACCTAGGGAGGACGAAATTGACCTAAATGTTCAACCACTGACACAAACGAACTTATTGAATCCACAAGATTGGTTAAAAACCCTAATTGGATTAGAATAAGCATAGGGAGGACGAAAAATGACCTAAATGTTCAACCAATTATACAAAATCACTTATTGGATGCACAAGATTGGTTAAAAACCCAAATTGGATTAGAATAAGCCTAGGGAGGACGAAAATGACCTAAATGTTCAACAAATGACGCAAATCCACTTATTGGATCCACAAGATTGGTTAAAACCCAAATAGGATTAGAATAAGCCTAGGGAGGACGAAAATGACCTAAATGTTCAACCAATGGCATAAAATCACTTATTGGATGCACAAGCTTGGTTTAAAACCCTAATTGGATTAGAATAAGCCTAGGGATGACGAAATTGACCTAAATGTTTAACCACTGACACAAAGGAATTTATTGGATGCATAAGATTGGTTAAAAACCCTAATTGGATTAGAATAAGCCTAGGGAGGACGAAAATGACCTAAATGTTCAACCAATTATACAAAATCACTTATTGGATGCACAAGGTTGGTTAAAAACCCTTATTGGATTAGAATAAACCTAGGGAGGACGAAATTGACCTAAATGTTCAACCACTGACACAAACGAACTTATTGAATCCACAAGATTGGTTAAAAACCCTAATTGGATTAGAATAAGCATAGGGAGGACGAAAAATGACCTAAATGTTCAACCAATTATACAAAATCACTTATTGGATGCACAAGATTGGTTAAAAACCCAAATTGGATTAGAATAAGCCTAGGGAGGACGAAAATGACCTAAATGTTCAACAAATGACGCAAATCCACTTATTGGATCCACAAGATTGGTTAAAACCCAAATAGGACTAGAATAAGCCTAGGGAGGACGAAAATGACCTAAATGTTCAACCAATGGCATAAAATCACTTATTGGATGCACAAGGTTGGTTCAAAACCCTAATTGGATTAGAATAAGCCTAGGGATGACGAAATTGACCTAAATGTTTAACCACTGACACAAAGGAATTTATTGGATGCATAAGATTGGTTAAAAACCCTAATAGGATTAGAATAAGCCTAGGGAGGACGAAAATGACCTAAATGTTCAACCAATGGCATAAAATCACTTATTGGATGCACAAGCTTGGTTTAAAACCCTAATTGGATTAGAATAAACCTAGAGAGGACAAAATTGACCTAAATGTTCAACCACTGACACAAACGAACTTATTGAATGCACAAGATTGGTTAAAAACCCTAATTGGATTAGAAAAAGCCTAGGGAGGACGAAAAATGACCTAAATGTTCAATCAATTGTACAAAATCACTTATTGGATGCACAAGATTGGTTAAAAACTCAAATTGGATTACAATAAGCCTAGGGAGAACGAAAATGACCTAAATGTTCAACAAATGACGCAAATCCACTTATTGGATCCACAAGATTGGTTAAAACCCAAATAGGATTAGAATAAGCCTAGGGAGGACGAAAATGACCTAAATGTTCAACCAATGGCACAAAATCACTTATTGGATGCACAAGGTCGGTTAAAAACCCTAATTGGATTATAATAAGCCTAGGGAGGACGAAATTGACCTAAATGTTCAACCACTGACACAAACGAACTTATTGCATGCACAAGATTGGTTAAAAACCCTAATTGGATTAGAATAAGCCTAGGGAGGACGAAAATGACCTAAATGTTCAACCAATTGTACAAAATCACTTATTGGATGCACAAGATTGATTAAAAACTCAAATTGGATTAAAATAAGCCTAGGGAGAACGAAAATGACCTAAATGTTCAACAAATGACGCAAATCCACTTATTGGATCCACAAGATTGGTTAAAACTCAAATAGGATTAGAAAATGCCTAGGGAGGACGAAATAATGACCTAAATGTTCAACCAATGGCATAAAATCACTTATTGGATGCACAAGGTTGGTTCAAAACCCTAATTGGATTAGAATAAGCCTAGGGATGACGTAATTGACCTAAATGTTCAACCAGTGACACAAACGAATTTATTGGATGCACAATATTGGTTAAAAACCCTAATTGGATTAGAATAAGCCTAGGGAGGACGAAAATGACCTAAATGTTCAACCAATTATACAAAATCACTTATTGGATGCACAAGATTGGTAAAAAACCCAAATTGGATTAGAATAAGCCTAGGGAGGACAAAAATGACCTAAATGTTCAACAAATGACGCAAACAAACTTATTGGATGCACAACATTGGTTAAAAACCCTAATTATATTAGAATAAGCCTAGGGAGGACGAAAATGTCCTAAATGTTCAACCAATGATACAAAATCACTTATTTGATGCACAAGATTGGTTACAAACCCTAATTAGATTAGAATAAGCCTAGGGAGGATGAAATTGACCTAAATTTTCAACCAATGACACAAGTGAACATATTGGTATACAAGAGTGGTTAAAAACCCAAATTGGATTAGAATAAGCCTAGGGTTGACGAAAATGACCTAAATGTTCAACAAATGACGCAAATCCACTTATTGGATCCACAAGATTGGTTAAAACCCAAATAGGATTAGAATAAGCCTAGGGAGGACGAAAATGACCTAAATGTTGAACAAATGACGCAAATCCACTTATTGGATCCACAAGATTGGTTAAAACCCAAATAGGATTAGAATAAGCCTAGGGAGGACGAAAATGACCTAAATGTTCAACAAATGGCATAAAATCACTTATTGGATGCACAAGGTTGGTTCAAAACCCTAATTGGATTAGAATAAGCCTAGGGATGACGAAATTGACCTAAATGTTCAACCACTGACACAAACGAATTTATTGGATGCACAAGATTAGTTAAAAACCCTAATTGGATTAGAATAAGCCTAGGGAGGAC
>JBBPBP010009780.1:14765487-14776528 GCA_037974735.1 Cicer chorassanicum
ACGAAAATGACCTAAATGTTCAACAAATGACGCAAATCCACTTATTGGATCCACAAGATTGGTTAAAACCCAAATAGGATTAGAATAAGCCTAGGGAGGACGAAAATGACCTAAATGTTCAACCAATGGCATAAAATCACTTATTGGATGCACAAGGTTGGTTCAAAACCCTAATTGGATTAGAATAAGCCTAGGGATGACGAAATTGACCTAAATGTTTAACCACTGACACAAAGGAATTTATTGGATGCATAAGATTGGTTAAAAACCCTAATTGGATTAGAATAAGCCTAGGGAGGACGAAAATGACCTAAATGTTCAACCAATTATACAAAATCACTTATTGGATGCACAAGATTGGTTAAAAACCCAAATTGGATTAGAATAAGCCTAGGGAGGACAAAAATGACCTAAATGTTCAACAAATGACGCAAACAAACTTATTGGAAGCACAACATTGGTTAAAAACCCTAATTGGATTAGAATAAACCTAGGGAGGACGAAAATGTCCTAAATGTTCAACCAATGATACAAAATCACTTATTGGATGCACAAGATTGGTTAGAAACCCTAATTGGATTAGAATAAGCCTAGGGAGGATGAAATTGACCTAAATTTTCAACCAATGACACAAACAAACATATTGGATGCACAAGATTGGTTAAAAACCCTAATTGGATTAGAATAACCCTAGGGAGGACGAAAATCACCTAAATGTTCAACCAATGACACAAAATCACTTATTGAGTGCACAAGATTGGTTAAAACCCTAATTGGATTAGAATAAGCCTAGGGTGGACAAAAATGACATAAATGTTCAACCAATTATACAAAATCACTTATTGGATGCACAAGATTGGTTAAAAACCCTAATTGGATTAGAATAAGACTAGGGAGGACGAAAATGACTAAATGTTCAACCAATTATACAAAATCACTTATTGGATGCACAAGATTGGTTAAAAACCCAAATTGGATTAAAATAAGCCTAGGGACGACGAAAATGACCTAAATGTTCAACAAATGACGCAAACAATCTTATTGGATGCACAAGATTGGTTAAAAACCCTAATTGGATTAGAATAAGCCTAGGGAGGACGAAAATGCCCTAAATGATCAACCAATGTTACAAAATCAATTATTGGATGCACAAGATTGGTTAGAAACCCTAATTGGATTAGAATAAGCCTAGGGAGGATGAAATTGACCTTAATGTTCAACCACTGACACAAACGAACTTATTGGATGCACAAGATTGGTTAAAAACCCTAATTGGATTAGAATAAGCCTAGGGAGGACGAAAATGACCTAAATGTTCAATCAATTGTACAAAATCACTTATTGGATGCACAAGATTGGTTAAAAACTCAAATTGGATTAGAATAAGCCTAGGGAGAACGAAATTGACCTAAATGTTCAACCACTGACACAAACGAACTTATTGGATGCACAAGATTGGTTAAAAACCCTAATTGGATTAGAATAAGCCCAAGGAGGACGAAAATGACCTAAATGTTCAACCAATTGTACAAAATCACTTATTGGATGCACAAGATTGGTTGAAAACTCAAATTGGATTAGAATAAGCCTAGGGAGAACGAAAATGACCTAAATGTTCAACAAATGACGCAAATCCACTTATTGGATCCACAAGATTGGTTAAAACCCAAATAGGATTACAATAAGCCTAGGGAGGACGAAAATGACCTAAATGTTCAACCAATGCCACAAAATCACTTATTGGATGCACAAGGTCGGTTAAAAACCCTAATTGGATTATAATAAGCCTAGGGAGGACGAAATTGACCTAAATGTTCAACCACTGACACAAACGAACTTATTGGACGCACAAGATTGGTTAAAAACCCTAATTGGATTAGAATAAGCCCAGGGAGGACGAAAATGACGTAAATGTTCAACCAATTGTACAAAATCACTTATTGGATGCACAAGATTGGTTAAAAACTCAAATTGGATTAGAATAAGCCTAGGGAGAACGAAAATGACCTAAATGTTCAACAAATGACGCA
This sequence comes from Cicer chorassanicum, assembly GCA_037974735.1. Lineage (NCBI taxonomy): Eukaryota > Viridiplantae > Streptophyta > Magnoliopsida > Fabales > Fabaceae > Cicer > Cicer chorassanicum. The sequence goes on from JBBPBP010009780.1 coordinate 14,767,518, forward strand.
AATCCACTTATTGGATCCACAAGATTGGTTAAAACCCAAATAGGATTAGAATAAGCCTAGGGAGGACGAAAATGACCTAAATGTTCAACCAATGGCATAAAATCACTTATTGGATGCACAAGGTTGGTTCAAAACCCTAATTGGATTAGAATAAGCCTAGGGATGACGAAATTGACCTAAATGTTCAACCACTGACACAAACGAATTTATTGGATGCACAAGATTAGTTAAAAACCCTAATTGGATTAGAATAAGCCTAGGGAGGACGAAAATGACCTAAATGTTCAACCAATTATACAAAATCACTTATTGGATGCACAAGATTGGTTAAAAACCCAAATTGGATTAGAATAAGCCTAGGGAGGACGAAAATGACCTAAATGTTGAACAAATGACGCAAATCCACTTATTGGATCCACAAGATTGGTTAAAACCCAAATAGGATTAGAATAAGCCTAGGGAGGACGAAAATGACCTAAATGTTCAACCAATGGCATAAAATCACTTATTGGATGCACAAGGTTGGTTCAAAACCCTAATTGGATTAGAATAAGCCTAGGGATGACGAAATTGACCTAAATGTTCAACCACTGACACAAACGAATTTATTGGATGCACAAGATTAGTTAAAAACCCTAATTGGATTAGAATAAGCCTAGGGAGGACTAAAATGACCTAAATGTTTAACCAATTATACAAAATCACTTATTGGATGCACAAGATTGGTTAAAAACCCAAATTGGATTAGAATAAGCCTAGGGAGGACAAAAATGACCTAAATGTTCAACAAATGACGCAAACAAACTTATTGGATGCACAAGATTGGTTAAAAACCCTAATTGGATTAGAATAAGCCTAGGGAGGACGAAAATGCCCTAAATGATCAACCAATGTTACAAAATCACTTATTGGATGCACAAGATTGGTTAGAAACCCTAATTGGATTAGAATAAGCCTAGGGAGGATGAAATTGACCTTAATGTTCAACCACTGACACAAACGAACTTATTGGATGCACAAGATTGGTTAAAAACCCTAATTGGATTAGAATAAGCCTAGGGAGGACGAAAATGACCTAAATGTTCAATCAATTGTACAAAATCACTTATTGGATGCACAAGATTGGTTAAAAACTCAAATTGGATTACAATAAGCCTAGGGAGAACGAAAATGACCTAAATGTTCAACAAATGACGCAAATCCACTTATTGGATCCACAAGATTGGTTAAAACCCAAATAGGATTAGAATAAGCCTAGGGAGGACGAAAATGACCTAAATGTTCAACCAATGGCACAAAATCACTTATTAGATGCACAAGGTCGGTTAAAAACCCTAATTGGATTATAATAAGCCTAGGGAGGACGAAATTGACCTAAATGTTCAACCACTGACACAAACGAACTTATTGGATGCACAAGATTGGTTAAAAACCCTAATTGGATTAGAATAAGCCTAGGGAGGACGAAAATGACTAAATGTTCAACCAATTATACAAAATCACTTATTGGATGCACAAGATTGGTTAAAAACCCAAATTGGATTAGAATAAGCCTAGGGAAGATGAAAATGACCTAAATGTTCAACAAATGACGCTAACGAACTTATTGGATGCACAAGATTGGTTAAAAATCCTAATTGTATTAGAATAAGCCTAGGGAGGACGAAAATGACCTAAATGTTCAACCAATTATACAAAATCACTTATTGGATGCACAAGATTGGTTAAAAACCCAAATTGGATTAGAATAAGCCTAGGGAGGACGAAAATGACCTAAATCTTCAACAAAAAAAACCAAATCCACTTATTGGATCCACAAGATTTTTTAAAACTTAAATAGGATTAGAATAAGCCTAGGGAGGACGAAAATGACCTAAATGTTCAACCAATGGCAAAAAATCACTTATTGGATGCACAAGGTTGGTTAAAAACCCTAATTGGATTAGAATAAACCTAGAGAGGACGAAATTGACCTAAATGTTCGACCACTGACACAAACGAACTTATTGAATGCACAAGATTGGTTAAAAACCCTAATTGGATTAGAATAAGCCTAGGGAGGACGAAAAATGACCTAAATGTTCAACCAATTATACAAAATCACTTATTGGATGCACAAGATTGGTTAAAAACCCAAATTGGATTAGAATAAGCCTAGGGAGGACAAAAATGACCTAAATGTTCAACAAATGACGCAAACAAACTTATTGGATGCACAAGATTGGTTAAAAACCCTAATTGGATAGGAATAAGCCTAGGGAGGACGAAAATGCCCTAAATGTTCAACCAATGATACAAAATCACTTATTGGATGCACAAGATTTGTTAGAAACCCTAATTGGATTAGAATAAGCCTAGGGAGGACGAAATTGACCTAAATGTTCAACCACTGACACAAACGAACTTATTGGATGCACAAGATTGGTTAAAAACCCTAATTGGATTAGAATAAGCCTAGGGAGGACGAAAATGACCTAAATGTTCAACCAATTGTACAAAATCACTTATTGGATGCACAAGATTGGTTAAAAACTCAAATTGGATTACAATAAGCCTAGGGAGAACGAAAATGACCTAAATGTTCAACAAATGACGCAAATCCACTTATTGGATCCACAAGATTGGTTAAAACCCAAATAGGATTAGAATAAGCCTAGGGAGGACGAAAATGACCTAAATGTTCAACCAATGGCACAAAATCACTTATTAGATGCACAAGGTCGGTTAAAAACCCTAATTGGATTATAATAAGCCTAGGGAGGACGAAATTGACCTAAATGTTCAACCACTGACACAAACGAACTTATTGCATGCACAAGATTGGTTAAAAACCCTAATTGGATTAGAATAAGCCTAGGGAGGACGAAAATGACCTAAATGTTCAACCAATTGTACAAAATCACTTATTGGATGCACAAGATTGGTTAAAAACTCAAATTGGATTAGAATAAGCCTAGGGAGAACCAAAATGACCTAAATGTTCAACAACTGACGCAAATCCACTTATTGGATCCACAAGATTGGTTAAAACTCAAATAGGATTAGAATAAGCCTAGGGAGGACGAAAATGACCTAAATGTTCAACCAATGGCACAAAATCACTTATTGGATGCACAAGGTCGGTTAAAAACCCTAATTGGATTATAATAAGCCTAGGGAGGACGAAATTGACCTAAATGTTCAACCACTGACACAAACGAACTTATTGGATGCACAAGATTGGTTAAAAACCCTAATTGGATTAGAATAAGCCTAGGGAGGACGAAAATGACTAAATGGTCAACCAATTATATAAAATCACTTATTGGATGCACAAGATTGGTTAAAAACTCAAATTGGATTAGAATAAGCCTAGGGACGACGAAAATGACCTAAATGTTCAACAAATGATGCAAACGAACTTATTGGATGCACAAGATTGGTTAAAAATCCTAATTGTATTAGAATAAGCCTAGGGAGGACGAAAATGCCCTAAATGTTCAACCAATGATACAAAATCACTTATTGGATGCACAAGATTTGTTAGAAACCCTAATTGGATTAGAATAAGCCTAGGGAGGACGAAATTGACCTTAATGTTCAACCACTGACACAAACGAACTTATTGGATGCACAAGATTGGTTAAAAACCCTAATTGGATTAGAATAAGCCTAGGGAGGACGAAAATGACCTAAATGTTCAATCAATTGTACAAAATCACTTATTGGATGCACAAGATTGGTTAAAAACCCAAATTGGATTAGAATAAGCCTAGGGAGGACAAAAATGACCTAAATGTTCAACAAATGACGCAAACAAACTTATTGGATGCACAAGATTGGTTAAAAACCCTAATTGGATTAGAATAAGCCTAGGGAGGACGAAAATGCCCTAAATGTTCAACCAATGATACAAAATCACTTATTGGATGCACAAGATTGGATAGAAACCCTAATTGGATTTTAATAAGCCTAGGGAGGATGAAATTGACCTAAATGTTCAACCACTGACACAAACGAACTTATTGAATGCACAAGATTGGTTAAAAACCCTAATTGGATTAGAATAAGCCTAGGGAGGACGAAAAATGACCTAAATGTTCAACCAATTATACAAAATCACTTATTGGATGCACAAGATTGGTTAAAAACCCAAATTGGATTAGAATAAGCCTAGGGAGGACGAAAATGACCTAAATCTTCAACAAAAAAAACCAAATCCACTTATTGGATCCACAAGATTGGTTAAAACTCAAATAGGATTAGAATAAGCCTAGGGAGGACGAAATAATGACCTAAATGTTCAACCAATGGCATAAAATCACTTATTGGATGCACAAGGTTGGTTCAAAACCCTAATTGGATTAGAATAAGCCTAGGGATGACGTAATTGACCTAAATGTTCAACCAGTGACACAAACGAATTTATTGGATGCACAAGATTGGTTAAAAACCCTAATTGGATTAGAATAAGCCTAGGGAGGACGAAAATGACCTAAATGTTCAACCAATTATACAAAATCACTTATTGGATGCACAAGATTGGTAAAAAACCCAAATTGGATTAGAATAAGCCTAGGGAGGACAAAAATGACCTAAATGTTCAACAAATGACGCAAACAAACTTATTGGATGCACAACATTGATTAAAAACCCTAATTGGATTAGAATAAGCCTAGGGAGGACGAAAATGTCCTAAATGTTGAACCAATGATACAAAATCACTTATTGGATGCACAAGATTGGTTAGAAACCCTAATTAGATTAGAATAAGCCTAGGGAGGATGAAATTGACCTAAATTTTCAACCAATGACACAAACGAACATATTGGTATACAAGAGTGGTTAAAAACCCAAATTGGATTAGAATAAGCCTAGGGTTGACGAAAATGACCTAAATGTTCAACAAATGACGCAAACGAACTTATTGGATGCACAAGATTGGTTAAAAATCCTAATTGTATTAGAATAAGCCTAGGGAGGACGAAAATGACCTAAATGTTCAACCAATTATACAAAATCACTTATTGGATGCACAAGATTGGTAAAAAACCCAAATTGGATTAGAATAAGCCTAGGGAGGACGAAAATGACCTAAATCTTCAACAAAAAACCCAAATCCACTTATTGGATCCACAAGATTGGTTAAAACTTAAATAGGATTAGAACAAGCCTAGGGAGGACGAAAATAACCTAAATGTTCAACCAATGGCATAAAATCACTTATTGGATGCACAAGGTTGGTTAAAAACCCTTATTGGATTAGAATAAACCTAGGGAGGACGAAAATGACCTAAATGTTCAATCAATTGTACAAAATCACTTATTGGATGCACAAGATTGGTTAAAAACTCAAATTGGATTACAATAAGCCTAGGGAGAACGAAAATGACCTAAATGTTCAACAAATGACGCAAATCCACTTATTGGATCCACAAGATTGGTTAAAACCCAAATAGGATTAGAATAAGCCTAGGGAGGACGAAAATAACCTAAATGTTCAACCAATGGCACAAAATCACTTATTAGATGCACAAGGTCAGTTAAAAACCCTAATTGGATTATAATAAGCCTAGGGAGGACGAAATTGACCTAAATGTTCAACCACTGACACAAACGAACTTATTGCATGCACAAGATTGGTTAAAAACCCTAATTGGATTAGAATAAGCCTAGGGAGGACGAAAATGACCTAAATGTTCAACCAATTGTACAAAATCACTTATTGGATGCACAAGATTGGTTAAAAACTCAAATTGGATTAGAATAAGCCTAGGGAGAACGAAAATGACCTAAATGTTCAACAAATGACGCAAATCCACTTATTGGATCCACAAGAATGGTTAAAACTCAAATAGGATTAGAATAAGCCTAGGGAGGACGAAATAATGACCTAAATGTTCAACCAATGGCATAAAATCACTTATTGGATGCACAAGGTTGGTTCAAAACCCTAATTGGATTAGAATAAGCCTAGGGATGACGTAATTGACCTAAATGTTCAACCAGTGACACAAACGAATTTATTGGATGCACAAGATTGGTTAAAAACCCTAATTGGATTAGAATAAGCCTAGGGAGGACGAAAATGACCTAAATGTTCAACCAATTATACAAAATCACTTATTGGATGCACAAGATTGGTTAAAAACCCAAATTGGATTAGAATAAGCCTAGGGAGGACGAAAATGACCTAAATGTTGAACAAATGACGCAAATCCACTTATTGGATCCACAAGATTGGTTAAAACCCAAATAGGATTAGAATAAGCCTAGGGAGGACGAAAATGACCTAAATGTTCAACCAATGGCATAAAATCACTTATTGGATGCACAAGGTTGGTTCAAAACCCTAATTGGATTAGAATAAGCCTAGGGATGACGAAATTGACCTAAATGTTCAACCACTGACACAAACGAATTTATTGGATGCACAAGATTAGTTAAAAACCCTAATTGGATTAGAATAAGCCTAGGGAGGACTAAAATGACCTAAATGTTTAACCAATTATACAAAATCACTTATTGGATGCACAAGATTGGTTAAAAACCCAAATTGGATTAGAATAAGCCTAGGGAGGACAAAAATGACCTAAATGTTCAACAAATGACGCAAACAAACTTATTGGATGCACAAGATTGGTTAAAAACCCTAATTGGATTAGAATAAGCCTAGGGAGGACGAAAATGCCCTAAATGATCAACCAATGTTACAAAATCACTTATTGGATGCACAAGATTGGTTAGAAACCCTAATTGGATTAGAATAAGCCTAGGGAGGATGAAATTGACCTTAATGTTCAACCACTGACACAAACGAACTTATTGGATGCACAAGATTGGTTAAAAACCCTAATTGGATTAGAATAAGCCTAGGGAGGACGAAAATGACCTAAATGTTCAATCAATTGTACAAAATCACTTATTGGATGCACAAGATTGGTTAAAAACTCAAATTGGATTACAATAAGCCTAGGGAGAACGAAAATGACCTAAATGTTCAACAAATGACGCAAATCCACTTATTGGATCCACAAGATTGGTTAAAACCCAAATAGGATTAGAATAAGCCTAGGGAGGACGAAAATGACCTAAATGTTCAACCAATGGCACAAAATCACTTATTAGATGCACAAGGTCGGTTAAAAACCCTAATTGGATTATAATAAGCCTAGGGAGGACGAAATTGACCTAAATGTTCAACCACTGACACAAACGAACTTATTGCATGCACAAGATTGGTTAAAAACCCTAATTGGATTAGAATAAGCCTAGGGAGGACGAAAATGACCTAAATGTTCAACCAATTGTACAAAATCACTTATTGGATGCACAAGATTGGTTAAAAACTCAAATTGGATTAGAATAAGCCTAGGGAGAACGAAAATGACCTAAATGTTCAACAAATGACGCAAATCCACTTATTGGATCCACAAGAATGGTTAAAACTCAAATAGGATTAGAATTAGCCTAGGGAGGACGAAATAATGACCTAAATGTTCAACCAATGGCATAAAATCACTTATTGGATGCACAAGGTTGGTTCAAAACCCTAATTGGATTAGAATAAGCCTAGGGATGACGTAATTGACCTAAATGTTCAACCAGTGACACAAACGAATTTATTGGATGCACAAGATTGGTTAAAAACCCTAATTGGATTAGAATAAGCCTAGGGAGGACGAAAATGACCTAAATGTTCAACCAATTATACAAAATCACTTATTGGATGCACAAGATTGGTAAAAAACCCAAATTGGATTAGAATAAGCCTAGGGAGGACAAAAATGACCTAAATGTTCAACAAATGACGCAAACAAACTTATTGGATGCACAACAAGCCTAGGGAGGACGAAAATGTCCTAAATGTTGAACCAATGATACAAAATCACTTATTGGATGCACAAGATTGGTTAGAAACCCTAATTAGATTAGAATAAGCCTAGGGAGGATGAAATTGACCTAAATTTTCAACCAATGACACAAACGAACATATTGGTATACAAGAGTGGTTAAAAACCCAAATTGGATTAGAATAAGCCTAGGGTTGACGAAAATGACCTAAATGTTCAACAAATGACGCAAACGAACTTATTGGATGCACAAGATTGGTTAAAAATCCTAATTGTATTAGAATAAGCCTAGGGAGGACGAAAATGACCTAAATGTTCAACCAATTATACAAAATCACTTATTGGATGCACAAGATTGGTAAAAAACCCAAATTGGATTAGAATAAGCCTATGGAGGACGAAAATGACCTAAATCTTCAACAAAAAATCCAAATCCACTTATTGGATCCACAAGATTGGTTAAAACTTAAATAGGATTAGAACAAGCCTAGGGAGGACGAAAATAACCTAAATGTTCAACCAATGGCATAAAATCACTTATTGGATGCACAAGGTTGGTTAAAAACCCTTATTGGATTAGAATAAACCTAGGGAGGACGAAATTGACCTAAATGTTCAACCACTGACACAAACAAACTTATTTAATGCACAAGATTGGTTAAAAACCCTAATTGGATTAGAATAAGCATAGGGAGGACGAAAAATGACCTAAATGTTCAACCAATTATACAAAATCACTTATTGGATGCACAAGATTGGTTAAAAACCCAAATTGGATTAGAATAAGCCTAGGGAGGACGAAAATGACCTAAATGTTCAACAAATGACGCAAATCCACTTATTGGATCCACAAGATTGGTTAAAACCCAAATAGGATTAGAATAAGCCTAGGGAGGACGAAAATGACCTAAATGTTCAACCAATGGCACAAAATCACTTATTAGATGCACAAGGTCGGTTAAAAACCCTAATTGGATTATAATAAGCCTAGGGAGGACGAAATTGACCTAAATGTTCAACCACTGACACAAACGAACTTATTGCATGCACAAGATTGGTTAAAAACCCTAATTGGATTAGAATAAGCCTAGGGAGGACGAAAATGACCTAAATGTTCAACCAATTGTACAAAATCACTTATTGGATGCACAAGATTGGTTAAAAACTCAAATTGGATTA
>JBBPBP010009780.1:14776538-14807721 GCA_037974735.1 Cicer chorassanicum
CAAATTGGATTAGAATAAGCCTAGGGAGAACGAAAATGACCTAAATGTTCAACAAATGACGCAAATCCACTTATTGGATCCACAAGAATGGTTAAAACTCAAATAGGATTAGAATTAGCCTAGGGAGGACGAAATAATGACCTAAATGTTCAACCAATGGCATAAAATCACTTATTGGATGCACAAGGTTGGTTCAAAACCCTAATTGGATTAGAATAAGCCTAGGGATGACGTAATTGACCTAAATGTTCAACCAGTGACACAAACGAATTTATTGGATGCACAAGATTGGTTAAAAACCCTAATTGGATTAGAATAAGCCTAGGGAGGACGAAAATGACCTAAATGTTCAACCAATTATACAAAATCACTTATTGGATGCACAAGATTGGTAAAAAACCCAAATTGGATTAGAATAAGCCTAGGGAGGACAAAAATGACCTAAATGTTCAACAAATGACGCAAACAAACTTATTGGATGCACAACAAGCCTAGGGAGGACGAAAATGTCCTAAATGTTGAACCAATGATACAAAATCACTTATTGGATGCACAAGATTGGTTAGAAACCCTAATTAGATTAGAATAAGCCTAGGGAGGATGAAATTGACCTAAATTTTCAACCAATGACACAAACGAACATATTTGTATACAAGAGTGGTTAAAAACCCAAATTGGATTAGAATAAGCCTAGGGTTGACGAAAATGACCTAAATGTTCAACAAATGACGCAAACGAACTTATTGGATGCACAAGATTGGTTAAAAATCCTAATTGTATTAGAATAAGCCTAGGGAGGACGAAAATGACCTAAATGTTCAACCAATTATACAAAATCACTTATTGGATGCACAAGATTGGTAAAAAACCCAAATTGGATTAGAATAAGCCTATGGAGGACGAAAATGACCTAAATCTTCAACAAAAAACCCAAATCCACTTATTGGATCCACAAGATTGGTTAAAACTTAAATAGGATTAGAACAAGCCTAGGGAAGACGAAAATAACCTAAATGTTCAACCAATGGCATAAAATCACTTATTGGATGCACAAGGTTGGTTAAAAACCCTTATTGGATTAGAATAAACCTAGGGAGGACGAAATTGACCTAAATGTTCAACCACTGACACAAACGAACTTATTTAATGCACAAGATTGGTTAAAAACCCTAATTGGATTAGAATAAGCATAGGGAGGACGAAAAATGACCTAAATGTTCAACCAATTATACAAAATCACTTATTGGATGCACAAGATTGGTTAAAAACCCAAATTGGATTAGAATAAGCCTAGGGAGGACGAAAATGACCTAAATGTTCAACAAATGACGCAAATCCACTTATTGGATCCACAAGATTGGTTAAAACCCAAATAGGATTAGAATAAGCCTAGGGAGGACGAAAATGACCTAAATGTTCAACCAATGGCACAAAATCACTTATTAGATGCACAAGGTCGGTTAAAAACCCTAATTGGATTATAATAAGCCTAGGGAGGACGAAATTGACCTAAATGTTCAACCACTGACACAAACGAACTTATTGCATGCACAAGATTGGTTAAAAACCCTAATTGGATTAGAATAAGCCTAGGGAGGACGAAAATGACCTAAATGTTCAACCAATTGTACAAAATCACTTATTGGATGCACAAGATTGGTTAAAAACTCAAATTGGATTACAATAAGCCTAGGGAGAACGAAAATGACCTAAATGTTCAACAAATGACGCAAATCCACTTATTGGATCCACAAGATTGGTTAAAACCCAAATAGGATTAGAATAAGCCTAGGGAGGACGAAAATGACCTAAATGTTCAACCAATGGCACAAAATCACTTATTAGATGCACAAGGTCGGTTAAAAACCCTAATTGGATTATAATAAGCCTAGGGAGGACGAAATTGACCTAAATGTTCAACCACTGACACAAACGAACTTATTGGATGCACAAGATTGGTTAAAAACCCTAATTGGATTAGAATAAGCCTAGGGAGGACGAAAATGACTAAATGTTCAACCAATTATACAAAATCACTTATTGGATGCACAAGATTGGTTAAAAACCCAAATTGGATTAGAATAAGCCTAGGGAAGATGAAAATGACCTAAATGTTCAACAAATGACGCTAACGAACTTATTGGATGCACAAGATTTATTAAAAATCCTAATTGTATTAGAATAAGCCTAGGGAGGACGAAAATGACCTAAATGTTCAACCAATTATACAAAATCACTTATTGGATGCACAAGATTGGTTAAAAACCCAAATTGGATTAGAATAAGCCTAGGGAGGACGAAAATGACCTAAATCTTCAACAAAAAAAACCAAATCCACTTATTGGATCCACAAGATTTTTTAAAACTTAAATAGGATTAGAATAAGCCTAGGGAGGACGAAAATGACCTAAATGTTCAACCAATGGCAAAAAATCACTTATTGGATGCACAAGGTTGGTTAAAAACCCTAATTGGATTAGAATAAACCTAGAGAGGACGAAATTGACCTAAATGTTCGACCACTGACACAAACGAACTTATTGAATGCACAAGATTGGTTAAAAACCCTAATTGGATTAGAATAAGCCTAGGGAGGACGAAAAATGACCTAAATGTTCAACCAATTATACAAAATCACTTATTGGATGCACAAGATTGGTTAAAAACCCAAATTGGATTAGAATAAGCCTAGGGAGGACAAAAATGACCTAAATGTTCAACAAATGACGCAAACAAACTTATTGGATGCACAAGATTGGTTAAAAACCCTAATTGGATTAGAATAAGCCTAGGGAGGACGAAAATGCCCTAAATGTTCAACCAATGATACAAAATCACTTATTGGATGCACAAGATTGGATAGAAACCCTAATTGGATTTTAATAAGCCTAGGGAGGATGAAATTGACCTAAATGTTCAACCACTGACACAAACGAACTTATTGAATGCACAAGATTGGTTAAAAACCCTAATTGGATTAGAATAAGCCTAGGGAGGACGAAAAATGACCTAAATGTTCAACCAATTATACAAAATCACTTATTGGATGCACAAGATTGGTTAAAAACCCAAATTGGATTAGAATAAGCCTAGGGAGGACGAAAATGACCTAAATCTTCAACAAAAAAAACCAAATCCACTTATTGGATCCACAAGATTGGTTAAAACTCAAATAGGATTAGAATAAGCCTAGGGAGGACGAAATAATGACCTAAATGTTCAACCAATGGCATAAAATCACTTATTGGATGCACAAGGTTGGTTCAAAACCCTAATTGGATTAGAATAAGCCTAGGGATGACGTAATTGACCTAAATGTTCAACCAGTGACACAAACGAATTTATTGGATGCACAAGATTGGTTAAAAACCCTAATTGGATTAGAATAAGCCTAGGGAGGACGAAAATGACCTAAATGTTCAACCAATTATACAAAATCACTTATTGGATGCACAAGATTGGTTAAAAACCCAAATTGGATTAGAATAAGCCTAGGGAGGACGAAAATGACCTAAATGTTGAACAAATGACGCAAATCCACTTATTGGATCCACAAGATTGGTTAAAACCCAAATAGGATTAGAATAAGCCTAGGGAGGACGAAAATGACCTAAATGTTCAACCAATGGCATAAAATCACTTATTGGATGCACAAGGTTGGTTCAAAACCCTAATTGGATTAGAATAAGCCTAGGGATGACGAAATTGACCTAAATGTTCAACCACTGACACAAACGAATTTATTGGATGCACAAGATTAGTTAAAAACCCTAATTGGATTAGAATAAGCCTAGGGAGGACGAAAATGACCTAAATGTTCAACCAATTATACAAAATCACTTATTGGATCCACAAGATTGGTTAAAACCCAAATAGGATTAGAATAAGCCTAGGGAGGACGAAAATGACCTAAATGTTCAACCAATGGCATAAAATCACTTATTGGATGCACAAGGTTGGTTCAAAACCCTAATTGGATTAGAATAAGCCTAGGGATGACGAAATTGACCTAAATGTTTAACCACTGACACAAAGGAAAATATTGGATGCATAAGATTGGTTAAAAACCCTAATTGGATTAGAATAAGCCTAGGGAGGACGAAAATGACCTAAATGTTCAACCAATTATACAAAATCACTTATTGGATGCACAAGATTGGTTAAAAACCCAAATTGGATTAGAATAAGCCTAGGGAGGACAAAAATGACCTAAATGTTCAACAAATGACGCAAACAAACTTATTGGATGCACAACATTGGTTAAAAACCCTAATTGGATTAGAATAAACCTAGGGAGGACGAAAATGTCCTAAATGTTCAACCAATGATACAAAATCACTTATTGGATGCACAAGATTGGTTAGAAACCCTAATTGGATTAGAATAAGCCTAGGGAGGATGAAATTGACCTAAATTTTCAACCAATGACACAAACAAACATATTGGATGCACAAGATTGGTTAAAAACCCAAATTGGATTAGAATAAGCCTAGGGACGACGAAAATGACCTAAATGTTCATCAAATGACGCTAACGAACTTATTGGATGCACAAGATTGGTTAAAAATCCTAATTCTATTAGAATAAGCCTAGGGAGGACGAAAATGACCTAAATGTTCAACCAATTATACAAAATCACTTATTGGATGCACAAGACTTGTTAAAAACCTAAATTGGATTAGAATAAGCCTAGGGAGGACGAAAATGACCTAAATCTTCAACAAAAAAATCCAAATCCACTTATTGGATCCACAAGATTGGTTAAAACTTAAATAGGATTAGAATAAGCCTAGGGAGGACGAAAATGACCTAAATGTTCAACCAATGGATAAAATCACTTTTTGGATGCACAAGGTTGGTTAAAAACCCTAATTGGATTAGAATAAACTTAGAGAGGACAAAATTGACCTAAATGTTCAACCACTGACACAAACGAACTTATTGAATACACAAGATTGGTTAAAAACCCTAATTGGATTAGAAAAAGCCTAGGGAGGACGGAAAATGACCTAAATGTTCAACCAATTATACAAAATCACTTATTGGATGCACAAGATTGGTTAAAAACCCAAATTGGATTAGAATAAGCCTAGGGAGGACGAAAATGACCTAAATGTTCAACCAATGGCATAAAATCACTTATTGGATGCACAAGGTTGGTTCAAAACCCTAATTGGATTAGAATAAGCCTATGGATGACGAAATTGACCTAAATGTTCAACCACTGACACAAACGAATTTATTGGATGCACAAGATTAGTTAAAAACCCTAATTGGATTAGAATAAGCCTAGGGAGGACGAAAATGACCTAAATGTTCAACCAATTATACAAAATCACTTATTGGATCCACAAGATTGGTTAAAACCCAAATAGGATTAGAATAAGCCTAGGGAGGACGAAAATGACCTAAATGTTCAACCAATGGCATAAAATCACTTATTGGATGCACAAGGTTGGTTCAAAACCCTAATTGGATTAGAATAAGCCTAGGGATGACGAAATTGACCTAAATGTTCAACCACTGACACAAACGAATTTATTGGATGCACAAGATTAGTTAAAAACCCTAATTGGATTAGAATAAGCCTAGGGAGGACGAAAATGACCTAAATGTTCAACCAATTATACAAAATCACTTATTGGATGCACAAGATTGGTTAAAAACCCAAATTGGATTAGAATAAGCCTAGGGAGGACAAAAATGACCTAAATGTTCAACAAATGACGCAAACAAACTTATTGGATGCACAAGATTGGTTAAAAACCCTAATTGGATTAGAATAAGCCTAGGGAGGACGAAAATGCCCTAAATGATCAACCAATGTTACAAAATCACTTATTGGATCCACAAGATTGGTTAAAACTTAAATAGGATTAGAATAAGCCTAGGGAGGACGAAAATGACCTAAATGTTCAACCAATGGCATAAAATCACTTTTTGGATGCACAAGGTTGGTTAAAAACCCTAATTGGATTAGAATAAACCTAGAGAGGACAAAATTGACCTAAATGTTCAACCACTGACACAAACGAACTTATTGAATGCACAAGATTGGTTAAAAACCCTAATTGGATTAGAATAAGCATAGGGAGGACGAAAAATGACCTAAATGTTCAACCAATTATACAAAATCACTTATTGGATGCACAAGATTGGTTAAAAACCCAAATTGGATTAGAATAAGCCTAGGGAGGACGAAAATGACCTAAATGTTCAACAAATGACGCAAATCCACTTATTGGATCCACAAGATTGGTTAAAACCCAAATAGGATTAGAATAAGCCTAGGGAGGACGAAAATGACCTAAATGTTCAACCAATGGCACAAAATCACTTATTAGATGCACAAGGTCGGTTAAAAACCCTAATTGGATTATAATAAGCCTAGGGAGGACGAAATTGACCTAAATGTTCAACCACTGACACAAACGAACTTATTGCATGCACAAGATTGGTTAAAAACCCTAATTGGATTAGAATAAGCCTAGGGAGGACGAAAATGACCTAAATGTTCAACCAATTGTACAAAATCACTTATTGGATGCACAAGATTGGTTAAAAACTCAAATTGGATTACAATAAGCCTAGGGAGAACGAAAATGACCTAAATGTTCAACAAATGACGCAAATCCACTTATTGGATCCACAAGATTGGTTAAAACCCAAATAGGATTAGAATAAGCCTAGGGAGGACGAAAATGACCTAAATGTTCAACCAATGGCACAAAATCACTTATTAGATGCACAAGGTCGGTTAAAAACCCTAATTGGATTATAATAAGCCTAGGGAGGACGAAATTGACCTAAATGTTCAACCACTGACACAAACGAACTTATTGGATGCACAAGATTGGTTAAAAACCCTAATTGGATTAGAATAAGCCTAGGGAGGACGAAAATGACTAAATGTTCAACCAATTATACAAAATCACTTATTGGATGCACAAGATTGGTTAAAAACCCAAATTGGATTAGAATAAGCCTAGGGAAGATGAAAATGACCTAAATGTTCAACAAATGACGCTAACGAACTTATTGGATGCACAAGATTTATTAAAAATCCTAATTGTATTAGAATAAGCCTAGGGAGGACGAAAATGACCTAAATGTTCAACCAATTATACAAAATCACTTATTGGATGCACAAGATTGGTTAAAAACCCAAATTGGATTAGAATAAGCCTAGGGAGGACGAAAATGACCTAAATCTTCAACAAAAAAAACCAAATCCACTTATTGGATCCACAAGATTTTTTAAAACTTAAATAGGATTAGAATAAGCCTAGGGAGGACGAAAATGACCTAAATGTTCAACCAATGGCAAAAAATCACTTATTGGATGCACAAGGTTGGTTAAAAACCCTAATTGGATTAGAATAAACCTAGAGAGGACGAAATTGACCTAAATGTTCGACCACTGACACAAACGAACTTATTGAATGCACAAGATTGGTTAAAAACCCTAATTGGATTAGAATAAGCCTAGGGAGGACGAAAAATGACCTAAATGTTCAACCAATTATACAAAATCACTTATTGGATGCACAAGATTGGTTAAAAACCCAAATTGGATTAGAATAAGCCTAGGGAGGACAAAAATGACCTAAATGTTCAACAAATGACGCAAACAAACTTATTGGATGCACAAGATTGGTTAAAAACCCTAATTGGATTAGAATAAGCCTAGGGAGGACGAAAATGCCCTAAATGTTCAACCAATGATACAAAATCACTTATTGGATGCACAAGATTGGATAGAAACCCTAATTGGATTTTAATAAGCCTAGGGAGGATGAAATTGACCTAAATGTTCAACCACTGACACAAACGAACTTATTGAATGCACAAGATTGGTTAAAAACCCTAATTGGATTAGAATAAGCCTAGGGAGGACGAAAAATGACCTAAATGTTCAACCAATTATACAAAATCACTTATTGGATGCACAAGATTGGTTAAAAACCCAAATTGGATTAGAATAAGCCTAGGGAGGACGAAAATGACCTAAATCTTCAACAAAAAAAACCAAATCCACTTATTGGATCCACAAGATTGGTTAAAACTCAAATAGGATTAGAATAAGCCTAGGGAGGACGAAATAATGACCTAAATGTTCAACCAATGGCATAAAATCACTTATTGGATGCACAAGGTTGGTTCAAAACCCTAATTGGATTAGAATAAGCCTAGGGATGACGTAATTGACCTAAATGTTCAACCAGTGACACAAACGAATTTATTGGATGCACAAGATTGGTTAAAAACCCTAATTGGATTAGAATAAGCCTAGGGAGGACGAAAATGACCTAAATGTTCAACCAATTATACAAAATCACTTATTGGATGCACAAGATTGGTTAAAAACCCAAATTGGATTAGAATAAGCCTAGGGAGGACGAAAATGACCTAAATGTTGAACAAATGACGCAAATCCACTTATTGGATCCACAAGATTGGTTAAAACCCAAATAGGATTAGAATAAGCCTAGGGAGGACGAAAATGACCTAAATGTTCAACCAATGGCATAAAATCACTTATTGGATGCACAAGGTTGGTTCAAAACCCTAATTGGATTAGAATAAGCCTAGGGATGACGAAATTGACCTAAATGTTCAACCACTGACACAAACGAATTTATTGGATGCACAAGATTAGTTAAAAACCCTAATTGGATTAGAATAAGCCTAGGGAGGACGAAAATGACCTAAATGTTCAAACAATTATACAAAATCCCTTATTGGATGCACAAGATTGGTTAAAAACCCAAATTGGATTAGAATAAGCCTAGGGAGGACAAAAATGACCTAAATGTTCAACAAATGACGCAAACAAACTTATTGGATGCACAAGATTGGTTAAAAACCCTAATTGGATTAGAATAAGCCTACGGAGGACGAAAATGCCCTAAATGATCAACCAATGTTACAAAATCACTTATTGGATGCACAAGATTGGTTAACAACTCAAATTGGATTAGAATAAGCCTAGGGAGAACGAAAATGACCTAAATGTTCAACAAATGACGCAAATCCAAGTATTGGATCCACAAGATTGGTTAAAACCCAAATAGGATTAGAATAAGCCTAGGGAGGACGAAAATGACCTAAATGTTCAACCAATGGCACAAAATCACTTATTGGATGCACAAGGTCGGTTAAAAACCCTAATTGGATTATAATAAGCCTAGGGAGGACGAAATTGACCTAAATGTTCAACCACTGACACAAACGAACTTATTGCATGCACAAGATTGGTTAAAAACCCTAATTGGATTAGAATAAGCCTAGGGAGGACGAAAATGACCTAAATGTTCAACCAATTGTACAAAATCACTTATTGGATGCACAAGATTGGTTAAAAACTCAAATTGGATTAGAATAAGCCTAGGGAGAACGAAAATGACCTAAATGTTCAACAAATGACGCAAATCCACTTATTGGATCCACAAGATTGGTTAAAACCCAAATAGGATTAGAATAAGCCTAGGGAGGACGAAAATGACCTAAAAGTTCAACCAATGGCACAAAATCACTTATTGGATGCACAAGGTCGGTTAAAAACCCTAATTGGATTATAATAAGCCTAGGGAGGACGAAATTGACCTAAATGTTCAACCACTGACACAAACGAACTTATTGGATGCACAAGATTGGTTAAAAACCCTAATTGGATTAGAATAAGCCTAGGGAGGACGAAAATGACTAAATGGTCAACCAATTATATAAAATCACTTATTGGATGCACAAGATTGGTTAAAAACTCAAATTGGATTAGAATAAGCCTAGGGACGACGAAAATGACCTAAATGTTCAACAAATGATGCAAACGAACTTATTGGATGCACAAGATTGGTTAAAAATCCTAATTGTATTAGAATAAGCCTAGGGAGGACGAAAATGCCCTAAATGTTCAACCAATGATACAAAATCACTTATTGGATGCACAAGATTTGTTAGAAACCCTAATTGGATTAGAATAAGCCTAGGGAGGACGAAATTGACCTTAATGTTCAACCACTGACACAAACGAACTTATTGGATGCACAAGATTGGTTAAAAACCCTAATTGGATTAGAATAAGCCTAGGGAGGACGAAAAATGACCTAAATGTTCAACCAATTATACAAAATCACTTATTGGATGCACAAGATTGGTTAAAAACCCAAATTGGATTAGAATAAGCCTAGGGAGGACAAAAATGACCTAAATGTTCAACAAATGACGCAAACAAACTTATTGGATGCACAAGATTGGTTAAAAACCCTAATTGGATTAGAATAAGCCTAGGGAGGACGAAAATGCCCTAAATGTTCAACCAATGATACAAAATCACTTATTGGATGCACAAGATTGGATAGAAACCCTAATTGGATTTTAATAAGCCTAGGGAGGATGAAATTGACCTAAATGTTCAACCACTGACACAAACGAACTTATTGAATGCACAAGATTGGTTAAAAACCCTAATTGGATTAGAATAAGCCTAGGGAGGACGAAAAATGACCTAAATGTTCAACCAATTATACAAAATCACTTATTGGATGCACAAGATTGGTTAAAAACCCAAATTGGATTAGAATAAGCCTAGGGAGGACGAAAATGACCTAAATCTTCAACAAAAAAAACCCAAATCCACTTATTGGATCCACAAGATTGGTTAAAACTTAAATAGGATTAGAATAAGCCTAGGGAGGACGAAAATGACTTAAATGTTCAACCAATGGCATAAAATTACTTATTGGATGCACAAGGTTGGTTAAAAACCCTAATTGGATTAGAATAAGCCTAAAGAGGATGAAATTGACCTAAATGTTCAACCACTGACACAAACGAACTTATTGAATGCACAAGATTGGTTAAAAACCCTAATTGGATTAGAATAAGCCTAGGGAGGACGAAAAATGACCTAAATGTTCAACCAATTATACAAAATCACTTATTGGATGCACAAGATTGGTTAAAAACCCAAATTGGATTAGAATAAGCCTAGGGAGGACGAAAATGACCTAAATGTTCAACAAATGACGCAAATCCACTTATTGGATCCACAAGATTGGTTAAAACCCAAATAGGATTAGAATAAGCCTAGGGAGGACGAAAATGACCTAAATGTTCAACCAATGGCACAAAATCACTTATTAGATGCACAAGGTCGGTTAAAAACCCTAATTGGATTATAATAAGCCTAGGGAGGACGAAATTGACCTAAATGTTCAACCACTGACACAAACGAACTTATTGCATGCACAAGATTGGTTAAAAACCCTAATTGGATTAGAATAAGCCTAGGGAGGACGAAAATGACCTAAATGTTCAACCAATTGTACAAAATCACTTATTGGATGCACAAGATTGGTTAAAAACTCAAATTGGATTAGAATAAGCCTAGGGAGAACCAAAATGACCTAAATGTTCAACAACTGACGCAAATCCACTTATTGGATCCACAAGATTGGTTAAAACTCAAATAGGATTAGAATAAGCCTAGGGAGGACGAAAATGACCTAAATGTTCAACCAATGGCACAAAATCACTTATTGGATGCACAAGGTCGGTTAAAAACCCTAATTGGATTATAATAAGCCTAGGGAGGACGAAATTGACCTAAATGTTCAACCACTAACACAAACGAACTTATTGGATGCACAAGATTGGTTAAAAACCCTAATTGGATTAGAATAAGCCTAGGGGGGACGAAAATGACTAATTGTTCAACAAATTATACAAAATCACTTATTGGATGCACAAGATTGGTTTAAAACCCAAATTGGATTAGAATAAGCCTAGGGACGACGAAAATGACCTAAATGTTCAACCATTGACACAAACGAACTTATTGAATGCACAAGATTGGTTAAAAACCCTAATTGGATTAGAATAAGCCTAGGGAGGACGAAAAATGACCTAAATGTTCAACCAATTATACAAATCACTTATTGGCTGCACCAGATTGGTTAAAAACCCAAATTGGATTAGAATAAGCCTAGGGAGGACGAAAATGACCTAAATGTTCAACCAATGGCGTAAAATCACTTATTGGATGCACAAGGTTGGTTCAAAACCCTAATTGGATTAGAATAAGCCTAGGGATGACGAAATTGACCTAAATGTTCAACCACTGACAAAACAAATTTATTGGATGCACAAGATTGGTTAAAAACCCTAATTGGATTAGAATAAGCCTAGGGAGGACGAAAATGACCTAAATGTTCAACCAATTATACAAAATCACTTATTGGATGCACAAGATTGGTTAAAAACCCAAATTGGATTAGAATAAGCCTAGGGAGGACAAAAATGACCTAAATGTTCAACAAATGACGCAAACAAACTTATTGGATGCACAACATTGGTCAAAAACCCTAATTGGATTAGAATAAGCCTAGGGAGGACGAAAAATGACCTAAATGTTCAACCAATTATACAAAATCACTTATTGGATGCACAAGATTGGTTAAAAACCCTAATTGGATTAGAATAAGCCTAGGGAGGACGAAAATGACCTAAATGTTCAATCAATTCTACAAAATCACTTATTGGATGCACAAGATTGGTTAAAAACTCAAATTGGATTAGAATAAGCCTAGGGAGAATGAAAATGACCTAAATGTTTAACAAATGACGCAAATCCACTTATTGGATCAACAAGATTGGTTAAAACCCAAATAGGATTAGAGTAAGCCTTGGGAGGACGAAAATGACCTAAATGTTCAACCAATGGCACAAAATCACTTATTGGATGCACAAGGTCGGTTAAAAACCCTAATTGGATTATAATCAGCCTAGGGAAGACGAAATTGACCTAAATGTTCAACCACTGACACAAACGAACTTATTGGATGCACAAGACTGGTTAAAAACCCTAATTGGATTAGAATAAGCCTAGGGAGGACGAAAATGACCTAAATGTTCAACCAATTGTACAAAATCACTTATTGGATGCACAAGATTGGTTAAAAACTCAAATTGGATTAGAATTAGCCTAGGGAGAACGAAAATGACCTAAATGTTCAACAAATGACGCAAACAAACTTATTGGATCCACAAGATTGGTTAAAACCCAAATAGGATTAGAATAAGCCTAGGGAGGACGAAAATGACCTAAATGTTCAACCAATGGCACAAAATCACTTATAGGATGCACAAGGTCGGTCAAAAACCCTAATTGGATTATAATAAGCCTAGGGAGGACGAAATTGACCTAAATGTTCAACCACTGACACAAACGAACTTATTGGATGCACAAGATTGGTTAAAAACCCTAATTGGATTAGAATAAGCCTAGGGAGGACGAAAATGACTAAATGTTCAACCAATTATACAAAATCACTTATTGGATGCACAAGATTGGTTAAAAACCCAAATTGGATTAGAATAAGCCTAGGGAAGATGAAAATGACCTAAATGTTCAACAAATGACGCTAACGAACTTATTGGATGCACAAGATTTATTAAAAATCCTAATTGTATTAGAATAAGCCTAGGGAGGACGAAAATGACCTAAATGTTCAACCAATGGCAAAAAATCACTTATTGGATGCACAAGGTTGGTTAAAAACCCTAATTGGATTAGAATAAACCTAGAGAGGACGAAATTGACCTAAATGTTCGACCACTGACACAAACGAACTTATTGAATGCACAAGATTGGTTAAAAACCCTAATTGGATTAGAATAAGCCTAGGGAGGACGAAAAATGACCTAAATGTTCAACCAATTATACAAAATCACTTATTGGATGCACAAGATTGGTTAAAAACCCAAATTGGATTAGAATAAGCCTAGGGAGGACAAAAATGACCTAAATGTTCAACAAATGACGCAAACAAACTTATTGGATGCACAAGATTGGTTAAAAACCCGAATTGGATTAGAATAAGCCTAGGGAGGACGAAAATGCCCTAAATGTTCAACCAATGATACAAAATCACTTATTGGATGCACAAGATTTGTTAGAAACCCTAATTGGATTAGAATAAGCCTAGGGAGGACGAAATTGACCTTAATGTTCAACCACTGACACAAACGAACTTATTGGATGCACAAGATTGGTTAAAAACCCTAATTGGATTAGAATAAGCCTAGGGAGGACGAAAATGACCTAAATGTTCAATCAATTGTACAAAATCACTTATTGGATGCACAAGATTGGTTAAAAACTCAAATTGGATTAGAATAAGCCTAGGGAGAACGAAATTGACCTAAATGTTCAACCACTGACACAAACGAACTTATTGGATGCACAAGATTGGTTAAAAACCCTAATTGGATTAGAATAAGCCCAAGGAGGACGAAAATGATCTAAATGTTCAACCAATTGTACAAAATCACTTATTGGATGCATAAGATTGGTTAAAAACTCAAATTGGATTAGAATAAGCCTAGGGAGAACGAAAATGACCTAAATGTTCAACAAATGACGCAAACAAACTTATTGGATCCACAAGATTGGTTAAAACCCAAATAGGATTAGAATAAGCCTAGGGAGGACGAAAATGACCTAAATGTTCAACCAATGGCACAAAATCACTTATTGGATGCACAAGGTCGGTTAAAAACCCTAATTCGATTATAATAAGCCTAGGGAGGACGAAATTGACCTAAATGTTCAACCACTGACACAAACGAACTTATTGGATGCACAAGATTGGTTAAAAACCCTAATTGGATTAGAATAAGCCTAGGGAGGACGAAAATGACTAAATGTTCAACCAATTATACAAAATCACTTATTGGATGCACAAGATTGGTTAAAAACCCAAATTGGATTAGAATAAGCCTAGGGAAGATGAAAATGACCTAAATGTTCAACAAATGACGCTAATGAACTTATTGGATGCACAAGATTGGTTAAAAATCCTAATTGTATTAGAATAAGCCTAGGGAGGACGAAAATGACCTAAATGTTCAACCAATTATACAAAATCACTTATTGGATGCACAAGATTGGTTAAAAACCCAAATTGGATTAGAATAAGCGTAGGGAGGACGAAAATGACCTAAATCTTCAACAAAAAAAACCAAATCCACTTATTGGATCCACAAGATTTTTTAAAACTTAAATAGGATTAGAATAAGCCTAGGGAGGATGAAAATGACCTAAATGTTCAACCAATGGCAAAAAATCACTTATTGGATGCACAAGGTTGGTTAAAAACCCTAATTGGATTAGAATAAACCTAGAGAGGACGAAATTGACCTAAATGTTCAACCACTGACACAAACGAACTTATTGAATGCACAAGATTGGTTAAAAACCCTAATTGGATTAGAATAAGCCTAGGGAGGACGAAAAATGACCTAAATGTTCAACCAATTATACAAAATCACTTATTGGATGCACAAGATTGGTTAAAAACCCAAATTGGATTAGAATAAGCCTAGGGAGGACAAAAATGACCTAAATGTTCAACAAATGACGCAAACAAACTTATTGGATGCACAAGATTGGTTAAAAACCCTAATTGGATTAGAATAAGCCTAGGGAGGACGAAAATGCCCTAAATGTTCAACCAATGATACAAAATCACTTATTGGATGCACAAGATTTGTTAGAAACCCTAATTGGATTAGAATAAGCCTAGGGAGGACGAAATTGACCTTAATGTTCAACCACTGACACAAACGAACTTATTGGATGCACAAGATAGGTTAAAAACCCTAATTGGATTAGAATAAGCCTAGGGAGGACGAAAATGACCTAAATGTTCAATCAATTGTACAAAATCACTTATTGGATGCACAAGATTGGTTAAAAACTCAAATTGGATTAGAATAAGCCTAGGGAGAACGAAATTGACCTAAATGTTCAACCACTGACACAAACGAACTTATTGGATGCACAAGATTGGTTAAAAACCCTAATTGGATTAGAATAAGCCCAAGGAGAACGAAAATGATCTTAATGTTCAACCAATTGTACAAAATCACTTATTGGATGCATAAGATTGGTTAAAAACTCAAATTGGATTAGAATAAGCCTAGGGAGAACGAAAATGACCTAAATGTTCAACAAATGACGCAAACAAACTTATTGGATCCACAAGATTGGTTAAAACCCAAATAGGATTAGAATAAGCCTAGGGAGGACGAAAATGACCTAAATGTTCAACCAATGGCACAAAATCACTTATTGGATGCACAAGGTCGGTTAAAAACCCTAATTGGATTATAATAAGCCTAGGGAGGACGAAATTGACCTAAATGTTCAACCACTGACACAAACGAACTTATTGGATGCACAAGATTGGTTAAAAACCCTAATTGGATTAGAATAAGCCTAGGGAGGACGAAAATGACTAAGTGTTCAACCAATTATACAAAATCAC
This sequence comes from Cicer chorassanicum, assembly GCA_037974735.1. Lineage (NCBI taxonomy): Eukaryota > Viridiplantae > Streptophyta > Magnoliopsida > Fabales > Fabaceae > Cicer > Cicer chorassanicum. The sequence goes on from JBBPBP010009780.1 coordinate 14,792,870, forward strand.
TTATTGGACGCACAAGATTGGTTAAAAACCCAAATTGGATTAGAATAAGCCTAGGGAAGATGAAAATGACCTAAATGTTCAACAAATGACGCTAACGAACTTATTGGATGCACTAGATTGGTTAAAAATCCTAATTGTATTAGAATAAGCCTAGGGAGGACGAAAATGACCTAAATGTTCAACCAATTATACAAAATCACTTATTGGATGCACAAGATTGGTTAAAAACCCAAATTGGATTAGAATAAGCCTAGGGAGGACGAAAATGACCTAAATCTTCAACAAAAAAAACCAAATCCACTTATTGGATCCACAAGATTTTTTAAAACTTAAATAGGATTAGAATAAGCCTAGGGAGGATGAAAATGACCTAAATGTTCAACCAATGGCAAAAAATCACTTATTGGATGCACAAGGTTGGTTAAAAACCCTAATTGGATTAGAATAAACCTAGAGAGGACGAAATTGACCTAAATGTTCAACCACTGACACAAACGAACTTATTGAATGCACAAGATTGGTTAAAAACCCTAATTGGATTAGAATAAGCCTAGGGAGGACGAAAAATGACCTAAATGTTCAACCAATTATACAAAATCACTTATTGGATGCACAAGATTGGTTAAAAACCCAAATTGGATTAGAATAAGCCTAGGGAGGACAAAAATGACCTAAATGTTCAACAAATGACGCAAACAAACTTATTGGATGCACAAGATTGGTTAAAAACCCTAATTGGATTAGAATAAGCCTAGGGAGGACGAAAATGCCCTAAATGTTCAACCAATGATACAAAATCACTTATTGGATGCACAAGATTTGTTAGAAACCCTAATTGGATTAGAATAAGCCTAGGGAGGACGAAATTGACCTTAATGTTCAACCACTGACACAAACGAACTTATTGGATGCACAAGATTGGTTAAAAACCCTAATTGGATTAGAATAAGCCTAGGGAGGACGAAAATGACCTAAATGTTCAATCAATTGTACAAAATCACTTATTGGATGCACAAGATTGGTTAAAAACTCAAATTGGATTAGAATAAGCCTAGGGAGAACGAAATTGACCTAAATGTTCAACCACTGACACAAACGAACTTATTGGATGCACAAGATTGGTTAAAAACCCTAATTGGATTAGAATAAGCCCAGGGAGGACGAAAATGACCTAAATGTTCAACCAATTGTACAAAATCACTTATTGGATGCACAAGATTGGTTGAAAACTCAAATTGGATTAGAATAAGCCTAGGGAGAACGAAAATGACCTAAATGTTCAACAAATGACGCAAATCCACTTATTGGATCCACAAGATTGGTTAAAACCCAAATAGGATTACAATAAGCCTAGGGAGGACGAAAATGACCTAAATGTTCAACCAATGCCACAAAATCACTTATTGGATGCACAAGGTCGGTTAAAAACCCTAATTGGATTATAATAAGCCTAGGGAGGACGAAATTGACCTAAATGTTCAACCACTGACACAAACGAACTTATTGGACGCACAAGATTGGTTAAAAACCCTAATTGGATTAGAATAAGCCCAGGGAGGACGAAAATGACGTAAATGTTCAACCAATTGTACAAAATCACTTATTGGATGCACAAGATTGGTTAAAAACTCAAATTGGATTAGAATAAGCCTAGGGAGAACGAAAATGACCTAAATGTTCAACAAATGACGCAAATCCACTTATTGGATCCACAAGATTGGTTAAAACCCAAATAGGATTAGAATAAGCCTAGGGAGGACGAAAATGACCTAAATGTTCAACCAATGGCACAAAATCACTTATTGGATGCACAAGGTCGGTTAAAAACCCTAATTGGATTATAATAAGCCTAGGGAGGACGAAATTGACCTAAATGTTCAACCACTGATACAAACGAACTTATTGGATGCACAAGATTGGTTAAAAACCCTAATTGGATTAGAATAAGCCTAGGGAGGACGAAAATGACTAAATGTTCAACCAATTATACAAAATCACTTGTTGGATGCACAAGATTGGTTAAAAACCCAAATTGGATTACAATAAGCCTAGGGACGACGAAAATGACCTAAATGTTTAACAAATGATGCAAACGAACTTATTGGATGCACAAGACTAGTTAAAAATCCTAATTATATTAGAATAAGCTTAGGGAGGACGAAAATGACCTAAATGTTCAACCAATTATACAAAATCACTTATTGGATGCACAAGATTGGTTAAAAACCCAAATTGGATTAGAATAAGCCTAGGGAGGACGAAAATGACCTAAATCTTCAACAAAAAAAACCCAAATCCACTTATTGGATCCACAAGATTGGTTAAAAACTCAAATTGGATTAGAATAAGCCTAGGGAGAACGAAATTGACCTAAATGTTCAACCACTGACACAAACGAACTTATTGGATGCACAAGATTGGTTAAAAACCCTAATTGGATTAGAATAAGCCAAGGGAGGACGAAAATGACCTAAATGTTCAACCAATTGTACAAAATCACTTATTGGATGCACAAGATTGGTTGAAAACTCAAATTGGATTAGAATAAGCCTAGGGAGAACGAAAATGACCTAAATGTTCAACAAATAACGCAAATCCACTTATTGGATCCACAAGATTGGTTAAAACCCAAATAGGATTAGAATAAGCCTAAGGAGGACGAAAATGACCTAAATGTTCAACCAATGCCACAAAATCACTTATTGGATGCACAAGGTCGGTTAAAAACCCTAATTGGATTATAATAAGCCTAGGGAGGACGAAATTGACCTAAATGTTCAACCACTGACTCAAACGAACTTATTGGATGCACAAGATTGGTTAAAAACCCTAATTGGATTAGAATAAGCCCAGGGAGGACGAAAATGACGTAAATGTTCAACCAATTGTACAAAATCACTTATTGGATGCACAAGATTGGTTAAAAACTCAAATTGGATTAGAATAAGCCTAGGGAGAACGAAAATGACCTAAATGTTCAACAAATGACGCAAACAAACTTATTGGATCCACAAGATTGGTTAAAACCCAAATAGGATTAGAATAAGCCTAGGGAGGACGAAAATGACCTAAATGTTCAACCAATGGCACAAAATCACTTATTGGATGCACAAGGTCGGTTAAAAACCCTAATTGGATTATAATAAGCCTAGGGAGGATGAAATTGACCTAAATGTTCAACCACTGACACAAACGAACTTATTGGATGCACAAGATTGGTTAAAAACCCTAATTGGATTAGAATAAGCCTAGGGAGGACGAAAATGACTAAGTGTTCAACCAATTATACAAAATCACTTATTGGACGCACAAGATTGGTTAAAAACCCAAATTGGATTAGAATAAGCCTAGGGAAGATGAAAATGACCTAAATGTTCAACAAATGACGCTAACGAACTTATTGGATGCACTAGATTGGTTAAAAATCCTAATTGTATTAGAATAAGCCTAGGGAGGACGAAAATGACCTAAATGTTCAACCAATTATACAAAATCACTTATTGGATGCACAAGATTGGTTAAAAACCCAAATTGGATTAGAATAAGCCTAGGGAGGACGAAAATGACCTAAATCTTCAACAAAAAAAACCAAATCCACTTATTGGATCCACAAGATTTTTTAAAACTTAAATAGGATTAGAATAAGCCTAGGGAGGATGAAAATGACCTAAATGTTCAACCAATGGCAAAAAATCACTTATTGGATGCACAAGGTTGGTTAAAAACCCTAATTTGATTAGAATAAACCTAGAGAGGACGAAATTGACCTAAATGTTCAACCACTGACACAAACGAACTTATTGAATGCACAAGATTGGTTAAAAACCCTAATTGGATTAGAATAAGCCTAGGGAGGACGAAAAATGACCTAAATGTTCAACCAATTATACAAAATCACTTATTGGATGCACAAGATTGGTTAAAAACCCAAATTGGATTAGAATAAGCCTAGGGAGGACAAAAATGACCTAAATGTTCAACAAATGACGCAAACAAACTTATTGGATGCACAAGATTGGTTAAAAACCCTAATTGGATAGGAATAAGCCTAGGGAGGACGAAAATGCCCTAAATGTTCAACCAATGATACAAAATCACTTATTGGATGCACAAGATTTGTTAGAAACCCTAATTGGATTAGAATAAGCCTAGGGAGGACGAAATTGACCTAAATGTTCAACCACTGACACAAACGAACTTATTGGATGCACAAGATTGGTTAAAAACCCTAATTGGATTAGAATAAGCCTAGGGAGGACGAAAATGACCTAAATGTTCAATCAATTGTACAAAATCACTTATTGGATGCACAAGATTGGTTAAAAACTCAAATTGGATTAGAATAAGCCTAGGGAGAACGAAATTGACCTAAATGTTCAACCACTGACACAAACGAACTTATTGGATGCACAAGATTGGTTAAAAACCCTAATTGGATTAGAATAAGCCCAGGGAGGACGAAAATGACCTAAATGTTCAACCAATTGTACAAAATCACTTATTGGATGCACAAGATTGGTTGAAAACTCAAATTGGATTAGAATAAGCCTAGGGAGAACGAAAATGACCTAAATGTTCAACAAATGACGCAAATCCACTTATTGGATCCACAAGATTGGTTAAAACCCAAATAGGATTACAATAAGCCTAGGGAGGACGAAAATGACCTAAATGTTCAACCAATGCCACAAAATCACTTATTGGATGCACAAGGTCGGTTAAAAACCCTAATTGGATTATAATAAGCCTAGGGAGGACGAAATTGACCTAAATGTTCAACCACTGACACAAACGAACTTATTGGACGCACAAGATTGGTTAAAAACCCTAATTGGATTAGAATAAGCCCAGGGAGGACGAAAATGACGTAAATGTTCAACCAATTGTACAAAATCACTTATTGGATGCACAAGATTGGTTAAAAACTCAAATTGGATTAGAATAAGCCTAGGGAGAACGAAAATGACCTAAATGTTCAACAAATGACGCAAATCCACTTATTGGATCCACAAGATTGGTTAAAACCCAAATAGGATTAGAATAAGCCTAGGGAGGACGAAAATGACCTAAAAGTTCAACCAATGGCACAAAATCACTTATTGGATGCACAAGGTCGGTTAAAAACCCTAATTGGATTATAATAAGCCTAGGGAGGACGAAATTGACCTAAATGTTCAACCACTGACACAAACGAACTTATTGGATGCACAAGATTGGTTAAAAACCCTAATTGGATTAGAATAAGCCTAGGGAGGACGAAAATGACTAAATGGTCAACCAATTATATAAAATCACTTATTGGATGCACAAGATTGGTTAAAAACTCAAATTGGATTAGAATAAGCCTAGGGACGACGAAAATGACCTAAATGTTCAACAAATGATGCAAACGAACTTATTGGATGCACAAGATTGGTTAAAAATCCTAATTGTATTAGAATAAGCCTAGGGAGGACGAAAATGCCCTAAATGTTCAACCAATGATACAAAATCACTTATTGGATGCACAAGATTTGTTAGAAACCCTAATTGGATTAGAATAAGCCTAGGGAGGACGAAATTGACCTTAATGTTCAACCACTGACACAAACGAACTTATTGGATGCACAAGATTGGTTAAAAACCCTAATTGGATTAGAATAAGCCTAGGGAGGACGAAAATGACCTAAATGTTCAATCAATTGTACAAAATCACTTATTGGATGCACAAGATTGGTTAAAAACTCAAATTGGATTAGAATAAGCCTAGGGAGAACGAAATTGACCTAAATGTTCAACCACTGACACAAACGAACTTATTGGATGCACAAGATTGGTTAAAAACCCTAATTGGATTAGAATAAGCCCAAGGAGAACGAAAATGATCTTAATGTTCAACCAATTGTACAAAATCACTTATTGGATGCATAAGATTGGTTAAAAACTCAAATTGGATTAGAATAAGCCTAGGGAGAACGAAAATGACCTAAATGTTCAACAAATGACGCAAACAAACTTATTGGATCCACAAGATTGGTTAAAACCCAAATAGGATTAGAATAAGCCTAGGGAGGAAGAAAATGACCTAAATGTTCAACCAATGGCACAAAATCACTTATTGGATGCACAAGGTCGGTTAAAAACCCTAATTCGATTATAATAAGCCTAGGGAGGACGAAATTGACCTAAATGTTCAACCACTGACACAAACGAACTTATTGGATGCACAAGATTGGTTAAAAACCCTAATTGGATTAGAATAAGCCTAGGGAGGACGAAAATGACTAAATGTTCAACCAATTATACAAAATCACTTATTGGATGCACAAGATTGGTTAAAAACCCAAATTGGATTAGAATAAGCCTAGGGAAGATGAAAATGACCTAAATGTTCAACAAATGACGCTAACGAACTTATTGGATGCACAAGATTTATTAAAAATCCTAATTGTATTAGAATAAGCCTAGGGAGGACGAAAATGACCTAAATGTTCAACCAATTATACAAAATCACTTATTGGATGCACAAGATTGGTTAAAAACCCAAATTGGATTAGAATAAGCCTAGGGAGGACGAAAATGACCTAAATCTTCAACAAAAAAAACCAAATCCACTTATTGGATCCACAAGATTTTTTAAAACTTAAATAGGATTAGAATAAGCCTAGGGAGGACGAAAATGACCTAAATGTTCAACCAATGGCAAAAAATCACTTATTGGATGCACAAGGTTGGTTAAAAACCCTAATTGGATTAGAATAAACCTAGAGAGGACGAAATTGACCTAAATGTTCGACCACTGACACAAACGAACTTATTGAATGCACAAGATTGGTTAAAAACCCTAATTGGATTAGAATAAGCCTAGGGAGGACGAAAAATGACCTAAATGTTCAACCAATTATACAAAATCACTTATTGGATGCACAAGATTGGTTAAAAACCCAAATTGGATTAGAATAAGCCTAGGGAGGACAAAAATGACCTAAATGTTCAACAAATGACGCAAACAAACTTATTGGATGCACAAGATTGGTTAAAAACCCTAATTGGATTAGAATAAGCCTAGGGAGGACGAAAATGCCCTAAATGTTCAACCAATGATACAAAATCACTTATTGGATGCACAAGATTTGTTAGAAACCCTAATTGGATTAGAATAAGCCTAGGGAGGACGAAATTGACCTTAATGTTCAACCACTGACACAAACGAACTTATTGGATGCACAAGATAGGTTAAAAACCCTAATTGGATTAGAATAAGCCTAGGGAGGACGAAAATGACCTAAATGTTCAATCAATTGTACAAAATCACTTATTGGATGCACAAGATTGGTTAAAAACTCAAATTGGATTAGAATAAGCCTAGGGAGAACGAAATTGACCTAAATATTCAACCACTGACACAAACGAACTTATTGGATGCACAAGATTGGTTAAAAACCCTAATTGGATTAGAATAAGCCAAGGGAGGACGAAAATGACCTAAATGTTCAACCAATTGTACAAAATCACTTATTGGATGCACAAGATTGGTTGAAAACTCAAATTGGATTAGAATAAGCCTAGGGAGAACGAAAATGACCTTAATGTTCAACAAATAACGCAAATCCACTTATTGGATCCACAAGATTGGTTAAAACCCAAATAGGATTAGAATAAGCCTAAGGAGGACGAAAATGACCTAAATGTTCAACCAATGCCACAAAATCACTTATTGGATGCACAAGGTCGGTTAAAAACCCTAATTGGATTATAATAAGCCTAGGGAGGACGAAATTGACCTAAATGTTCAACCACTGACTCAAACGAACTTATTGGATGCACAAGATTGGTTAAAAACCCTAATTGGATTAGAATAAGCCCAGGGAGGACGAAAATGACGTAAATGTTCAACCAATTGTACAAAATCACTTATTGGATGCACAAGATTGGTTAAAAACTCAAATTGGATTAGAATAAGCCTAGGGAGAACGAAAATGACCTAAATGTTCAACAAATGACGCAAACAAACTTATTGGATCCACAAGATTGGTTAAAACCCAAATAGGATTAGAATAAGCCTAGGGAGGACGAAAATGACCTAAATGTTCAACCAATGGCACAAAATCACTTATTGGATGCACAAGGTCGGTTAAAAACCCTAATTGGATTATAATAAGCCTAGGGAGGACGAAATTGACCTAAATGTTCAACCACTGACACAAACGAACTTATTGGATGCACAAGATTGGTTAAAAACCCTAATTGGATTAGAATAAGCCTAGGGAGGACGAAAATGACTAAATGGTCAACCAATTATATAAAATCACTTATTGGATGCACAAGATTGGTTAAAAACTCAAATTGGATTAGAATAAGCCTAGGGACGACGAAAATGACCTAAATGTTCAACAAATGATGCAAACGAACTTATTGGATGCACAAGATTGGTTAAAAATCCTAATTGTATTAGAATAAGCCTAGGGAGGACGAAAATGCCCTAAATGTTCAACCAATGATACAAAATCACTTATTGGATGCACAAGATTTGTTAGAAACCCTAATTGGATTAGAATAAGCCTAGGGAGGACGAAATTGACCTTAATGTTCAACCACTGACACAAACGAACTTATTGGATGCACAAGATTGGTTAAAAACCCTAATTGGATTAGAATAAGCCTAGGGAGGACGAAAATGACCTAAATGTTCAATCAATTGTACAAAATCACTTATTGGATGCACAAGATTGGTTAAAAACTCAAATTGGATTAGAATAAGCCTAGGGAGAACGAAATTGACCTAAATGTTCAACCACTGACACAAACGAACTTATTGGATGCACAAGATTGGTTAAAAACCCTAATTGGATTAGAATAAGCCCAGGGAGGACGAAAATGACCTAAATGTTCAACCAATTGTACAAAATCACTTATTGGATGCACAAGATTGGTTGAAAACTCAAATTGGATTAGAATAAGCCTAGGGAGAACGAAAATGACCTAAATGTTCAACAAATGACGCAAATCCACTTATTGGATCCACAAGATTGGTTAAAACCCAAATAGGATTACAATAAGCCTAGGGAGGACGAAAATGACCTAAATGTTCAACCAATGCCACAAAATCACTTATTGGATGCACAAGGTCGGTTAAAAACCCTAATTGGATTATAATAAGCCTAGGGAGGACGAAATTGACCTAAATGTTCAACCACTGACACAAACGAACTTATTGGACGCACAAGATTGGTTAAAAACCCTAATTGGATTAGAATAAGCCCAGGGAGGACGAAAATGACGTAAATGTTCAACCAATTGTACAAAATCACTTATTGGATGCACAAGATTGGTTAAAAACTCAAATTGGATTAGAATAAGCCTAGGGAGAACGAAAATGACCTAAATGTTCAACAAATGACGCAAATCCACTTATTGGATCCACAAGATTGGTTAAAACCCAAATAGGATTAGAATAAGCCTAGGGAGGACGAAAATGACCTAAATGTTCAACCAATGGCACAAAATCACTTATTGGATGCACAAGGTCGGTTAAAAACCCTAATTGGATTATAATAAGCCTAGGGAGGACGAAATTGACCTAAATGTTCAACCACTGATACAAACGAACTTATTGGATGCACAAGATTGGTTAAAAACCCTAATTGGATTAGAATAAGCCTAGGGAGGACGAAAATGACTAAATGTTCAACCAATTATACAAAATCACTTGTTGGATGCACAAGATTGGTTAAAAACCCAAATTGGATTACAATAAGCCTAGGGACGACGAAAATGACCTAAATGTTTAACAAATGATGCAAACGAACTTATTGGATGCACAAGACTAGTTAAAAATCCTAATTATATTAGAATAAGCTTAGGGAGGACGAAAATGACCTAAATGTTCAACCAATTATACAAAATCACTTATTGGATGCACAAGATTGGTTAAAAACCCAAATTGGATTAGAATAAGCCTAGGGAGGACGAAAATGACCTAAATCTTCAACAAAAAAACCCAAATCCACTTATTGGATCCACAAGATTGGTTAAAACTTAAATAGGATTAGAATAAGCCTAGGGAGGACGAAAATGACTTAAATGTTCAACCAATGGCATAAAATTACTTATTGGATGCACAAGGTTGGTTAAAAACCCTAATTGGATTAGAATAAGCCTAAAGAGGATGAAATTGACCTAAATGTTCAACCACTGACACAAACGAACTTATTGAATGCACAAGATTGGTTAAAAACCCTAATTGGATTAGAATAAGCCTAGGGAGGACGAAAAATGACCTAAATGTTCAACCAATTATACAAAATCACTTATTGGATGCACAAGATTGGTTAAAAACCCAAATTGGATTAGAATAAGCCTAGGGAGGACGAAAATGACCTAAATGTTCAACAAATGACGCAAATCCACTTATTGGATCCACAAGATTGGTTAAAACCCAAATAGGATTAGAATAAGCCTAGGGAGGACGAAAATGACCTAAATGTTCAACCAATGGCATAAAATCACTTATTGGATGCACAAGGTTGGTTCAAAGCCCTAATTGGATTAGAATAAGCCTAGGGATGACGAAATTGACCTAAATGTTCAACCACTGACACAAACGAATTTATTGGATGCACAAGATTGGTTAAAAACCCTAATTGGATTAGAATAAGCCTAGGGAGGACGAAAATGACCTAAATGTTCAACCAATTATACAAAATCACTTATTGGATGCACAAGATGGTTAAAAACCCAAATTGGATTAGAATAAGCCTAGGGAGGACAAAAATGACCTAAATGTTCAACAAATGACGCAAACAAACTTATTGGATGCACAACATTGGTTAAAAACCCTAATTGGATTAGAATAAGCATAAGGAGGACGAAAATGTCCTAAATGTTCAACCAATGATACAAAATCACTTATTGGATGCACAAGATTGGTTAGAAACCCTAATTGGATTAGAATAAGCCTAGGGAGGATGAAATTGACCTAAATTTTCAACCAATGACACAAACGAACATATTGGATGCACAAGATTGGTTAAAAACTAAAATTGGATTAGAGTAAGCCTAGGGAGAACGAAAATGACCTAAATGTTCAACAAAATGACGCAAATCCACTTATTGGATCCACAAGATTGGTTAAAACCCAAATAGGATTAGAATAAGCCTAGGGAGGACGAAAATGACCTAAATGTTCAACCAATGGCACAAAATCACTTATTGGATGCACAAGGTCGGTTAAAAACCCTAATTGGATTATAATAAGCCTAGGGAGGACGAAATTGACCTAAATGTTCAACCACTGACACAAACGAACTTATTGGATGCACAAGATTGGTTAAAAACCCTAATTGGATTAGAATAAGCCTAGGGAGGACGAAAATGACCTAAATGTTCAACCAATTGTACAAAATCACTTATTGGATGCACAAGATTGGTTAAAAACTCAAATTGGATTAGAATAAGCCTAGGGAGAACGAAATTGACCTAAATGTTCAACCACTGACACAAACGAACTTATTGGATGCACAAGATTGGTTAAAAACCCTAATTGGATTAGAATAAGCCCAGGGAGGACGAAAATGACCTAAATGTTCAACCAATTGTACAAAATCACTTATTGGATGCACAAGATTGGTTGAAAACTCAAATTGGATTAGAATAAGCCTAGGGAGAACGAAAATGACCTAAATGTTCAACAAATGACGCAAATCCACTTATTGGATCCACAAGATTGGTTAAAACCCAAATAGGATTACAATAAGCCTAGGGAGGACGAAAATGACCTAAATGTTCAACCAATGCCACAAAATCACTTATTGGATGCACAAGGTCGGTTAAAAACCCTAATTGGATTATAATAAGCCTAGGGAGGACGAAATTGACCTAAATGTTCAACCACTGACACAAACGAACTTATTGGACGCACAAGATTGGTTAAAAACCCTAATTGGATTAGAATAAGCCCAGGGAGGACGAAAATGACGTAAATGTTCAACCAATTGTACAAAATCACTTATTGGATGCACAAGATTGGTTAAAAACTCAAATTGGATTAGAATAAGCCTAGGGAGAACGAAAATGACCTAAATGTTCAACAAATGACGCAAATCCACTTATTGGATCCACAAGATTGGTTAAAACCCAAATAGGATTAGAATAAGCCTAGGGAGGACGAAAATGACCTAAAAGTTCAACCAATGGCACAAAATCACTTATTGGATGCACAAGGTCGGTTAAAAACCCTAATTGGATTATAATAAGCCTAGGGAGGACGAAATTGACCTAAATGTTCAACCACTGACACAAACGAACTTATTGGATGCACAAGATTGGTTAAAAACCCTAATTGGATTAGAATAAGCCTAGGGAGGACGAAAATGACTAAATGGTCAACCAATTATATAAAATCACTTATTGGATGCACAAGATTGGTTAAAAACTCAAATTGGATTAGAATAAGCCTAGGGACGACGAAAATGACCTAAATGTTCAACAAATGATGCAAACGAACTTATTGGATGCACAAGATTGGTTAAAAATCCTAATTGTATTAGAATAAGCCTAGGGAGGACGAAAATGCCCTAAATGTTCAACCAATGATACAAAATCACTTATTGGATGCACAAGATTTGTTAGAAACCCTAATTGGATTAGAATAAGCCTAGGGAGGACGAAATTGACCTTAATGTTCAACCACTGACACAAACGAACTTATTGGATGCACAAGATTGGTTAAAAACCCTAATTGGATTAGAATAAGCCTAGGGAGGACGAAAATGACCTAAATGTTCAATCAATTGTACAAAATCACTTATTGGATGCACAAGATTGGTTAAAAACCCAAATTGGATTAGAATAAGCCTAGGGAGGACAAAAATGACCTAAATGTTCAACAAATGACGCAAACAAACTTATTGGATGCACAAGATTGGTTAAAAACCCTAATTGGATTAGAATAAGCCTAGGGAGGACGAAAATGCCCTAAATGTTCAACCAATGATACAAAATCACTTATTGGATGCACAAGATTGGATAGAAACCCTAATTGGATTTTAATAAGCCTAGGGAGGATGAAATTGACCTAAATGTTCAACCACTGACACAAACGAACTTATTGAATGCACAAGATTGGTTAAAAACCCTAATTGGATTAGAATAAGCCTAGGGAGGACGAAAAATGACCTAAATGTTCAACCAATTATACAAAATCACTTATTGGATGCACAAGATTGGTTAAAAACCCAAATTGGATTAGAATAAGCCTAGGGAGGACGAAAATGACCTAAATCTTCAACAAAAAAAACCCAAATCCACTTATTGGATCCACAAGATTGGTTAAAACTTAAATAGGATTAGAATAAGCCTAGGGAGGACGAAAATGACTTAAATGTTCAACCAATGGCATAAAATTACTTATTGGATGCACAAGGTTGGTTAAAAACCCTAATTGGATTAGAATAAGCCTAAAGAGGATGAAATTGACCTAAATGTTCAACCACTGACACAAACGAACTTATTGAATGCACAAGATTGGTTAAAAACCCTAATTGGATTAGAATAAGCCTAGGGAGGACGAAAAATGACCTAAATGTTCAACCAATTATACAAAATCACTTATTGGATGCACAAGATTGGTTAAAAACCCAAATTGGATTAGAATAAGCCTAGGGAGGACGAAAATGACCTAAATGTTCAACAAATGACGCAAATCCACTTATTGGATCCACAAGATTGGTTAAAACCCAAATAGGATTAGAATAAGCCTAGGGAGGACGAAAATGACCTAAATGTTCAACCAATGGCATAAAATCACTTATTGGATGCACAAGGTTGGTTCAAAACCCTAATTGGATTAGAATAAGCCTAGGGATGACGAAATTGACCTAAATGTTCAACCACTGACACAAACGAATTTATTGGATGCACAAGATTGGTTAAAAACCCTAATTGGATTAGAATAAGCCTAGGGAGGACGAAAATGACCTAAATGTTCAACCAATTATACAAAATCACTTATTGGATGCACAAGATGGTTAAAAACCCAAATTGGATTAGAATAAGCCTAGGGAGGACAAAAATGACCTAAATGTTCAACAAATGACGCAAACAAACTTATTGGATGCACAACATTGGTTAAAAACCCTAATTGGATTAGAATAAGCATAAGGAGGACGAAAATGTCCTAAATGTTCAACCAATGATACAAAATCACTTATTGGATGCACAAGATTGGTTAGAAACCCTAATTGGATTAGAATAAGCCTAGGGAGGATGAAATTGACCTAAATTTTCAACCAATGACACAAACGAACATATTGGATGCACAAGATTGGTTAAAAACTCAAATTGGATTAGAATAAGCCTAGGGAGAACGAAAATGACCTAAATGTTCAACAAAATGACGCAAATCCACTTATTGGATCCACAAGATTGGTTAAAACCCAAATAGGATTAGAATAAGCCTAGGGAGGACGAAAATGACCTAAATGTTCAACCAATGGCACAAAATCACTTATTGGATGCACAAGGTCGGTTAAAAACCCTAATTGGATTATAATAAGCCTAGGGAGGACGAAATTGACCTAAATGTTCAACCACTGACACAAACGAACTTATTGGATGCACAAGATTGGTTAAAAACCCTAATTGGATTAGAATAAGCCTAGGGAGGACGAAAATGACTAAATGGTCAACCAATTATATAAAATCACTTATTGGATGCACAAGATTGGTTAAAAACTCAAATTGGATTAGAATAAGCCTAGGGACGACGAAAATGACCTAAATGTTCAACAAATGATGCAAACGAACTTATTGGATGCACAAGATTGGTTAAAAATCCTAATTGTATTAGAATAAGCCTAGGGAGGACGAAAATG
>JBBPBP010009780.1:14831959-14889517 GCA_037974735.1 Cicer chorassanicum
TCAACCAATGACACAAAATCACTTATTGGATGCACAAGATTGGTTAAAAACCCTAATTGGATTAGAATAAGCCTAGAGAGGACGTAAATGACCTAAATGTTCAACCAATGATACAAAATAACTTATTGGATGCACAAGAATGGTTAAAAACCCTAATTGGATTTGAATAAGCCTAGGGAGGACGAAAATGACCAAAATGTTCAACCAATGGCACAAAATCACTTATTGGATGCACAAGATTGGTTAAAATCCCTAATTGGATTAGAATAAGCCAAGAGAGGACGAAAATGACCTAAATGTTCAACCAATGACACAAAATCACTTACAGGATGCACAAGATTAGTTAAAAACCCTAATTGGATTAGAATAAGCCTAGAGAGGACGAAAATGACATAAATGTTCAACCAATGACACAAAATCACTTATTGGATGCACTAGATTGGTTAAAAACTCTAATTGGATTAGAATAAGCCTAGGGAGGACGAAAATGACCTAAATGTTCAACCAATGACACAAAATCACTTATTGGATGCACAAGATTGGTTAAAAACCCTAATTGGATTAGAATAAGCCTAGAGAGGACGAAAATGACCTAAATGTTCAACCAATGACACAAAATCACTTATCGGATGCACAAGATTGATTAAAAACCCTAATTGGATTAGAATAAGCCTAGGGAGGACGAAAATGACCAAAATGCTCAACCAATGACACAAAATCACTTATTGGATGCACAAGATTGGTTAAAAACCCTAATTGGATTAGAATAAGCCTAGAGAGGACGGAAATGACCTAAATGTTCAACCAATGATACAAAATAATTTATTGGATGCACAAGAATGGTTAAAAACCCTAATTGGATTTGAATAAGCCTAGGGAGGACGAAAATGACCAAAATGTTCAACCAATGACACAAAATCACTTATTGGATGCACAAGATTGGTTAAAATCCCTAATTGGATTAGAATAAGCCAAGAGAGGACGAAAATGACCTAAATGTTCAACCAATGACACAAAATCACTTACAGGATGCACAAGATTAGTTAAAAACCCTAATTGGATTAGAATAAGCCTAGAGAGGACGAAAATGACATAAATGTTCAACCAATGACACAAAATCACTTATTGGATGCACAAGAATGGTTAAAAACACTAATTGGATTAGAATAAGCCTAGGGAGGACGAAAATGACCTAAATATTCAACCAATGAAACAAAATCACTTATTGGATGCACAAGATTGGTTAAAAACCCTAATTGGATTAGAATAAGCCTAGAGAGGACGAAAATGACCTAAATGTTCAACCAATGACACAAAATCACTTATTGGATGCACAAGATTGATTAAAAACCCTAATTGGATTAGAATAAGCCTAGGGAGGACGAAAATGACCAAAATGTTCAACCAATGACGCAAAATCACTTATTGGATGCACAAGATTGGTTAAAAACCCTGATTGGATTAGAATAAGCCTAGAGAGGACGTAAATGACCTAAATGTTCAACCAATGATACAAAATAACTTATTGGATGCACAAGAATGGTTAAAAACCCTAATTGGATTAGAATAAGCCTAGGGAGGACGAAAATGACCAAAATGTTCAACCAATGACACAAAATCACTTATTGGATGCACAAGATTGGTTAAAAACCCTAATTGGATTAGAATAAGCCTAGAGAGGACGTAAATGACCTAAATGTTCAACCAATGATACAAAATAACTTATTGGATGCACAAGAATGGTTAAAAACCCTAATTGGATTAGAATAAGCCTAGAGAGGACGTAAATGACCTAAATGTTCAACCAATGATACAAAATCACTTATTGGATGCACAAGATTGGTTAAAAACCCTAATTGGATTAGAATAAGCCTAGAGAGGACGAAAATGACCTAAATGTTCAACCAATGACACAAAATCACTTATTGGATGCACAAGATTGATTAAAAACCCTAATTGGATTAGAATAAGCCTAGGGAGGACGAAAATGACCAAAATGTTCAACCAATGACACAAAATCACTTATTGGATGCACAAGATTGGTTAAAAACCCTAATTGGATTAGAATAAGCCTAGAGAGGACGTAAATGACCTAAATGTTCAACCAATGATACCAAATAACTTATCGGATGCACAAGAATGGTTAAAAACCCTAATTGGATTAGAATAAGCCTAGAGAGGACGTAAATGACCTAAATGTTCAACCAATGATACAAAATAACTTATTGGATGCACAAGAATGGTTAAAAACCCTAATTGGATTAGAATAAGCCTAGATAGGACGAAAATGACGTAAATGTTCAACTAATGACACAAAATCACTTATTGGATGCACAAGATTGATTAAAAACCCTAATTGGATAAGAATAAGCCTAGAGATGACGTAAATGACCTAAATGTTCAACCAATGATACAAAATAACTTATTGGATACACAAGAATGGTTAAAAACCCTAATTGGATTAGAATAAGCCTAGAGAGGACGTAAATGACCTAAATGTTCAACCAATGATACAAAACAACTTATTGGATGCACAAGAATGGTTAAAAACCCTAATTGGATTAGAATAAGCCTAGATAGGACGAAAATGACGTAAATGTTCAACTAATGACACAAAATCACTTATTGGATGCACAAGATTGGTTAAAAACTCTAATTGGATTAGAATAAGCCTAGGGAGGACGAAAAGGACCTAAATGTTCAACCAATGACACAAAATCACTTGTTGGATGCACAAGATTGATTAAAAAACCCTAATTGAATTAGAATAAGCCTAGGGAGGACGAAAATGACTAAATGTTCAACCAATTATACAAAATCACTTATTGGATGCACAAGATTGGTTAAAAACCCAAATTGTATTAGAATAAGTCTAGGGACGACGAAAATGACCAAAATGTTCAACCAATGACACAAAATCACTTATTGGATGCACAAGATTGGTTAAAAACCGTAATTGGATTAGAATAAGCCTAGAGATGACGAAAATGTCCTAAATGTTCAACCAATGACACAAAATCACTTATTGGTTGCACAAGATTGGTTAAAAACTCTAATTGGATTAGAATAAGCCTAGGGAGAACGAAAATGACCTAAATGTTCAACAAATGACACAAAATCAGTTATTGGATGCACAAACTTGATTAAAAACCCTAATTGGATTAGAATAAGCCTAGGGAGGACGAAAATGACCAAAATGTTCAACCAATGACACAAAACACTTATTGGATGCACAAGATTTGTTAAAACCCCTAATTGGATTAGAATAAGCCTAGAGAGGACGAAAATGACATAAATGTTCAACCAATGACACAAAATCACTTATTGGATGCACAAGATTGGTTAAACACTCTAATTGGATTAGAATAATCCAAGAGAGGACGAAAATGACCTAAATGTTCAACCAATGACACAAAATCACTTACAGGATGCACAAGATTAGTTAAAAACCCTAATTGGATTAGAATAAGCCTATAGAGGACGAAAATGACATAAATGTTCAACCAATGACACAAAATAACTTATTGGATGCACAAGATTGGTTAAAAACTCTAATTGGATTAGAATAAGCCTAGGGAGGACGAAAATGACCTAAATGTTCAACCAATGACACAAAATCACTTATCGGATGCACAAGATTGATTAACAACCCTAATTGGATTAGAATAAGCCTAGGGAGGACGAAAATGACCAAAATCCTCAACCAATGACACAAAATCACTTATTGGATGCACAAGATTGGTTAAAAACCGTAATTGGATTAGAATAAGCCTAGAGATGACGAAAATGTCCTAAATGTTCAACCAATGACACAAAATCACTTATTGGTTGCACAAGATTGGTTAAAAACTCTAATTGGATTAGAATAAGCCTAGGGAGAACGAAAATGACCTAAATGTTCAACAAATGACACAAAATCACTTGTTGGATGCACAAGATTGATTAAAAAACCCTAATTGAATTAGAATAAGCCTAGGGAGGACGAAAATGACTAAATGTTCAACCAATTATACAAAATCACTTATTGGATGCACAAGATTGGTTAAAAACCCAAATTGTATTAGAATAAGTCTAGGGACGACGAAAATGACCAAAATGTTCAACCAATGACACAAAATCACTTATTGGATGCACAAGATTGGTTAAAAACCGTAATTGGATTAGAATAAGCCTAGAGATGACGAAAATGTCCTAAATGTTCAACCAATGACACAAAATCACTTATTGGTTGCACAAGATTGGTTAAAAACTCTAATTGGATTAGAATAAGCCTAGGGAGAACGAAAATGACCTAAATGTTCAACAAATGACACAAAATCAGTTATTGGATGCACAAACTTGATTAAAAACCCTAATTTGATTAGAATAAGCCTAGGGAGGACGAAAATGACCAAAATGTTCAACCAATGACACAAAACACTTATTGGATGCACAAGATTTGTTAAAACCCCTAATTGGATTAGAATAAGCCTAGAGAGGACAAAAATGACATAAATGTTCAACCAATGACACAAAATCACTTATTGGATGCACAAGATTGGTTAAAAACTCTAATTGGATTAGAATAAGCCTAGGGAGGACGAAAATGACCTAAATGTTCAACCAATGACACAAAATCACTTATTGGATGCACAAGATTGGTTAAAAACCCTAATTGGATTAGAATAAGCCTAGAGAGGACGAAAATGACCTAAATGTTCAACCAATGACACAAAATCACTTATTGGATGCACAAGATTGGTTAAAAACCCTAATTGGATTAGAATAAGCCTAGAGAGGACGTAAATGACCTAAATGTTCAACCAATGATACAAAATAACTTATTGGATGCACAAGAATGGTTAAAAACCCTAATTGGATTTGAATAAGCCTAGGGAGGACGAAAATGACCAAAATGTTCAACCAATGACACAAAATCACTTATTGGATGCACAAGATTGGTTAAAATCCCTAATTGGATTAGAATAAGCCAAGAGAGGACGAAAATGACCTAAATGTTCAACCAATGACACAAAATCACTTACAGGATGCACAAGATTAGTTAAAAACCCTAATTGGATTAGAATAAGCCTAGAGAGGACGAAAATGACATAAATGTTCAACCAATGACACAAAATCACTTATTGGATGCACAAGATTGGTTAAAAACCCTAATTGGATTAGAATAAGCCTAGAGAGGACGAAAATGACCTAAATGTTCAACCAATGACACAAAATCACTTATTGGATGCACAAGATTGATTAAAAACCCTAATTGGATTAGAATAAGCCTAGGGAGGACGAAAATGACCAAAATGTTCAACCAATGACGCAAAATCACTGATTGGATGCACAAGATTGGTTAAAAACCCTGATTGGATTAGAATAAGCCTAGAGAGGACGTAAATAACCTAAATGTTCAACCAATGATACAAAATAACTTATTGGATGCACAAGAATGGTTAAAAACCCTTATTGGATTAGAATAAGCCTAGGGAGGACGAAAATGACCAAAATGTTCAACCAATGACACAAAATCACTTATTGGATGCACAAGATTGGATAAAAATCCTAATTGGATTAAATAAGCCTAGATAGGACGAAAATGACATAAATGTTCAACCAATGACACAAAATCACTTATTGGATGCACAAGATTGGTTAAAAACTCTAATTGGATTAGAATAAGCCTAGGGAGGACGAAAAGGACCTAAATGTTCAACCAATGACACAAAATCACTTGTTGGATGCACAAGATTGATTAAAAAACCCTAACTGGATTAGAATAAGCCTAGAGAGGACGAAAATGACCAAAATGTTCAACCAATGACACAAAATCACTTATTGGATGCACATGATTGGTTAAAATCCCTAATTGGATTAGAATAAGCCTAGAGAGGACGAAAATGACCTAAATGTTCAACCAATGACACAAAATCACTTACAGGATGCACAAGATTGGTTAAAAACCCTAATTGGAATAGAATAAGCCTAGGGAGGACGAAAATGACCAAAATGTTCACCTAATGACACAAAATCACTTATTGGATGCACAAGATTGGTTAAAATCCCTAATTGGATTAGAATAAGCCTAGAGAGGACGAAAATGACCTAAATGTTCAACCAATGACACAAAATCACTTACAGGATGCACAAGATTAGTTAAAAACCCTAATTGGATTAGAATAAGCCTAGAGAGGACGAAAATGACATAAATGTTCAACCAATGACACAAAATCACTTATTGGATGCACAAGATTGGTTAAAAACTCTAATTGGATTAGAATAAGCCTAGGGAGGACGAAAATGACCTAAATGTTCAACCAATGACACAAAATCACTTATTGGATGCACAAGATTGGTTAAAAACACTAATTGGATTAGAATAAGCCTAGAGATGACGAAAATGTCCTAAATGTTCAACCAATGACACAAAATCACTTATTGGTTGCACAAGATTGGTTAAAAACTCTAATTGGATTTGAATAAGCCTAGGGAGAACGAAAATGACCTAAATGTTCAACAAATGACACAAAATCAGTTATTGGATGCACAAACTTGATTAAAAACCCTAATTGGATTAGAATAAGCCTAGGGAGGACGAAAATGACCAAAATGTTCAACCAATGACACAAAACACTTATTGGATGCACAAGATTTGTTAAAACCCCTAATTGGATTAGAATAAGCCTAGAGAGGACGAAAATGACATAAATGTTCAACCAATGACACAAAATCACTTATTGGATGCACAAGATTGGTTAAACACTCTAATTGGATTAGAATAAGCCAAGAGAGGACGAAAATGACCTAAATGTTCAACCAATGACACAAAATCACTTACAGGATGCACAAGATTAGTTAAAAACCCTAATTGGATTAGAATAAGCCTAGAGAGGATGAAAATGACATAAATGTTCAACCAATGACACAAAATAACTTATTGGATGCACAAGATTGGTTAAAAACTCTAATTGGATTAGAATAAGCCTAGGGAGGACGAAAATGACCTAAATGTTCAACCAATGACACAAAATCACTTATCGGATGCACAAGATTGATTAACAACCCTAATTGGATTAGAATAAGCCTAGGGAGGACGAAAATGACCAAAATCCTCAACCAATGACACAAAATCACTTATTGGATGCACAAGATTGGTTAAAAACCGTAATTGGATTAGAATAAGCCTAGAGATGACGAAAATGTCCTAAATGTTCAACCAATGACACAAAATCACTTATTGGTTGCACAAGATTGGTTAAAAACTCTAATTGGATTAGAATAAGCCTAGGGAGAACGAAAATGACCTAAATGTTCAACAAATGACACAAAATCACTTGTTGGATGCACAAGATTGATTAAAAAACCCTAATTGAATTAGAATAAGCCTAGGGAGGACGAAAATGACTAAATGTTCAACCAATTATACAAAATCACTTATTGGATGCACAAGATTGGTTAAAAACCCAAATTTTATTAGAATAAGTCTAGGGACGACGAAAATGACCAAAATGTTCAACCAATGACACAAAATCACTTATTGGATGCACAAGATTGGTTAAAAACCGTAATTGGATTAGAATAAGCCTAGAGATGACGAAAATGTCCTAAATGTTCAACCAATGACACAAAATCACTTATTGGTTGCACAAGATTGGTTAAAAAATCTAATTGGATTAGAATAAGCCTAGGGAGAACGAAAATGACCTAAATGTTCAACAAATGACACAAAATCAGTTATTGGATGCACAAACTTGATTAAAAACCCTAATTGGATTAGAATAAGCCTAGGGAGGACGAAAATGACCAAAATGTTCAACCAATGACACAAAACACTTATTGGATGCACAAGATTTGTTAAAACCCCTAATTGGATTAGAATAAGCCTAGAGAGGACAAAAATGACATAAATGTTCAACCAATGACACAAAATCACTTATTGGATGCACAAGATTGGTTAAACACTCTAATTGGATTAGAATAAGCCAAGAGAGGACGAAAATGACCTAAATGTTCAACCAATGACACAAAATCACTTACAGGATGCACAAGATTAGTTAAAAACCCTAATTGGATTAGAATAAGCCTAGAGAGGACGAAAATGACATAAATGTTCAACCAATGACACAAAATCACTTATTGGATGCACTAGATTGGTTAAAAACTCTAATTGGATTAGAATAAGCCTAGGGAGGACGAAAATGACCTAAATGTTCAACCAATGACACAAAATCACTTATTGGATGCACAAGATTGGTTAAAAACCCTAATTGGATTAGAATAAGCCTAGAGAGGACGAAAATGACCTAAATGTTCAACCAATGACACAAAATCACTTATCGGATGCACAAGATTGATTAAAAACCCTAATTGGATTAGAATAAGCCTAGGGAGGACGAAAATGACCAAAATGCTCAACCAATGACACAAAATCACTTATTGGATGCACAAGATTGGTTAAAAACCCTAATTGGATTAGAATAAGCCTAGAGAGGACGGAAATGACCTAAATGTTCAACCAATGATACAAAATAATTTATTGGATGCACAAGAATGGTTAAAAACCCTAATTGGATTTGAATAAGCCTAGGGAGGACGAAAATGACCAAAATGTTCAACCAATGACACAAAATCACTTATTGGATGCACAAGATTGGTTAAAATCCCTAATTGGATTAGAATAAGCCAAGAGAGGACGAAAATGACCTAAATGTTCAACCAATGACACAAAATCACTTACAGGATGCACAAGATTAGTTAAAAACCCTAATTGGATTAGAATAAGCCTAGAGAGGACGAAAATGACATAAATGTTCAACCAATGACACAAAATAACTTATTGGATGCACAAGATTGGTTAAAAACTCTAATTGGATTAGAATAAGCCTAGGGAGGACGAAAATGACCTAAATGTTCAACCAATGACACAAAATCACTTATCGGATGCACAAGATTGATTAACAACCCTAATTGGATTAGAATAAGCCTAGGGAGGACGAAAATGACCAAAATGCTCAACCAATGACACAAAATCACTTATTGGATGCACAAGATTGGTTAAAAACCCTAATTGGATTAGAATAAGCCTAGAGAGGACGTAAATGACCTAAATGTTCAACCAATGATACAAAATAACTTATTGGATGCACAAGAATGGTTAAAAACCCTAATTGGATTTGAATAAGCCTAGGGAGGACGAAAATGACCAAAATGTTCAACCAATGACACAAAATCACTTATTGGATGCATAAGATTGGTTAAAATCCCTAATTGGATTAGAATAAGCCAAGAGAGGACGAAAATGACCTAAATGTTCAACCAATAACACAAAATCACTTACAGGATGCACAAGATTAGTTAAAAACCCTAATTGGATTAGAATAAGCCTAGAGAGGACGAAAATGACATAAATGTTCAACCAATGACACAAAATCACTTATTGGATGCACTAGATTGGTTAAAAACTCTAATTGGATTAGAATAAGTCTAGGGACGACGAAAATGACCTAAATGTTCAACCAATGACACAAAATCACTTATTGGATGCACAAGATTGGTTAAAAACCGTAATTGGATTAGAATAAGCCTAGAGATGACGAAAATGTCCTAAATGTTCAACCAATGACACAAAATCACTTATTGGTTGCACAAGATTGGTTAAAAACTCTAATTGGATTAGAATAAGCATAGGGAGAACGAAAATGACCTAAATGTTCAACAAATGACACAAAATCAGTTATTGGATGCACAAACTTGATTAAAAACCCTAATTGGATTAGAATAAGCCTAGGGAGGACGAAAATGACCAAAATGTTCAACCAATGACACAAAACACTTATTGGATGCACAAGATTTGTTAAAACCCCTAATTGGATTAGAATAAGCCTAGAGAGGACGAAAATGACATAAATGTTCAACCAATGACACAAAATCACTTATTGGATGCACAAGATTGGTTAAACACTCTAATTGGATTAGAATAATCCAAGAGAGGACGAAAATGACCTAAATGTTCAACCAATGACACAAAATCACTTACAGGATGCACAAGATTAGTTAAAAACCCTAATTGGATTAGAATAAGCCTATAGAGGACGAAAATGACATAAATGTTCAACCAATGACACAAAATAACTTATTGGATGCACAAGATTGGTTAAAAACTCTAATTGGATTAGAATAAGCCTAGGGAGGACGAAAATGACCTAAATGTTCAACCAATGACACAAAATCACTTATCGGATGCACAAGATTGATTAACAACCCTAATTGGATTAGAATAAGCCTAGGGAGGACGAAAATGACCAAAATGCTCAACCAATGACACAAAATCACTTATTGGATGCACAAGATTGGTTAAAAACCCTAATTGGATTAGAATAAGCCTAGAGAGGACGTAAATGACCTAAATGTTCAACCAATGATACAAAATAACTTATTGGATGCACAAGAATGGTTAAAAACCCTAATTGGATTAGAATAAGCCTAGAGAGGACGTAAATGACCTAAATGTTCAACCAATGATACAAAATCACTTATTGGATGCACAAGATTGGTTAAAAACCCTAATTGGATTAGAATAAGCCTAGAGAGGACGAAAATGACCTAAATGTTCAACCAATGACACAAAATCACTTATTGGATGCACAAGATTGATTAAAAACCCTAATTGGATTAGAATAAGCCTAGGGAGGACGAAAATGACCAAAATGTTCAACCAATGACACAAAATCACTTATTGGATGCACAAGATTGGTTAAAAACCCTAATTGGATTAGAATAAGCCTAGAGAGGACGAAAATGACCTAAATGTTCAACCAATGACACAAAATCACTTACAGGATGCACAAGATTAGTTAAAAACCCTAATTGGATTAGAATAAGCCTAGAGAGGACGAAAATGACATAAATGTTCAACCAATGACACAAAATCACTTATTGGATGCACAAGAATGGTTAAAAACACTAATTGGATTAGAATAAGCCTAGGGAGGACGAAAATGACCTAAATATTCAACCAATGAAACAAAATCACTTATTGGATGCACAAGATTGGTTAAAAACCCTAATTGGATTAGAATAAGCCTAGAGAGGACGAAAATGACCTAAATGTTCAACCAATGACACAAAATCACTTATTGGATGCACAAGATTGATTAAAAACCCTAATTGGATTAGAATAAGCCTAGGGAGGACGAAAATGACCAAAATGTTCAACCAATGACGCAAAATCACTTATTGGATGCACAAGATTGGTTAAAAACCCTGATTGGATTAGAATAAGCCTAGAGAGGACGTAAATGACCTAAATGTTCAACCAATGATACAAAATAACTTATTGGATGCACAAGAATGGTTAAAAACCCTAATTGGATTAGAATAAGCCTAGGGAGGACGAAAATGACCAAAATGTTCAACCAATGACACCAAATCACTTATTGGATGCACAAGATTGGATAAAAACCCTAATTGGATTAAATAAGCCTAGAGAGGACGAAAATGACCTAAATGTTCAACCAATGACACAAAATCACTTACAGGATGCACAAGATTAGTTAAAAACCCTAATTGGATTAGAATAAGCCTAGAGAGGACGAAAATGAGCAAAATATTCAACCAATGACACAAAATCACTTGTTGGATGCACAAGATTGATTAAAAAACCCTAATTGGATTAGAATAAGCCTAGGGAGGACGAAAATGACCAAAATGTTCAACTAATGACACAAAATCACTTATTGGATGCACAAGATTGGTTAAAATCCCTAATTGGATTAGAATAAGCCTAGAGAGGACGAAAATGACCTAAATGTTCAACCAATGACACAAAATCACTTACAGGATGCACAAGATTAGTTAAAAACCCTAATTGGATTAGAATAAGCCTAGAGAGGACGAAAATGACATAAATGTTCAACCAATGACACAAAATCACTTATTGGATGCACAAGATTGGTTAAAAACTCTAATTGGATTAGAATAAGCCTAGGGAGGACGAAAATGACCTAAATGTTCAACCAATGACACAAAATCACTTATTGGATGCACAAGATTGGTTAAAATCCCTAATTGGATTAGAATAAGCCAAGAGAGGACGAAAATGACCTAAATGTTCAACCAATGACACAAAATCACTTACAGGATGCACAAGATTAGTTAAAAACCCTAATTGGATTAGAATAAGCCTAGAGAGGACGAAAATGACATAAATGTTCAACCAATGACACAAAATCACTTATTGGTTGCACAAGATTGGTTAAAAACTCTAATTGGATTAGAATAAGCCTAGGGAGAACGAAAATGACCTAAATGTTCAACAAATGACACAAAATCAGTTATTGGATGCACAAACTTGATTAAAAACCCTAATTGGATTAGAATAAGCCTAGGGAGGACGAAAATGACCAAAATGTTCAACCAATGACACAAAACACTTATTGGATGCACAAGATTTGTTAAAACCCCTAATTGGATTAGAATAAGCCAAGAGAGGACGAAAATGACATAAATGTTCAACCAATGACACAAAATCACTTATTGGATGCACAAGATTGGTTAAACACTCTAATTGGATTAGAATAAGCCAAGAGAGGACGAAAATGACCTAAATGTTCAACCAATGACACAAAATCACTTACAGGATGCACAAGATTAGTTAAAAACCCTAATTGGATTAGAATAAGCCTAGAGAGGACGAAAATGACATAAATGTTCAACCAATGACACAAAATAACTTATTGGATGCACAAGATTGGTTAAAAACTCTAATTGGATTAGAATAAGCCTAGGGAGGACGAAAATGACCTAAATGTTCAACCAATGACACAAAATCACTTATCGGATGCACAAGATTGATTAACAACCCTAATTGGATTAGAATAAGCCTAGGGAGGACGAAAATGACCAAAATGCTCAACCAATGACACAAAATCACTTATTGGATGCACAAGATTGGTTAAAAACCCTAATTGGATTAGAATAAGCCTAGAGAGGACGAAAATGACCTAAATGTTCAACCAATGATACAAAATAACTTATTGGATGCACAAGAATGGTTAAAAACCCTAATTGGATTAGAATAAGCCTAGGGAGGACGAAAATGACCAAAATGTTCAACCAATGACACAAAATCACTTATTGGATGCACAAGATTGGTTAAAATCCCTAATTGGATTAGAATAAGCCAAGAGAGGACGAAAATGACCTAAATGTTCAACCAATTACACCAAATCACTTACAGGATGCACAAGATTAGTTAAAAACCCTAATTGGATTAGAATAAGCCTAGAGAGGACGAAAATGACATAAATGTTCAAACAATGACACAAAATCACTTATTGGATGCACAAGATTGGTTAAAAACTCTAATTGGATTAGAATAAGCCTAGGGAGGACGAAAATGACCTAAATGTTCAACCAATGACACAAAATCACATATTGGATGCACAAGATTGGTTAAAAACCCTAATTGGATTAGAATAAGCTTAGGGAGGACGAAAATGACCTAAATGTGCAACCAATAACACTAAATCACATATTGGATGCACAAGATTGGTTAAAAACCCTAATTGGATTAGCATAATCCTAGGGATGACGAATATGACAAAAATGTGCAAACAATGACACAGTGAAACAAAATCAAATATTGGATGCACAAGTTTGATTAAAAACCCTAATTGGATTAGAATAAGCTTAGGGAGGACGAAAATGACCTAAATGTTCAAACAATGACGCAAAATCACTTATTGGATGCACAAGATTGATTAAAAACCCTAATTGGATTAGAATAAGCGTAGGGAGGATGAAAATGACCTAAATGTTAATCCAATGACACAAAATGACACAAAAACATATATTGGATGCACAAGATTGGTTAAAAACAGTAATTGGGTTAGAATAAGCTTAGGGAGGACGAAAATGACCTAAATGTTCAACCAATACAACAAAATGACACAAAATCACATGTTGGATGCAAAAGATTGGTTAAAAACCCTAATTGGATTAGAATAAGCCTAGGGAGGACGAAAATGACCTAAATGTTCAACCAATGACACAAAATCACATATTGGATGCACAAGATTGGTTAAAAACCCTAATTGGATTAGAATAAGCTTACGGAGGAAGAAAATGACCTAAATGTTCAACCAATGACACAAAATCACTTATTGGATGCACAAGATTGGTTAAAAACCCTAATTGGATTAGAATAAGCCTAGGGAGGACGAAAATGACCTAAATGTTCAACCAATGATACAAAATCACTTATTGGATGCACAAGATTGGTTAAAAACCCTAATTGGATTAGAATAAGCCTAGAGAGGACGAAAATGACCTAAATGTTCAACCAATGACACAAAATCACTTATTGGATGCACAAGATTGATTAAAAACCCTAATTGGATTAGAATAAGCCTAGGGAGGACGAAAATGACCAAAATGTTCAACCAATGACACAAAATCACTTATTGGATGCACAAGATTGGTTAAAAACCCTAATTGGATTAGAATAAGCCTAGAGAGGACGAAAATGACCTAAATGTTCAACCAATGACACAAAATCACTTACAGGATGCACAAGATTAGTTAAAAACCCTAATTGGATTAGAATAAGCCTAGAGAGGACGAAAATGACATAAATGTTCAACCAATGACACAAAATCACTTATTGGATGCACAAGAATGGTTAAAAACACTAATTGGATTAGAATAAGCCTAGGGAGGACGAAAATGACCTAAATATTCAACCAATGAAACAAAATCACTTATTGGATGCACAAGATTGGTTAAAAACCCTAATTGGATTAGAATAAGCCTAGAGAGGACGAAAATGACCTAAATGTTCAACCAATGACACAAAATCACTTATTGGATGCACAAGATTGATTAAAAACCCTAATTGGATTAGAATAAGCCTAGGGAGGACGAAAATGACCAAAATGTTCAACCAATGACGCAAAATCACTTATTGGATGCACAAGATTGGTTAAAAACCCTGATTGGATTAGAATAAGCCTAGAGAGGACGTAAATGACCTAAATGTTCAACCAATGATACAAAATAACTTATTGGATGCACAAGAATGGTTAAAAACCCTAATTGGATTAGAATAAGCCTAGGGAGGACGAAAATGACCAAAATGTTCAACCAATGACACCAAATCACTTATTGGATGCACAAGATTGGATAAAAACCCTAATTGGATTAAATAAGCCTAGAGAGGACGAAAATGACCTAAATGTTCAACCAATGACACAAAATCACTTACAGGATGCACAAGATTAGTTAAAAACCCTAATTGGATTAGAATAAGCCTAGAGAGGACGAAAATGAGCAAAATATTCAACCAATGACACAAAATCACTTGTTGGATGCACAAGATTGATTAAAAAACCCTAATTGGATTAGAATAAGCCTAGGGAGGACGAAAATGACCAAAATGTTCAACTAATGACACAAAATCACTTATTGGATGCACAAGATTGGTTAAAATCCCTAATTGGATTAGAATAAGCCTAGAGAGGACGAAAATGACCTAAATGTTCAACCAATGACACAAAATCACTTACAGGATGCACAAGATTAGTTAAAAACCCTAATTGGATTAGAATAAGCCTAGAGAGGACGAAAATGACATAAATGTTCAACCAATGACACAAAATCACTTATTGGATGCACAAGATTGGTTAAAAACTCTAATTGGATTAGAATAAGCCTAGGGAGGACGAAAATGACCTAAATGTTCAACCAATGACACAAAATCACTTATTGGATGCACAAGATTGGTTAAAATCCCTAATTGGATTAGAATAAGCCAAGAGAGGACGAAAATGACCTAAATGTTCAACCAATGACACAAAATCACTTACAGGATGCACAAGATTAGTTAAAAACCCTAATTGGATTAGAATAAGCCTAGAGAGGACGAAAATGACATAAATGTTCAACCAATGACACAAAATCACTTATTGGTTGCACAAGATTGGTTAAAAACTCTAATTGGATTAGAATAAGCCTAGGGAGAACGAAAATGACCTAAATGTTCAACAAATGACACAAAATCAGTTATTGGATGCACAAACTTGATTAAAAACCCTAATTGGATTAGAATAAGCCTAGGGAGGACGAAAATGACCAAAATGTTCAACCAATGACACAAAACACTTATTGGATGCACAAGATTTGTTAAAACCCCTAATTGGATTAGAATAAGCCAAGAGAGGACGAAAATGACATAAATGTTCAACCAATGACACAAAATCACTTATTGGATGCACAAGATTGGTTAAACACTCTAATTGGATTAGAATAAGCCAAGAGAGGACGAAAATGACCTAAATGTTCAACCAATGACACAAAATCACTTACAGGATGCACAAGATTAGTTAAAAACCCTAATTGGATTAGAATAAGCCTAGAGAGGACGAAAATGACATAAATGTTCAACCAATGACACAAAATCACTTATTGGATGCACTAGATTGGTTAAAAACTCTAATTGGATTAGAATAAGCCTAGGGAGGACGAAAATGACCTAAATGTTCAACCAATGACACAAAATCACTTATTGGATGCACAAGATTGGTTAAAAACCCTAATTGGATTAGAATAAGCCTAGAGAGGACGAAAATGACCTAAATGTTAAACCAATGACACAAAATCACTTATTGGATGCACAAGATTGATTAAAAACCCTAATTGGATTAAAATAAGCCTAGGGAGGACGAAAATGACCAAAATGTTCAACCAATGACACAAAATCACTTATTGGATGCACAAGATTGGTTAAAAACCCTAATTGGATTAGAATAAGCCTAGAGAGGACGTAAATGACCTAAATGTTCAACCAATGATACAAAATAACTTATTGGATGCACAAGAATGGTTAAAAACCCTAATTGGATTAGAATAAGCCTAGAGAGAACGTAAATGACCTAAATGTTCAACCAATGATACATAATAACTTATTGGATGCACAAGAATGGTTAAAAACCCTAATTGGATTAGAATAAGCCTAGATAGGACGAAAATGACGTAAATGTTCAACTAATGACACAAAATCACTTATTGGATGCACAAGATTGGTTAAAAACTCTAATTGGATTAGAATAAGCCTAGGGAGGACGAAAAAGACCTAAATGTTCAACCAATGAAACAAAATCACTTGTTGGATGCACAAGATTGATTAAAAAACCCTAATTGAATTAGAATAAGCCTAGGGAGGACGAAAATGACTAAATGTTCAACCAATTATACAAAATCACTTATTGGATGCACAAGATTGGTTAAACACTCTAATTGGATTAGAATAATCCAAGAGAGGACGAAAATGACCTAAATGTTCAACCAATGACACAAAATCACTTACAGGATGCACAAGATTAGTTAAAAACCCTAATTGGATTAGAATAAGCCTAGAGCGGACGAAAATGACATAAATGTTCAACCAATGACACAAAATAACTTATTGGATGCACAAGATTGGTTAAAAACTCTAATTGGATTAGAATAAGCCCAGGGAGGACGAAAATGACCTAAATGTTCAACCAATGACACAAAATCACTTATCGGATGCACAAGATTGATTAACAACCCTAATTGGATTAGAATAAGCCTAGGGAGGACGAAAATGACCAAAATGCTCAACCAATGACACAAAATCACTTATTGGATGCACAAGATTGGTTAAAAACCCTAATTGGATTAGAATAAGCCTAGAGAGGACGTAAATGACCTAAATGTTCAACCAATGATACAAAATAACTTATTGGATGCACAAGAATGGTTAAAAACCCTAATTGGATTTGAATAAGCCTAGGGAGGACGAAAATGACCAAAATGTTCAACCAATGACACAAAATCACTTATTGGATGCACAAGATTGGTTAAAATCACTAATTGGATTAGAATAAGCCAAGAGAGGACGAAAATGACCTAAATGTTCAACCAATGACACAAAATCACTTACAGGATGCACAAGATTAGTTAAAAACCCTAATTGGATTAGAATAAGCCTAGAGAGGACGAAAATGACATAAATGTTCAACCAATGACACAAAATCACTTATTGGATGCACAAGATTGGTTAAAAACTCTAATTGGATTAGAATAAGCCTAGGGAGGACGAAAATGACCTAAATGTTCAACCAATGACACAAAATCACTTATTGGATGCACAAGATTGGTTAAAAACACTAATTGGATTAGAATAAGCCTAGAGATGACGAAAATGTCCTAAATGTTCAACCAATGACACAAAATCACTTATTGGTTGCACAAGATTGGTTAAAAACTCTAATTGGATTTGAATAAGCCTAGGGAGAACGAAAATGACCTAAATGTTCAACAAATGACACAAAATCAGTTATTGGATGCACAAACTTGATTAAAAACCCTAATTGGATTAGAATAAGCCTAGGGAGGACGAAAATGACCAAAATGTTCAACCAATGACACAAAACACTTATTGGATGCACAAGATTTGTTAAAACCCCTAATTGGATTAGAATAAGCCTAGAGAGGACGAAAATGACATAAATGTTCAACCAATGACACAAAATCACTTATTGGATGCACAAGATTGGTTAAACACTCTAATTGGATTAGAATAAGCCAAGAGAGGACGAAAATGACCTAAATGTTCAACCAATGACACAAAATCACTTACAGGATGCACAAGATTAGTTAAAAACCCTAATTGGATTAGAATAAGCCTAGAGATGACGAAAATGTCCTAAATGTTCAACCAATGACACAAAATCACTTATTGGTTGCACAAGATTGGTTAAAAACTCTAATTGGATTAGAATAAGCCTAGGGAGAACGAAAATGACCTAAATGTTCAACAAATGACACAAAATCAGTTATTGGATGCACAAACTTGATTAAAAACCCTAATTGGATTAGAATAAGCCTAGGGAGGACGAAAATGACCAAAATGCTCAACCAATGACACAAAATCACTTATTGGATGCACAAGATTTGTTAAAACCCCTAATTGGATTAGAATAAGCCAAGAGAGGACGAAAATGACATAAATGTTCAACCAATGACACAAAATCACTTATTGGATGCACAAGATTGGTTAAACACTCTAATTGGATTAGAATAAGCCAAGAGAGGACGAAAATGACCTAAATGTTCAACCAATGACACAAAATCACTTACAGGATGCACAAGATTAGTTAAAAACCCTAATTGGATTAGAATAAGCCTAGAGAGGACGAAAATGACATAAATGTTCAACCAATGACACAAAATCACTTATTGGATGCACTAGATTGGTTAAAAACTCTAATTGGATTAGAATAAGCCTAGGGAGGACGAAAATGACCTAAATGTTCAACCAATGACACAAAATCACTTATTGGATGCACAAGATTGGTTAAAAACCCTAATTGGATTAGAATAAGCCTAGAGAGGACGAAAATGACCTAAATGTTAAACCAATGACACAAAATCACTTATTGGATGCACAAGATTGATTAAAAACCCTAATTGGATTAAAATAAGCCTAGGGAGGACGAAAATGACCAAAATGTTCAACCAATGACGCAAAATCACTTATTGGATGCACAAGATTGGTTAAAAACCCTAATTGGATTAGAATAAGCCTAGAGAGGACGTAAATGACCTAAATGTTCAACCAATGATACAAAATAACTTATTGGATGCACAAGAATGGTTAAAAACCCTAATTGGATTAGAATAAGCCTAGAGAGAACGTAAATGACCTAAATGTTCAACCAATGATACATAATAACTTATTGGATGCACAAGAATGGTTAAAAACCCTAATTGGATTAGAATAAGCCTAGATAGGACGAAAATGACGTAAATGTTCAACTAATGACACAAAATCACTTATTGGATGCACAAGATTGGTTAAAAACTCTAATTGGATTAGAATAAGCCTAGGGAGGACGAAAAAGACCTAAATGTTCAACCAATGAAACAAAATCACTTGTTGGATGCACAAGATTGATTAAAAAACCCTAATTGAATTAGAATAAGCCTAGGGAGGACGAAAATGACTAAATGTTCAACCAATTATACAAAATCACTTATTGGATGCACAAGATTGGTTAAAAACCCAAATTGTATTAGAATAAGCCTAGGGATGACGAAAATGACCAAAATGTTCAACCAATGACACAAAATCACTTATTGGATGCACAAGATTGATTATAAACCCTAATTGGATTAGAATAAGCCTAGGGAGGACGAAAATGACCAAAATGTTCAACCAATGACACAAAACACTTATTGGATGCACAAGATTTGTTAAAACCCCTAATTGGATTAGAATAAGACAAGAGAGGACGAAAATGACATAAATGTTCAACCAATGACACAAAATCACTTATTGGATGCACAAGATTGGTTAAACACTCTAATTGGATTAGAATAAGCCAAGAGAGGACGAAAATGACCTAAATGTTCAACCAATGACACAAAATCACTTACAGGATGCACCAGATTAGTTAAAAACCCTAATTGGATTAGAATAAGCCTAGAGAGGACGAAAATGACATAAATGTTCAACCAATGACACAAAATCACTTATTGGATGCACAAGATTGGTTAAAAACTCTAATTGGATTAGAATAAGCCTAGGGAGGACGAAAATGACCTAAATGTTCAACCAATGACACAAAATCACTTATTGGATGCACAAGATTGGTTAAAAACCGTAATTGGATTAGAATAAGCCTAGAGATGACGAAAATGTCCTAAATGTTCAACCAATGACACAAAATCACTTATTGGTTGCACAAGATTGGTAACTCTAATTGGATTAGAATAAGCCTAGGGAGAACGAAAATGACCTAAATGTTCAACAAATGACACAAAATCACTTATTGGATACCCAGCTTGATTATAAACCCTAATTGGATTAGAATAAGCCTAGGGAGGACGAAAATGACCAAAATGTTCAACCAATGACACAAAACACTTATTGGATGCACAAGATTGGTTAAAAACCCTAATTGGATTAGAATAAGCCTAGAGAGGACGAAAATGACCTAAATGATCAACCAATGACACAAAATCACTTATCGGATGCACAAGATTGATTAAAAACCCTAATTGGATTAGAATAAGCCTAGGGAGGACGAAAATGACCAAAATGCTCAACCAATGACACAAAATCACTTATTGGATGCACAAGATTGGTTAAAAACCCTAATTGGATTAGAATAAGCCTAGAGAGGACGGAAATGACCTAAATGTTCAACCAATGATACAAAATAATTTATTGGATGCACAAGAATGGTTAAAAACCCTAATTGGATTTGAATAAGCCTAGGGAGGACGAAAATAACCAAAATGTTCAACCAATGACACAAAATCACTTATTGGATGCACAAGATTGGTTAAAATCCCTAATTGGATTAGAATAAGCCAAAAGAGGACGAAAATGACCTAAATAATCAACCAATGACACAAAATCACTTACAGGATGCACAAGATTAGTTAAAAACCCTAATTGGATTAGAATAAGCCTAGAGAGGACGAAAATGACATAAATGTTCAACCAATGACACAAAATCACTTATTGGTTGCACAAGATTGGTTAAAAACTCTAATTGGATTAGAATAAGCCTAGGGAGAACGAAAATGACCTAAATGTTCAACAAATGACACAAAATCAGTTATTGGATGCACAAACTTGATTAAAAACCCTAATTGGATTAGAATAAGCCTAGGGAGGACGAAAATGACCAAAATGCTCAACCAATGACACAAAATCACTTATTGGATGCACAAGATTTGTTAAAACCCCTAATTGGATTAGAATAAGCCAAGAGAGGACGAAAATGACATAAATGTTCAACCAATGACACAAAATCACTTATTGGATGCACAAGATTGGTTAAACACTCTAATTGGATTAGAATAAGCCAAGAGAGGACGAAAATGACCTAAATGTTCAACCAATGACACAAAATCACTTACAGGATGCACAAGATTAGTTAAAAACCCTAATTGGATTAGAATAAGCCTAGAGAGGACGAAAATGACATAAATGTTCAACCAATGACACAAAATCACTTATTGGATGCACTAGATTGGTTAAAAACTCTAATTGGATTAGAATAAGCCTAGGGAGGACGAAAATGACCTAAATGTTCAACCAATGACACAAAATCACTTATTGGATGCACAAGATTGGTTAAAAACCCTAATTGGATTAGAATAAGCCTAGAGAGGACGAAAATGACCTAAATGTTAAACCAATGACACAAAATCACTTATTGGATGCACAAGATTGATTAAAAACCCTAATTGGATTAAAATAAGCCTAGGGAGGACGAAAATGACCAAAATGTTCAACCAATGACACAAAATCACTTATTGGATGCACAAGATTGGTTAAAAACCCTAATTGGATTAGAATAAGCCTAGAGAGGACGTAAATGACCTAAATGTTCAACCAATGATACAAAATAACTTATTGGATGCACAAGAATGGTTAAAAACCCTAATTGGATTAGAATAAGCCTAGGGAGGACGAAAATGACCTAAATTTTAAACCAATGACACAAACGAACTTATTGGATGCACAAGATTGGTTAAAAACCCTAATTGGATTACAATACGCCTAGGGAGGACGAAAATGACCTAAATGTTCAACCAATGATACAAAATCACTATTGGATGCACAAGATTGGTTAAAAACCCTAATTGGATTAGAATATGCCTAGGGAGGACGAAAATGACCAAAATGTTCAACCAATGACACAAAATCACTTATTCGATGCACAAGATTAGTTAAAAACCCTAATTGGATTAGAATAAGCCTAGAGAGGACGAAAATGACCTAAATGTTCAACCAATGACACAAAATCACTTACAGGATGCACAAGATTGGTTAAAAACCCTAATTGGATTAGAATAAGCCTATGGAGGACAAAAATGAGCAAAAATTTCAACCAATGACACAAAATCACTTATTGGATGCACAAGATTGGTAAAAATCCCTAATTGGATTAGAATAAGCCTAGAGAGGACGAAAATGATATATATGTTTAATCAATGACACAAAATCACTTATTGGATGCACAAGATTGGTTAAAAACTCTAATTGGATTAAAATAAGCCTAGGGAAGACGAAAAGGACCTAAATGTTCAACCAATGACACAAAATCACTTGTTGGATGCACAAGATTGATTAAAAAGCCCTAATTGGATTAGAATAAGCCTAGGGAGGACGAAAATGACCAAAATGTTCAACCAATGACACAAAATCACTTATTGGATGCACAAGATTGGTTAAAATCCCTAATTGGATTAGAATAAGCCTAGAGAGGACGAAAATGACCTAAATGTTCAACCAATGACACAAAATCACTTACAGGATGCACAAGATTAGTTAAAAACCCTAATTGGATTAGAATAAGCCTAGAGAGGACGAAAATGAGCAAAATATTCAACCAATGACACAAAATCACTTGTTGGATGCACAAGATTGATTAAAAAACCCTAATTGGATTAGAATAAGCCTAGGGAGGACGAAAATGACCAAAATGTTTAACTAATGACACAAAATCACTTATTGGATGCACAAGATTGGTTAAAATCCCTAATTGGATTAGAATAAGCCTAGAGAGGACGAAAATGACCTAAATGTTCAACCAATGACACAAAATCACTTACAGGATGCACAAGATTAGTTAAAAACCCTAATTGGATTAGAATAAGCCTAGAGAGGACGAAAATGACATAAATGTTCAACCAATGACACAAAATCACTTATTGGATGCACAAGCATGGTTAAAAACACTAATTGGATTAGAATAAGCCTAGGGAGGACGAAAATGACCTAAAT
This sequence comes from Cicer chorassanicum, assembly GCA_037974735.1. Taxonomy (NCBI): domain Eukaryota; kingdom Viridiplantae; phylum Streptophyta; class Magnoliopsida; order Fabales; family Fabaceae; genus Cicer; species Cicer chorassanicum. The sequence continues at coordinate 14,855,772 of JBBPBP010009780.1, forward strand.
GTTCAACCAATGACACAAAATCACTTATTGGATGCACAAGATTGGTTAAAAACCCTAATTGGATTAGAATAAGCCTAGAGAGGACGAAAATGACCTAAATGTTCAACCAATGACACAAAATCACTTATTGGATGCACAAGATTGATTAAAAACCCTAATTGGATTAGAATAAGCCTAGGGAGGACGAAAATGACCAAAATGTTCAACCAATGACGCAAAATCACTTATTGGATGCACAAGATTGGTTAAAAACCCTGATTGGATTAGAATAAGCCTAGAGAGGACGTAAATGACCTAAATGTTCAACCAATGATACAAAATAACTTATTGGATGCACAAGAATGGTTAAAAACCCTAATTGGATTAGAATAAGCCTAGGGAGGACGAAAATGACCAAAATGTTCAACCAATGACACAAAATCACTTATTGGATGTACAAGATTGGATAAAAACTCTAATTGGACTAGAATAATCCTAGGGAGGACGAAAATGACCTAAATGTTCAACCAATGACACAAAATCACTTATTGGATGCACAAGATTGGTTAAAAACCCTAATTGGATTAGAATAAGCCTAGAGAGGACGAAAATGACCTAAATGTTCAACCAATGACACAAAATCACTTATTGGATGCACAAGATTGATTAAAAACCCTAATTGGATTAGAATAAGCCTAGGGAGGACGAAAATGACCAAAATGTTCAACCAATGACGCAAAATCACTGATTGGATGCACAAGATTGGTTAAAAACCCTGATTGGATTAGAATAAGCCTAGAGAGGACGTAAATAACCTAAATGTTCAACCAATGATACAAAATAACTTATTGGATGCACAAGAATGGTTAAAAACCCTTATTGGATTAGAATAAGCCTAGGGAGGACGAAAATGACCAAAATGTTCAACCAATGACACAAAATCACTTATTGGATGCACAAGATTGGATAAAAATCCTAATTGGATTAAATAAGCCTAGATAGGACGAAAATGACATAAATGTTCAACCAATGACACAAAATCACTTATTGGATGCACAAGATTGGTTAAAAACTCTAATTGGATTAGAATAAGCCTAGGGAGGACGAAAAGGACCTAAATGTTCAACCAATGACACAAAATCACTTGTTGGATGCACAAGATTGATTAAAAAACCCTAACTGGATTAGAATAAGCCTAGAGAGGACGAAAATGACCAAAATGTTCAACCAATGACACAAAATCACTTATTGGATGCACATGATTGGTTAAAATCCCTAATTGGATTAGAATAAGCCTAGAGAGGACGAAAATGACCTAAATGTTCAACCAATGACACAAAATCACTTACAGGATGCACAAGATTGGTTAAAAACCCTAATTGGAATAGAATAAGCCTAGAGATGACGAAAATGACTTAAATGTTCAACCAATGACACAAAATCACTTACAGGATGCACAAGATTGGTTAAAAACCCTAATTGGATTAGAATAAGCCTAAGGAGGACGAAATTGACCTAAATTTTAAACCAATGACACAAACGAACTTATTGAATGCACAAGATTGGTTAAAAACCCTAATTGGATTACAATACGCCTAGGGAGGACGAAAATGACCAAAATGTTCAACTAATGACACAAAATCACTTATTGGATGCACAAGATTGGTTAAAATCCCTAATTGGATTAGAATAAGCCTAGAGAGGACGAAAATGACCTAAATGTGCAACCAATGACACAAAATCACTTACAGGATGCACAAGATTGGTTAAAAACCCTAATTGGATTAGAATAAGCCTAGAGAGGACGTAAATGACCTAAATGTTCAACCAATGATACAAAATAACTTATTGGATGCACAAGAATGGTTAAAAACCCTAATTGGATTAGAATAAGCCTAGGGAGGACGAAAATGACCAAAATGTTCAACCAATGACACCAAATCACTTATTGGATGCACAAGATTGGATAAAAACCCTAATTGGATTAAATAAGCCTAGAGAGGACGAAAATGACCTAAATGTTCAACCAATGACACAAAATCACTTACAAGATGCACAAGATTAGTTAAAAACCCTAATTGGATTAGAATAAGCCTAGAGAGGACGAAAATGAGCAAAATATTCAACCAATGACACAAAATCACTTGTTGGATGCACAAGATTGATTAAAAAACCCTAATTGGATTAGAATAAGCCTAGGGAGGACGAAAATGACCAAAATGTTTAACTAATGACACAAAATCACTTATTGGATGCACAAGATTGGTTAAAATCCCTAATTGGATTAGAATAAGCCTAGAGAGGACGAAAATGACCTAAATGTTCAACCAATGACACAAAATCACTTACAGGATGCACAAGATTAGTTAAAAACCCTAATTGGATTAGAATAAGCCTAGAGAGGACGAAAATGACATAAATGTTCAACCAATGACACAAAATCACTTATTGGATGCACAAGATTGGTTAAAAACTCTAATTGGATTAGAATAAGCCTAGGGAGGACGAAAATGACCTAAATGTTCAACCAATGACACAAAACCACTTATTGGATGCACAAGATTGGTTAAAAACCCTAATTGGATTAGAATAAGCCTAGAGAGGACGAAAATGACCTAAATGTTCAACCAATGACACAAAATCACTTATTGGATGCACAAGATTGATTAAAAACCCTAATTGGATTAGAATAAGCCTAGGGAGGACGAAAATGACCAAAATGTTCAACCAATGACGCAAAATCACTGATTGGATGCACAAGATTGGTTAAAAACCCTGATTGGATTAGAATAAGCCTAGAGAGGACGTAAATAACCTAAATGTTCAACCAATGATACAAAATAACTTATTGGATGCACAAGAATGGTTAAAAACCCTTATTGGATTAGAATAAGCCTAGGGAGGACGAAAATGACCAAAATGTTCAACCAATGACACAAAATAACTTATTGGATGCACAAGATTGGATAAAAACCCTAATTGGATTAAATAAGCCTAGATAGGACGAAAATGACATAAATGTTCAACCAATGACACAAAATCACTTATTGGATGCACAAGATTGGTTAAAAACTCTAATTGGATTAGAATAAGCCTAGGGAGGACGAAAAGGACCTAAATGTTCAACCAATGACACAAAATCACTTGTTGGATGCACAACATTGATTAAAAAACCCTAATTGGATTAGAATAAGCCTAGGGAGGACGAAAATGACAAAAATGTTCAACCAATGACACAAAATCACTTATTGGATGCACAAGATTGGTTAAAATCCCTAATTGGATTAGAATAAGCCTAGAGAGGACGAAAATGACCTAAATGTTCAACCAATGACACAAAATCACTTACAGGATGCACAAGATTGGTTAAAAACCCTAATTGGAATAGAATAAGCCTAGGGAGGACGAAAATGACCAAAATGTTCACCTAATGACACAAAATCACTTATTGGATGCACAAGATTGGTTAAAATCCCTAATTGGATTAGAATAAGCCTAGAGAGGACGAAAATGACCTAAATGTTCAACCAATGACACAAAATCACTTACAGGATGCACAAGATTAGTTAAAAACCCTAATTGGATTAGAATAAGCCTAGAGAGGACGAAAATGACATAAATGTTCAACCAATGACACAAAATCACTTATTGGATGCACAAGATTGGTTAAAAACTCTAATTGGATTAGAATAAGCCTAGGGAGGACGAAAATGACCTAAATGTTCAACCAATGACACAAAATCACTTATTGGATGCACAAGATTGGTTAAAAACACTAATTGGATTAGAATAAGCCTAGAGATGACGAAAATGTCCTAAATGTTCAACCAATGACACAAAATCACTTATTGGTTGCACAAGATTGGTTAAAAACTCTAATTGGATTTGAATAAGCCTAGGGAGAACGAAAATGACCTAAATGTTCAACAAATGACACAAAATCAGTTATTGGATGCACAAACTTGATTAAAAACCCTAATTGGATTAGAATAAGCCTAGGGAGGACGAAAATGACCAAAATGTTCAACCAATGACACAAAACACTTATTGGATGCACAAGATTTGTTAAAACCCCTAATTGGATTAGAATAAGCCTAGAGAGGACGAAAATGACATAAATGTTCAACCAATGACACAAAATCACTTATTGGATGCACAAGATTGGTTAAACACTCTAATTGGATTAGAATAAGCCAAGAGAGGACGAAAATGACCTAAATGTTCAACCAATGACACAAAATCACTTACAGGATGCACAAGATTAGTTAAAAACCCTAATTGGATTAGAATAAGCCTAGAGATGACGAAAATGTCCTAAATGTTCAACCAATTACACAAAATCACTTATTGGTTGCACAAGATTGGTTAAAAACTCTAATTGGATTAGAATAAGCCTAGGGAGAACGAAAATGACCTAAATGTTCAACAAATGACACAAAATCAGTTATTGGATGTACAAACTTGATTAAAAACCCTAATTGGATTAGAATAAGCCTAGGGAGGACGAAAATGACCAAAATGTTCAACCAATAACACAAAACACTTATTGGATGCACAAGATTTGTTAAAACCCCTAATTGGATTAGAATAAGCCTAGAGAGGACGAAAATGACATAAATGTTCAACCGATGACACAAAATCACTTATTGGATGCACAAGATTGGTTAAACACTCTAATTGGATAAGAATAAGCCAGGAGAGGACGAAAATTACCTAAATGTTCAACCAATGACACAAAATCACTTACAGGATGCACAAGATTAGTTAAAAACCCTAATTGGATTAGAATAAGCCTAGAGAGGACGAAAATGACATAAATGTTCAACCAATGACACAAAATCACTTATTGGATGCACAAGATTGGTTAAAAACTCTAATTGGATTAGAATAAGCCTAGGGAGGACGAAAATGACCTAAATGTTCAACCAATGACACAAAATCACTTATTGGATGCACAAGATTGGTTAAAATCCCTAATTGGATTAGAATAAGCCAAGAGAGGACGAAAATGACCTAAATGTTCAACCAATGACACAAAATCACTTACAGGATGCACAAGATTAGTTAAAAACCCTAATTGGATTAGAATAAGCCTAGAGAGGACGAAAATGACATAAATGTTCAACCAATGACACAAAATCACTTATTGGTTGCACAAGATTGGTTAAAAACTCTAATTGGATTAGAATAAGCCTAGGGAGAACGAAAATGACCTAAATGTTCAACAAATGACACAAAATCAGTTATTGGATGCACAAACTTGATTAAAAACCCTAATTGGATTAGAATAAGCCTAGGGAGGACGAAAATGACCAAAATGTTCAACCAATGACACAAAACACTTATTGGATGCACAAGATTTGTTAAAACCCCTAATTGGATTAGAATAAGCCAAGAGAGGACGAAAATGACATAAATGTTCAACCAATGACACAAAATCACTTATTGGATGCACAAGATTGGTTAAACACTCTAATTGGATTAGAATAAGCCAAGAGAGGACGAAAATGACCTAAATGTTCAACCAATGACACAAAATCACTTACAGGATGCACAAGATTAGTTAAAAACCCTAATTGGATTAGAATAAGCCTAGAGAGGACGAAAATGACATAAATGTTCAACCAATGACACAAAATCACTTATTGGATGCACTAGATTGGTTAAAAACTCTAATTGGATTAGAATAAGCCTAGGGAGGACGAAAATGACCTAAATGTTCAACCAATGACACAAAATCACTTATTGGATGCACAAGATTGGTTAAAAACCCTAATTGGATTAGAATAAGCCTAGAGAGGACGAAAATGACCTAAATGTTCAACCAATGACACAAAATCACTTACAGGATGCACAAGATTGGTTAAAAACCCTAATTGGATTAGAATAAGCCTAGAGAGGACGTAAATGACCTAAATGTTCAACCAATGATACAAAATAACTTATTGGATGCACAAGAATGGTTAAAAACCCTAATTGGATTAGAATAAGCCTAGGGAGGACGAAAATGACCAAAATGTTCAACCAATGACACAAAATCACTTATTGGATGTACAAGATTGGATAAAAACTCTAATTGGACTAGAATAATCCTAGGGAGGACGAAAATGACCTAAATGTTCAACCAATGACACAAAATCACTTATTGGATGCACAAGATTGGTTAAAAACCCTAATTGGATTAGAATAAGCCTAGAGAGGACGAAAATGACCTAAATGTTCAACCAATGACACAAAATCACTTATTGGATGCACAAGATTGATTAAAAACCCTAATTGGATTAGAATAAGCCTAGGGAGGACGAAAATGACCAAAATGTTCAACCAATGACGCAAAATCACTGATTGGATGCACAAGATTGGTTAAAAACCCTGATTGGATTAGAATAAGCCTAGAGAGGACGTAAATAACCTAAATGTTCAACCAATGATACAAAATAACTTATTGGATGCACAAGAATGGTTAAAAACCCTTATTGGATTAGAATAAGCCTAGGGAGGACGAAAATGACCAAAATGTTCAACCAATGACACAAAATCACTTATTGGATGCACAAGATTGGATAAAAATCCTAATTGGATTAAATAAGCCTAGATAGGACGAAAATGACATAAATGTTCAACCAATGACACAAAATCACTTATTGGATGCACAAGATTGGTTAAAAACTCTAATTGGATTAGAATAAGCCTAGGGAGGACGAAAAGGACCTAAATGTTCAACCAATGACACAAAATCACTTGTTGGATGCACAAGATTGATTAAAAAACCCTAACTGGATTAGAATAAGCCTAGAGAGGACGAAAATGACCAAAATGTTCAACCAATGACACAAAATCACTTATTGGATGCACATGATTGGTTAAAATCCCTAATTGGATTAGAATAAGCCTAGAGAGGACGAAAATGACCTAAATGTTCAACCAATGACACAAAATCACTTACAGGATGCACAAGATTGGTTAAAAACCCTAATTGGAATAGAATAAGCCTAGGGAGGACGAAAATGACCAAAATGTTCACCTAATGACACAAAATCACTTATTGGATGCACAAGATTGGTTAAAATCCCTAATTGGATTAGAATAAGCCTAGAGAGGACGAAAATGACCTAAATGTTCAACCAATGACACAAAATCACTTACAGGATGCACAAGATTAGTTAAAAACCCTAATTGGATTAGAATAAGCCTAGAGAGGACGAAAATGACATAAATGTTCAACCAATGACACAAAATCACTTATTGGATGCACAAGATTGGTTAAAAACTCTAATTGGATTAGAATAAGCCTAGGGAGGACGAAAATGACCTAAATGTTCAACCAATGACACAAAATCACTTATTGGATGCACAAGATTGGTTAAAAACACTAATTGGATTAGAATAAGCCTAGAGATGACGAAAATGTCCTAAATGTTCAACCAATGACACAAAATCACTTATTGGTTGCACAAGATTGGTTAAAAACTCTAATTGGATTTGAATAAGCCTAGGGAGAACGAAAATGACCTAAATGTTCAACAAATGACACAAAATCAGTTATTGGATGCACAAACTTGATTAAAAACCCTAATTGGATTAGAATAAGCCTAGGGAGGACGAAAATGACCAAAATGTTCAACCAATGACACAAAACACTTATTGGATGCACAAGATTTGTTAAAACCCCTAATTGGATTAGAATAAGCCTAGAGAGGACGAAAATGACATAAATGTTCAACCAATGACACAAAATCACTTATTGGATGCACAAGATTGGTTAAACACTCTAATTGGATTAGAATAAGCCAAGAGAGGACGAAAATGACCTAAATGTTCAACCAATGACACAAAATCACTTACAGGATGCACAAGATTAGTTAAAAACCCTAATTGGATTAGAATAAGCCTAGAGATGACGAAAATGTCCTAAATGTTCAACCAATGACACAAAATCACTTATTGGTTGCACAAGATTGGTTAAAAACTCTAATTGGATTAGAATAAGCCTAGGGAGAACGAAAATGATCTAAATGTTCAACAAATGACACAAAATCAGTTATTGGATGCACAAACTTGATTAAAAACCCTAATTGGATTAGAATAAGCCTAGGGAGGACGAAAATGACCAAAATGTTCAACCAATAACACAAAACACTTATTGGATGCACAAGATTTGTTAAAACCCCTAATTGGATTAGAATAAGCCTAGAGAGGACGAAAATGACATAAATGTTCAACCAATGACACAAAATCACTTATTGGATGCACAAGATTGGTTAAACACTCTAATTGGATTAGAATAAGCCAAGAGAGGACGAAAATGACCTAAATGTTCAACCAATGACACAAAATCACTTACAGGATGCACAAGATTAGTTAAAAACCCTAATTGGATTAGAATAAGCCTAGAGATGACGAAAATGTCCTAAATGTTCAACCAATGACACAAAATCACTTATTGGTTGCACAAGATTGGTTAAAAACTCTAATTGGATTAGAATAAGCCTAGGGAGAACGAAAATGATCTAAATGTTCAACAAATGACACAAAATCAGTTATTGGATGCACAAACTTGATTAAAAACCCTAATTGGATTAGAATAAGCCTAGGGAGGACGAAAATGACCAAAATGTTCAACCAATAACATAAAACACTTATTGGATGCACAAGATTTGTTAAAACCCCTAATTGGATTAGAATAAGCCTAGAGAGGACGAAAATGACATAAATGTTCAATCAATGACACAAAATCACTTATTGGATGCACAAGATTGGTTAAACACTCTAATTGGATTAGAATAAGCCAAGAGAGGACGAAAATGACCTAAATGTTCAACCAATGACACAAAATCACTTACAGGATGCACAAGATTAGTTAAAAACCCTAATTGGATTAGAATAAGCCTAGAGATGACGAAAATGTCCTAAATGTTCAACCAATGACACAAAATCACTTATTGGTTGCACAAGATTGGTTAAAAACTCTAATTGGATTAGAATAAGCGTAGGGAGAACGAAAATGACCTAAATGTTCAACAAATGACACAAAATCAGTTATTGGATGCACAAACTTGATTAAAAACCCTAATTGGATTAGAATAAGCCTAGGGAGGACGAAAATGACCAAAATGTTCAACCAATGACACAAAATCACTTATTCGATGCACAAGATTGGTTAAAAACCCTAATTGGATTAGAATAAGCCTAGAGAGGACGAAAATGACCTAAATGTTCAACCAATGACACAAAATCACTTACAGAATGCACAAGATTGGTTAAAAACCCTAATTGGATTAGAATAAGCCTAGGGAGGACGAAAATGAGCAAAATGTTCAACCAATGACAAAAAATCACTTATTGGATGTACAAGATTGGTAAAAATCCCTAATTGGATTAGAATAAGCCTAGAGAGGACGAAAATGACATAAATGTTTTACCAATGACACAAAATCACTTATTGGATGCACAAGATTGGTTAAAAACTCTAATTGGATTAAAATAAGCCTAGGGAGGACGAAAATGAGCAAAATATTCAACCAATGACACAAAATCACATAGAGGATGCACAAGATTGGTTAAAAACCCTAATTGGATTAGAATAAGCCTAGGGAGGACGAAAATGAGAAAAATGTTCAACCCATGACACAAAATCACTTATTGGTTGCACAAGATTGGTTAAAAACCCTAATTGGATTGGAATAAGCATAGGGAGGACGAAAATGACCTAAATGTTCAACCAATGACACAAAATCACTTATTGGATGCACAAGATTGGTTAAAAACCCTAATTGGATTAGAATAAGCCTAGAGATGACGAAAATGACCTAAATGTTCAACCAATGATACACAATCACTTATTGGATGCACAGGAATGGTTAAAAACCCTAATTGGATTAGAATAAGCCTAGGGAGGACGAAAATGACTAAAATGTTCAACCAATGACACAAAATCACTTATTGGATGCACAAGATTGGTTAAAAACCCTAATTGGATTAGAATAAGCCTAGAGAGGATGAAAATGACATAAATGTTCAACCAATGACACAAAATCACTTATTGCATGCACAAGATTGGTTAAAAACCCTAATTGGATTAGAATAAGCCTAGAGAGGACGTAAATGACCTAAATGTTCAACCAATGATACAAAATAACTTATTGGATGCACAAGAATGGTTAAAAACCCTAATTGGATTAGAATAAGCCTAGGGAGGTTGAAAATGACCAAAATGTTCAACCAATGACACAAAATCACTTATTGGATGCACAAGATTGGTTAAAAACCCTAATTGGATTAGAATAAGCCTAGATAGGACGAAAATGACATAAATGTTCAACCAATGACACAAAATCACTTATTGGATGCACAAGATTGGTTAAAAACTGTAATTGGATTAGAATAAGCCTAGGGAGGACGAAAAGCACCTAAATGTTCAACCAATGACACAAAATCACTTTTTGGATGCACAAGATTGATTAAAAAACCCTAATTGGATTAGAATAAGCCTAGGGAGGACGAAAATGACCAAAATGTTCAACCAATGACACAAAATCACTTATTGGATGCACAAGATTGGTTAAAATCCCTAATTGGATTAGAATAAGCCTAGAGAGGACGAAAATGACCTAAATGTTCAACCAATGACACAAAATCACTTACAGGATGCACAAGATTAGTTAAAAACCCTAATTGGATTAGAATAAGCCTAGAGAGGACGAAAATGACATAAATGTTCAACCAATGACACAAAATCACTTATTGGATGCACTAGATTGGTTAAAAACTCTAATTGGATTAGAATAAGCCTAGGGAGGACGAAAATGACCTAAATGTTCAACCAATGACACAAAATCACTTATTGGATGCACAAGATTGGTTAAAAACCCTAATTGGATTAGAATAAGCCTAGAGAGGACGAAAATGACCTAAATGTTCAACCAATGACACAAAATCACTTATCGGATGCACAAGATTGATTAAAAACCCTAATTGGATTAGAATAAGCCTAGGGAGGACGAAAATGACCAAAATGCTCAACCAATGACACAAAATCACTTATTGGATGCACAAGATTGGTTAAAAACCCTAATTGGATTAGAATAAGCCTAGAGAGGACGGAAATGACCTAAATGTTCAACCAATGATACAAAATAATTTATTGGATGCACAAGAATGGTTAAAAACCCTAATTGGATTTGAATAAGCCTAGGGAGGACGAAAATGACCAAAATGTTCAACCAATGACACAAAATCACTTATTGGATGCACAAGATTGGTTAAAATCCCTAATTGGATTAGAATAAGCCAAGAGAGGACGAAAATGACCTAAATGTTCAACCAATTACACCAAATCACTTACAGGATGCACAAGATTAGTTAAAAACCCTAATTGGATTAGAATAAGCCTAGAGAGGACGAAAATGACATAAATGTTCAAACAATGACACAAAATCACTTATTGGATGCACAAGATTGGTTAAAAACTCTAATTGGATTAGAATAAGCCTAGGGAGGACGAAAATGACCTAAATGTTCAACCAATGACACAAAATCACATATTGGATGCACAAGATTGGTTAAAAACCCTAATTGGATTAGAATAAGCCTAGAGAGGACGAAAATGATATAAATGTTAAACCAATGACACAAAATAACTTATTGGATGCACAAAGATTGATTCAAAACCCTAATTGGATTAGAATAAGCCTAGGGAGGACGAAAATGACCAAAATGTTCAACCAATGACACAAAATCACTTATTGGATGCACAAGATTGGTAAAAATGCCTAATTGGATTAGAATAAGCCTAGAGAGGACGAAAATGACATAAATGTTTAACCAATGACAATAAATCACTTATTGGATGCACAAGATTGGTTAAAAACTCTAATTCGATTAGAATAATCCTAGATAGGACGAAAATGACGTAAATGTTCAACCAATGACACAAAATCACTTATTGGATGCACAAGATTGGTTAAAAACTCTAATTGGATTAGAATAAGCCTAGGGAGGACGAAAAGGACCTAAATGTTCAACCAATGACACAAAATCACTTGTTGGATGCACAACATTGATTAAAAAACCCTAATTGGATTAGAATAAGCCTAGGGAGGACGAAAATGACAAAAATGTTCAACCAATGACACAAAATCACTTATTGGATGCACAAGATTGGTTAAAATCCCTAATTGGATTAGAATAAGCCTAGAGAGGACGAAAATGACCTAAATGTTCAACCAATGACACAAAATCACTTACAGGATGCACAAGATTGGTTAAAAACCTTAATTGGAATAGAATAAGCCCAGAGATGACGAAAATGACCTAAATGTTCAACCAATGACACAAAATCACTTACAGGATGCACAAGATTGGTTAAAAACCCCAATTGGATTAGAATAAGCCTAAGGAGGACAAAATTGGCCTAAATTTTAAACCAATGACACAAACGAACTTGTTGGATGCACAAGATTGGTTAAAAACCCTAATTGGATTACAATACGCCTAGGGAGGACGAAAATGACCTAAATGCTCAACCAATGATACAAAATCACTATTAGATGCACAAGATTGGTTAAAAACCCTAATTGGATTACAATATGCCTAGGGAGGACGAAAATGACCAAAATGTTCAACCAATTACACAAAATCACTTATTCGATGCACAAGATTTGTTAAAAACCCTAATTGGATTAGAATAAGCCTAGAGAGGACGAAAATGACCTAAATGTTCAACCAATGACACAAAATCACTTACAGGATGCACAAGATTGGTTAAAAACCCTAATTGGATTAGAATAAGCCTATGGAGGACGAAAATGAGCAAAAATTTCAACCAATGACACAAAATCACTTATTGGATGCACAAGATTGGTAAAAATCCCTAATTGGATTAGAATAAGCCTAGAGAAGACGAAAATGACATAAACGTTTAATCTATGACACAAAATCACTTATTGGATGCACAAGATTGGTTAAAAACTCTAATTGGATTAAAATAAGCCTAGGGAAGATGAAAAGGACCTAAATGTTCAACCAATGACACAAAATCACTTGTTGGATGCACAAGATTGATTAAAAAACCCTAATTGGATTAGAATAAGCTTAGGGAGGACGAAAATGACCAAAATGTTCAACCAATGACACAAAATCACTTATTGGATGCACAAGATTGGTTAAAATCCCTAATTGGATTAGAATACGCCTAGAGAGGACGAAAATGACCTAAATGTGACACAAAATCACTTATTGGATGCACAAGATTGGTTAAAAACTGTAATTGGATTAGAATCAGCCTAAAGAGGACGAAAATGAGCAAAATATTCAACCAATGACACAAAATCACTCGTTGGATGCACAAGATTGATTAAAAAACCCTAATTGGATTAGAATAAGCCTAGGGAGGACGAAAATGACCAAAATGTTCAACCAATGACACAAAATAACTTATTGGATGCACAAGATTGGTTAAAATCCCTAATTGGATTAGAATAAGCCTAGAGAGGACGAAAATGACCTAAATGTTCAACCAATGACACAAAATCACTTACAGGATGCACAAGATTAGTTAAAAACCCTAATTGGATTAGAATAAGCCTAGAGAGGACGAAAATGACATAAATGTTCAACCAATGACACAAAATAACTTATTGGATGCACAAGATTGGTTAAAAACTCTAATTGGATTAGAATAAGCCTAGGGAGGACGAAAATGACCTAAATGTTCAACCAATGACACAAAATCACTTATCGGATGCACAAGATTGATTAACAACCCTAATTGGATTAGAATAAGCCTAGGGAGGACGAAAATGACCAAAATGCTCAACCAATGACACAAAATCACTTATTGGATGCACAAGATTGGTTAAAAACCCTAATTGGATTAGAATAAGCCTAGAGAGGACGTAAATGACCTAAATGTTCAACCAATGATACAAAATAACTTATTGGATGCACAAGAATGGTTAAAAACCCTAATTGGATTAGAATAAGCCTAGGGAGGACGAAAATGACCTAAATTTTAAACCAATGACACAAACGAACTTATTGGATGCACAAGATTGGTTAAAAACCCTAATTGGATTACAATACGCCTAGGGAGGACGAAAATGACCTAAATGTTCAACCAATGATACAAAATCACTATTGGATGCACAAGATTGGTTAAAAACCCTAATTGGATTAGAATATGCCTAGGGAGGACGAAAATGACCAAAATGTTCAACCAATGACACAAAATCACTTATTCGATGCACAAGATTAGTTAAAAACCCTAATTGGATTAGAATAAGCCTAGAGAGGACGAAAATGACCTAAATGTTCAACCAATGACACAAAATCACTTACAGGATGCACAAGATTGGTTAAAAACCCTAATTGGATTAGAATAAGCCTATGGAGGACAAAAATGAGCAAAAATTTCAACCAATGACACAAAATCACTTATTGGATGCACAAGATTGGTAAAAATCCCTAATTGGATTAGAATAAGCCTAGAGAGGACGAAAATGATATATATGTTTAATCAATGACACAAAATCACTTATTGGATGCACAAGATTGGTTAAAAACTCTAATTGGATTAAAATAAGCCTAGGGAAGACGAAAAGGACCTAAATGTTCAACCAATGACACAAAATCACTTGTTGGATGCACAAGATTGATTAAAAAGCCCTAATTGGATTAGAATAAGCCTAGGGAGGACGAAAATGACCAAAATGTTCAACCAATGACACAAAATCACTTATTGGATGCACAAGATTGGTTAAAATCCCTAATTGGATTAGAATAAGCCTAGAGAGGACGAAAATGACCTAAATGTTCAACCAATGACACAAAATCACTTACAGGATGCACAAGATTAGTTAAAAACCCTAATTGGATTAGAATAAGCCTAGAGAGGACGAAAATGAGCAAAATATTCAACCAATGACACAAAATCACTTGTTGGATGCACAAGATTGATTAAAAAACCCTAATTGGATTAGAATAAGCCTAGGGAGGACGAAAATGACCAAAATGTTCAACTAATGACACAAAATCACTTATTGGATGCACAAGATTGGTTAAAATCCCTAATTGGATTAGAATAAGCCTAGAGAGGACGAAAATGACCTAAATGTTCAACCAATGACACAAAATCACTTACAGGATGCACAAGATTAGTTAAAAACCCTAATTGGATTAGAATAAGCCTAGAGAGGACGAAAATGACATAAATGTTCAACCAATGACACAAAATCACTTATTGGATGCACAAGATTGGTTAAAAACTCTAATTGGATTAGAATAAGCCTAGGGAGGACGAAAATGACCTAAATGTTCAACCAATGACACAAAATCACTTATTGGATGCACAAGATTGGTTAAAAACCCTAATTGGATTAGAATAAGCCTAGAGAGGACGAAAATGATCTAAATGTTAAACCAATGACACAAAATAACTTATTGGATGCACAAGATTGATTCAAAACCCTAATTGGATTAGAATAAGCCTAGGGAGCACGAAAATGACCAAAATGTTCAACCAATGACACAAAATCACTTATTGGATGCACAAGATTGGTTAAAAACCCTAATTGGATTAGAATAAGCCTAAAGAGGACGTAAATGACCTAAATCTTCAACCAATGATACAAAATAACTTATTGGATGCACAAGAATAGTTAAAAACCCTAATTGGATTAGAATAAGCCTAGGGAGGACGAAAATGACCAAAATGTTCAACCAATGACACAAAATCACTTATTGGATGCACAAGATTGGTAAAAATCCCTAATTGGATTAGAATAAGCCTAAAGAGGACGAAAATGACATAAATGTTTAACCAATGACAATAAATCACTTATTGGATGCACAAGATTGGTTAAAAACTCTAATTGGATTAGAATAATCCTAGATAGGACGAAAATGACGTAAATGTTCAACCAATGACACAAAATCACTTATTGGATGCACAAGATTGGTTAAAAACTCTAATTGGATTAGAATAAGCCTAGGGAGGACGAAAAGGACCTAAATGTTCAACCAATGACACAAAATCACTTGTTGGATGCACAAGATTGATTAAAAAACCCTAATTGAATTAGAATAAGCCTAGGGAGGACGAAAATGACTAAATGTTCAACCAATTATACAAAATCACTTATTGGATGCACAAGATTGGTTAAAAACCCAAATTGTATTAGAATAAGTCTAGGGACGACGAAAATGACCAAAATGTTCAACCAATGACACAAAATCACTTATTGGATGCACAAGATTGGTTAAAAACCGTAATTGGATTAGAATAAGCCTAGAGATGACGAAAATGTCCTAAATGTTCAACCAATGACACAAAATCACTTATTGGTTGCACAAGATTGGTTAAAAACTCTAATTGGATTAGAATAAGCCTAGGGAGAACGAAAATGACCTAAATGTTCAACAAATGACACAAAATCAGTTATTGGATGCACAAACTTGATTAAAAACCCTAATTGGATTAGAATAAGCCTAGGGAGGACGAAAATGACCAAAATGTTCAACCAATGACACAAAACACTTATTGGATGCACAAGATTTGTTAAAACCCCTAATTGGATTAGAATAAGCCTAGAGAGGACGAAAATGACATAAATGTTCAACCAATGACACAAAATCACTTATTGGATGCACAAGATTGGTTAAACACTCTAATTGGATTAGAATAATCCAAGAGAGGACGAAAATGACCTAAATGTTCAACCAATGACACAAAATCACTTACAGGATGCACAAGATTAGTTAAAAACCCTAATTGGATTAGAATAAGCCTATAGAGGACGAAAATGACATAAATGTTCAACCAATGACACAAAATAACTTATTGGATGCACAAGATTGGTTAAAAACTCTAATTGGATTAGAATAAGCCTAGGGAGGACGAAAATGACCTAAATGTTCAACCAATGACACAAAATCACTTATCGGATGCACAAGATTGATTAACAACCCTAATTGGATTAGAATAAGCCTAGGGAGGACGAAAATGACCAAAATGCTCAACCAATGACACAAAATCACTTATTGGATGCACAAGATTGGTTAAAAACCCTAATTGGATTAGAATAAGCCTAGAGAGGACGTAAATGACCTAAATGTTCAACCAATGATACAAAATAACTTATTGGATGCACAAGAATGGTTAAAAACCCTAATTGGATTAGAATAAGCCTAGGGAGGTTGAAAATGACCAAAATGTTCAACCAATGACACAAAATCACTTATTGGATGCACAAGATTGGTTAAAAACCCTAATTGGATTAGAATAAGCCTAGATAGGACGAAAATGACATAAATGTTCAACCAATGACACAAAATCACTTATTGGATGCACAAGATTGGTTAAAAACTGTAATTGGATTAGAATAAGCCTAGGGAGGACGAAAAGCACCTAAATGTTCAACCAATGACACAAAATCACTTTTTGGATGCACAAGATTGATTAAAAAACCCTAATTGGATTAGAATAAGCCTAGGGAGGACGAAAATGACCAAAATGTTCAACCAATGACACAAAATCACTTATTGGATGCACAAGATTGGTTAAAATCCCTAATTGGATTAGAATAAGCCAAGAGAGGACGAAAATGACCTAAATGTTCAACCAATTACACCAAATCACTTACAGGATGCACAAGATTAGTTAAAAACCCTAATTGGATTAGAATAAGCCTAGAGAGGACGAAAATGACATAAATGTTCAAACAATGACACAAAATCACTTATTGGATGCACAAGATTGGTTAAAAACTCTAATTGGATTAGAATAAGCCTAGGGAGGACGAAAATGACCTAAATGTTCAACCAATGACACAAAATCACATATTGGATGCACAAGATTGGTTAAAAACCCTAATTGGATTAGAATAAGCCTAGAGAGGACGAAAATGATATAAATGTTAAACCAATGACACAAAATAACTTATTGGATGCACAAAGATTGATTCAAAACCCTAATTGGATTAGAATAAGCCTAGGGAGGACGAAAATGACCAAAATGTTCAACCAATGACACAAAATCACTTATTGGATGCACAAGATTGGTAAAAATGCCTAATTGGATTAGAATAAGCCTAGAGAGGACGAAAATGACATAAATGTTTAACCAATGACAATAAATCACTTATTGGATGCACAAGATTGGTTAAAAACTCTAATTCGATTAGAATAATCCTAGATAGGACGAAAATGACGTAAATGTTCAACCAATGACACAAAATCACTTATTGGATGCACAAGATTGGTTAAAAACTCTAATTGGATTAGAATAAGCCTAGGGAGGACGAAAAGGACCTAAATGTTCAACCAATGACACAAAATCACTTGTTGGATGCACAACATTGATTAAAAAACCCTAATTGGATTAGAATAAGCCTAGGGAGGACGAAAATGACAAAAATGTTCAACCAATGACACAAAATCACTTATTGGATGCACAAGATTGGTTAAAATCCCTAATTGGATTAGAATAAGCCTAGAGAGGACGAAAATGACCTAAATGTTCAACCAATGACACAAAATCACTTACAGGATGCACAAGATTGGTTAAAAACCCTAATTGGAATAGAATAAGCCTAGGGAGGACGAAAATGACCAAAATGTTCACCTAATGACACAAAATCACTTATTGGATGCACAAGATTGGTTAAAATCCCTAATTGGATTAGAATAAGCCTAGAGAGGACGAAAATGACCTAAATGTTCAACCAATGACACAAAATCACTTACAGGATGCACAAGATTAGTTAAAAACCCTAATTGGATTAGAATAAGCCTAGAGAGGACGAAAATGACATAAATGTTCAACCAATGACACAAAATCACTTATTGGATGCACTAGATTGGTTAAAAACTCTAATTGGATTAGAATAAGCCTAGGGAGGACGAAAATGACCTAAATGTTCAACCAATGACACAAAATCACTTATTGGATGCACAAGATTGGTTAAAAACCCTAATTGGATTAGAATAAGCCTAGAGAGGACGAAAATGACCTAAATGTTAAACCAATGACACAAAATCACTTGTTGGATGCACAAGATTGATTTAAAAACCCTAATTGAATTAGAATAAGCCTAGGGAGGACGAAAATGACTAAATGTTCAACCAATTATACAAAATCACTTATTGGATGCACAAGATTGGTTAAAAACCCAAATTGTATTAGAATAAGCCTAGGGATGACGAAAATGACCAAAATGTTCAACCAATGACACAAAATCACTTATTGGATGCACAAGATTGATTATAAACCCTAATTGGATTAGAATAAGCCTAGGGAGGACGAAAATGACCAAAATGTTCAACCAATGACACAAAACACTTATTGGATGCACAAGATTTGTTAAAACCCCTAATTGGATTAGAATAAGACAAGAGAGGACGAAAATGACATAAATGTTCAACCAATGACACAAAATCACTTATTGGATGCACAAGATTGGTTAAACACTCTAATTGGATTAGAATAAGCCAAGAGAGGACGAAAATGACCTAAATGTTCAACCAATGACACAAAATCACTTACAGGATGCACCAGATTAGTTAAAAACCCTAATTGGATTAGAATAAGCCTAGAGAGGACGAAAATGACATAAATGTTCAACCAATGACACAAAATCACTTATTGGATGCACAAGATTGGTTAAAAACTCTAATTGGATTAGAATAAGCCTAGGGAGGACGAAAATGACCTAAATGTTCAACCAATGACACAAAATCACTTATTGGATGCACAAGATTGGTTAAAAACCCTAATTGGATTAGAATAAGCCTAGAGAGGACGAAAATGATCTAAATGTTAAACCAATGACACAAAATAACTTATTGGATGCACAAGATTGATTCAAAACCCTAATTGGATTAGAATAAGCCTAGGGAGGACGAAAATGACCAAAATGTTCAACCAATGACACAAAATCACGTATTGGATGCACAAGATTGGTTAAAAACCCTAATTGGATTAGAATAAGCCTAAAGAGGACGTAAATGACATAAATCTTCAACCAATGATACAAAATAACTTATTGGATGCACAAGAATAGTTAAAAACCCTAATTGGATTAGAATAAGCCTAGGGAGGACGAAAATGACCAAAATGTTCAACCAATGACACAAAATCACTTATTGGATGCACAAGATTGGTAAAAATCCCTAATTGGATTAGAATAAGCCTAGAGAGGACGAAAATGACATAAATGTTTAACCAATGACAATAAATCACTTATTGGATGCACAAGATTGGTTAAAAACTTTAATTGGATTAGAATAATCCTAGATAGGACGAAAATGACGTAAATGTTCAACCAATGACACAAAATCACTTATTGGATGCACAAGATTGGTTAAAAACTCTAATTGGATTAGAATAAGCCTAGGGAGGACGAAAAGGACCTAAATGTTCAACCAATGACACAAAATCACTTGTTGGATGCACAACATTGATTAAAAAACCCTAATTGGATTAGAATAAGCCTAGGGAGGACGAAAATGACAAAAATGTTCAACCAATGACACAAAATCACTTATTGGATGCACAAGATTGGTTAAAATCCCTAATTGGATTAGAATAAGCCTAGAGAGGACGAAAATGACCTAAATGTTCAACCAATGACACAAAATCACTTACAGGATGCAGAAGATTGGTTAAAAACCTTAATTGGAATTGAATAAGCCCAGAGATGACGAAAATGACCTAAATGTTCAACCAATGACACAAAATCACTTACAGGATGCACAAGATTGGTTAAAAACCCCAATTGGATTAGAATAAGCCTAAGGAGGACAAAATTGGCCTAAATTTTAAACCAATGACACAAACGAACTTGTTGGATGCACAAGATTGGTTAAAAACCCTAATTGGATTACAATACGCCTAGGGAGGACGAAAATGACCTAAATGTTCAACCAATGATACAAAATCACTATTAGATGCACAAGATTGGTTAAAAACCCTAATTGGATTACAATATGCCTAGGGAGGACGAAAATGACCAAAATGTTCAACCAATTACACAAAATCACTTATTCGATGCACAAGATTGGTTAAAAACCCTAATTGGATTAGAATAAGCCTAGAGAGGACGAAAATGACCTAAATGTTCAACCAATGACACAAAATCACTTACAGGATGCACAAGATTGGTTAAAAACCCTAATTGGATTAGAATAAGCCTATGGAGGACGAAAATGAGCAAAAAATTCAACCAATGACACAAAATTACTTATTGGATGCACAAGATTGGTAAAAATCCCTAATTGGATTAGAATAAGCCTAGAGAAGACGAAAATGACATAAACGTTTAACCTATGACACAAAATCACTTATTGGATGCACAAGATTGGTTAAAAACTCTAATTGGATTAAAATAAGCCTAGGGAAGATGAAAAGGACCTAAATGTTCAACCAATGACACAAAATCACTTGTTGGATGCACAAGATTGATTAAAAAACCCTAATTGGATTAGAATAAGCCTAGGGAGGACGAAAATGACCAAAATGTTCAACCAATGACACAAAATCACTTATTGGATGCACAAGATTGGTTAAAATCCCTAATTGGATTAGAATAAGCCTAGAGAGGACGAAAATGACCTAAATGTTCAACCAATGACACAAAATCACTTATTGGATGCACAAGATTGATTAAAAACCCTAATTGGATTAGAATAAGCCTAGGGAGGACGAAAATGACCAAAATGTTCAACCAATGACGCAAAATCACTTATTGGATGCACAAGATTGGTTAAAAACCCTGATTGGATTAGAATAAGCCTAGAGAGGATGTAAATGACCTAAATGTTCAACCAATGATACAAAATAACTTATTGGATGCACAAGAATGGTTAAAAACCCTAATTGGATTAGAATAAGCCTAGGGAGGACGAAAATGACCAAAATGTTCAACCAATGACACAAAATCACTTATTGGATGCACAAGATTGGTTAAAATCCCTAATTGGATTAGAATAAGCCAAGAGAGGACGAAAATGACCTAAATGTTCAACCAATTACACCAAATCACTTACAGGATGCACAAGATTAGTTAAAAACCCTAATTGGATTAGAATAAGCCTAGAGAGGACGAAAATGACATAAATGTTCAAACAATGACACAAAATCACTTATTGGATGCACAAGATTGGTTAAAAACTCTAATTGGATTAGAATAAGCCTAGGGAGGACGAAAATGACCTAAATGTTCAACCAATGACACAAAATCACATATTGGATGCACAAGATTGGTTAAAAACCCTAATTGGATTAGAATAAGCCTAGAGAGGACGAAAATGATATAAATGTTAAACCAATGACACAAAATAACTTATTGGATGCACAAAGATTGATTCAAAACCCTAATTGGATTAGAATAAGCCTAGGGAGGACGAAAATGACCAAAATGTTCAACCAATGACACAAAATCACTTATTGGATGCACAAGATTGGTAAAAATGCCTAATTGGATTAGAATAAGCCTAGAGAGGACGAAAATGACATAAATGTTTAACCAATGACAATAAATCACTTATTGGATGCACAAGATTGGTTAAAAACTCTAATTCGATTAGAATAATCCTAGATAGGACGAAAATGACGTAAATGTTCAACCAATGACACAAAATCACTTATTGGATGCACAAGATTGGTTAAAAACTCTAATTGGATTAGAATAAGCCTAGGGAGGACGAAAAGGACCTAAATGTTCAACCAATGACACAAAATCACTTGTTGGATGCACAACATTGATTAAAAAACCCTAATTGGATTAGAATAAGCCTAGGGAGGACGAAAATGACAAAAATGTTCAACCAATGACACAAAATCACTTATTGGATGCAC
Organism: Cicer chorassanicum; assembly: GCA_037974735.1. Taxonomy (NCBI): domain Eukaryota; kingdom Viridiplantae; phylum Streptophyta; class Magnoliopsida; order Fabales; family Fabaceae; genus Cicer; species Cicer chorassanicum. The sequence continues at coordinate 14,878,603 of JBBPBP010009780.1, forward strand.
AAGATTGGTTAAAATCCCTAATTGGATTAGAATAAGCCTAGAGAGGACGAAAATGACCTAAATGTTCAACCAATGACACAAAATCACTTACAGGATGCACAAGATTGGTTAAAAACCTTAATTGGAATAGAATAAGCCCAGAGATGACGAAAATGACCTAAATGTTCAACCAATGACACAAAATCACTTACAGGATGCACAAGATTGGTTAAAAACCCCAATTGGATTAGAATAAGCCTAAGGAGGACAAAATTGGCCTAAATTTTAAACCAATGACACAAACGAACTTGTTGGATGCACAAGATTGGTTAAAAACCCTAATTGGATTACAATACGCCTAGGGAGGACGAAAATGACCTAAATGCTCAACCAATGATACAAAATCACTATTAGATGCACAAGATTGGTTAAAAACCCTAATTGGATTACAATATGCCTAGGGAGGACGAAAATGACCAAAATGTTCAACCAATTACACAAAATCACTTATTCGATGCACAAGATTTGTTAAAAACCCTAATTGGATTAGAATAAGCCTAGAGAGGACGAAAATGACCTAAATGTTCAACCAATGACACAAAATCACTTACAGGATGCACAAGATTGGTTAAAAACCCTAATTGGATTAGAATAAGCCTATGGAGGACGAAAATGAGCAAAAATTTCAACCAATGACACAAAATCACTTATTGGATGCACAAGATTGGTAAAAATCCCTAATTGGATTAGAATAAGCCTAGAGAAGACGAAAATGACATAAACGTTTAATCTATGACACAAAATCACTTATTGGATGCACAAGATTGGTTAAAAACTCTAATTGGATTAAAATAAGCCTAGGGAAGATGAAAAGGACCTAAATGTTCAACCAATGACACAAAATCACTTGTTGGATGCACAAGATTGATTAAAAAACCCTAATTGGATTAGAATAAGCCTAGGGAGGACGAAAATGACCAAAATGTTCAACCAATGACACAAAATCACTTATTGGATGCACAAGATTGGTTAAAATCCCTAATTGGATTAGAATAAGCCTAGAGAGGACTAAAATGACCTAAATGTTCAACCAATGACACAAAATCACTTACAAGATGCACAAGATTAGTTAAAAACCCTAATTGGATTAGAATAAGCCTAAAGAGGACGAAAATGAGCAAAATATTCAACCAATGACACAAAATCACTTGTTGGATGCACAAGATTGATTAAAAAACCCTAATTGGATTAGAATAAGCCTAGGGAGGACGAAAATGACCAAAATGTTCAACCAATGACACAAAATCACTTATTGGATGCACAAGATTGGTTAAAAACCCTAATTGGATTAGAATAAGCCTAGAGAGGACGAAAATGACCTAAATGTTCAACCAATGACACAAAATCACTTACAGGATGCACAAGATTAGTTAAAAACCCTAATTGGATTAGAATAAGCCTAGAGAGGACGAAAATGACATAAATGTTCAACCAATGACACAAAATCACTTATTGGATGCACAAGATTGGTTAAAAACTCTAATTGGATTAGAATAAGCCTAGGGAGGACGAAAATGACCTAAATGTTCAACCAATGACACAAAACCACTTATTGGATGCACAAGATTGGTTAAAAACCCTAATTGGATTAGAATAAGCCTAGAGAGGACGAAAATGACCTAAATGTTCAACCAATGACACAAAATCACTTATTGGATGCACAAGATTGATTAAAAACCCTAATTGGATTAGAATAAGCCTAGGGAGGACGAAAATGACCAAAATGTTCAACCAATGACGCAAAATCACTGATTGGATGCACAAGATTGGTTAAAAACCCTGATTGGATTAGAATAAGCCTAGAGAGGACGTAAATAACCTAAATGTTCAACCAATGATACAAAATAACTTATTGGATGCACAAGAATGGTTAAAAACCCTTATTGGATTAGAATAAGCCTAGGGAGGACGAAAATGACCAAAATGTTCAACCAATGACACAAAATAACTTATTGGATGCACAAGATTGGATAAAAACCCTAATTGGATTAAATAAGCCTAGATAGGACGAAAATGACATAAATGTTCAACCAATGACACAAAATCACTTATTGGATGCACAAGATTGGTTAAAAACTCTAATTGGATTAGAATAAGCCTAGGGAGGACGAAAAGGACCTAAATGTTCAACCAATGACACAAAATCACTTGTTGGATGCACAACATTGATTAAAAAACCCTAATTGGATTAGAATAAGCCTAGGGAGGACGAAAATGACAAAAATGTTCAACCAATGACACAAAATCACTTATTGGATGCACAAGATTGGTTAAAATCCCTAATTGGATTAGAATAAGCCTAGAGAGGACGAAAATGACCTAAATGTTCAACCAATGACACAAAATCACTTACAGGATGCACAAGATTGGTTAAAAACCCTAATTGGATTAGAATAAGCCTAAGGAGGACGAAATTGACCTAAATTTTAAACCAATGACACAAACAAACTTATTGAATGCACAAGATTGGTTAAAAACCCTAATTGGATTACAATACGCCTAGGGAGGACAAAAATGACCAAAATGTTCAACTAATGACACAAAATCACTTATTGGATGCACAAGATTGGTTAAAATCCCTAATTGGATTAGAATAAGCCTAGAGAGGACGAAAATGACCTAAATGTTCAACCAGTGACACAAAATCACTTACAGGATGCACAAGATTAGTTAAAAACCCTAATTGGATTAGAATAAGCCTAGAGAGGACGAAAATTACATAAATGTTCAACCAATGACACAAAATCACTTATTGGATGCACAAGATTGATTAAAAACCCTAATTGGATTAGAATAAGCCTAGGGAGGACGAAAATGACCAAAATGTTCAACCAATGACGCAAAATCACTTATTGGATGCACAAGATTGGTTAAAAACCCTGATTGGATTAGAATAAGCCTAGAGAGGATGTAAATGACCTAAATGTTCAACCAATGATACAAAATAACTTATTGGATGCACAAGAATGGTTAAAAACCCTAATTGGATTAGAATAAGCCTAGGGAGGACGAAAATGACCAAAATGTTCAACCAATGACACAAAATCACTTATTGGATGCACAAGATTGGTTAAAATCCCTAATTGGATTAGAATAAGCCAAGAGAGGACGAAAATGACCTAAATGTTCAACCAATTACACCAAATCACTTACAGGATGCACAAGATTAGTTAAAAACCCTAATTGGATTAGAATAAGCCTAGAGAGGACGAAAATGACATAAATGTTCAAACAATGACACAAAATCACTTATTGGATGCACAAGATTGGTTAAAAACTCTAATTGGATTAGAATAAGCCTAGGGAGGACGAAAATGACCTAAATGTTCAACCAATGACACAAAATCACATATTGGATGCACAAGATTGGTTAAAAACCCTAATTGGATTAGAATAAGCCTAGAGAGGACGAAAATGATATAAATGTTAAACCAATGACACAAAATAACTTATTGGATGCACAAAGATTGATTCAAAACCCTAATTGGATTAGAATAAGCCTAGGGAGGACGAAAATGACCAAAATGTTCAACCAATGACACAAAATCACTTATTGGATGCACAAGATTGGTAAAAATGCCTAATTGGATTAGAATAAGCCTAGAGAGGACGAAAATGACATAAATGTTTAACCAATGACAATAAATCACTTATTGGATGCACAAGATTGGTTAAAAACTCTAATTCGATTAGAATAATCCTAGATAGGACGAAAATGACGTAAATGTTCAACCAATGACACAAAATCACTTATTGGATGCACAAGATTGGTTAAAAACTCTAATTGGATTAGAATAAGCCTAGGGAGGACGAAAAGGACCTAAATGTTCAACCAATGACACAAAATCACTTGTTGGATGCACAACATTGATTAAAAAACCCTAATTGGATTAGAATAAGCCTAGGGAGGACGAAAATGACAAAAATGTTCAACCAATGACACAAAATCACTTATTGGATGCACAAGATTGGTTAAAATCCCTAATTGGATTAGAATAAGCCTAGAGAGGACGAAAATGACCTAAATGTTCAACCAATGACACAAAATCACTTACAGGATGCACAAGATTGGTTAAAAACCTTAATTGGAATAGAATAAGCCCAGAGATGACGAAAATGACCTAAATGTTCAACCAATGACACAAAATCACTTACAGGATGCACAAGATTGGTTAAAAACCCCAATTGGATTAGAATAAGCCTAAGGAGGACAAAATTGGCCTAAATTTTAAACCAATGACACAAACGAACTTGTTGGATGCACAAGATTGGTTAAAAACCCTAATTGGATTACAATACGCCTAGGGAGGACGAAAATGACCTAAATGCTCAACCAATGATACAAAATCACTATTAGATGCACAAGATTGGTTAAAAACCCTAATTGGATTACAATATGCCTAGGGAGGACGAAAATGACCAAAATGTTCAACCAATTACACAAAATCACTTATTCGATGCACAAGATTTGTTAAAAACCCTAATTGGATTAGAATAAGCCTAGAGAGGACGAAAATGACCTAAATGTTCAACCAATGACACAAAATCACTTACAGGATGCACAAGATTGGTTAAAAACCCTAATTGGATTAGAATAAGCCTATGGAGGACGAAAATGAGCAAAAATTTCAACCAATGACACAAAATCACTTATTGGATGCACAAGATTGGTAAAAATCCCTAATTGGATTAGAATAAGCCTAGAGAAGACGAAAATGACATAAACGTTTAATCTATGACACAAAATCACTTATTGGATGCACAAGATTGGTTAAAAACTCTAATTGGATTAAAATAAGCCTAGGGAAGATGAAAAGGACCTAAATGTTCAACCAATGACACAAAATCACTTGTTGGATGCACAAGATTGATTAAAAAACCCTAATTGGATTAGAATAAGCCTAGGGAGGACGAAAATGACCAAAATGTTCAACCAATGACACAAAATCACTTATTGGATGCACAAGATTGGTTAAAATCCCTAATTGGATTAGAATAAGCCTAGAGAGGACGAAAATGACCTAAATGTTCAACCAATGACACAAAATCACTTACAGGATGCACAAGATTAGTTAAAAACCCTAATTGGATTAGAATAAGCCTAAAGAGGACGAAAATGAGCAAAATATTCAACCAATGACACAAAATCACTTGTTGGATGCACAAGATTGATTAAAAAACCCTAATTGGATTAGAATAAGCCTAGAGAGGACGAAAATGATCTAAATGTTAAACCAATGACACAAAATCACTTACAGGATGCACAAGATTAGTTAAAAACCCTAATTGGATTAGAATAAGCCTAAAGAGAACGAAAATGAGCAAAATATTCAACCAATGACACAAAATCACTTGTTGGATGCACAAGATTGATTAAAAAACCCTAATTGGATTAGAATAAGCCTAGGGAGGACGAAAATGACCAAAATGTTCAACCAATGACACAAAATAACTTATTGGATGCACAAGATTGGTTAAAATCCCTAATTGGATTAGAATAAGCCTAGAGAGGACGAAAATGACCTAAATGTTCAACCAATGACACAAAGTCACTTACAGGATGCACAAGATTAGTTAAAAACCCTAATTGGATTAGAATAAGCCTAGAGAGGACGAAAATGACATAAATGTTCAACCAATGACACAAAATCACTTATTGGATGCACATGATTGGTTAAAAACTCTAATTGGATTAGAATAAGCCTAGGGAGGACGAAAATGACCTAAATGTTCAACCAATGACACAAAATCACTTATTGGATGCACAAGATTGGTTAAAAACCCTAATTGGATTAGAATAAGCCTAGAGAGGACGAAAATGACCTAAATGTTCAACCAATGACACAAAATCACTTATTGGATGCACAAGATTGGTTAAAAACCCTAATTGGATTAGAATATGCCTAGGGAGGACGAAAATGACCTTAATGTTAAGTCAATGACACAAAATCACTTATTGGATGCACAAAATTGGTTAAGAACCCTAACTGGATTAGAATAAGCCTAGGAAGGACGAAAATGACCTAAATGTTCAACCAATGACATAAAATCACTAATTGGATGCACAAGATTGGTTAAAAACCCTAATTGGATTAGAATAAGCCTAGGGAGGACGAAAATGACCTAAATGTTCAACTAATGACACAAAATCACTTTTTGGATGCACAAGATTGGTTAAAAACCTTAATTGGATTAGAATAAGCCTAGAGAGTATGAAAATGACCTAAATATTAAACGAATGACACAAAATCAATTATTGGATGCACAAGATTGGTTAAAACCCTAATTGGATTAGAATAAGCCTATGGAGGACGAAAATGACCTAAATGTTCAACCAATGACACAAAATCACTAATTGGATGCACAAGATTGAATCAAAACCCTAATTGGATTAGAATAACCCTAGAGAGGACGAAAATGACCTAAATGTTCAACCAATGACACAAAATCACTTATTGGATGCACAAGATTGGATAAAAACCTTAATTGGATTAGAATACGCCTAGGGAGGACGAAAATGACCTTAATGTTCAACCAATGACACAAAATCACTTATTGGATACACAAGATTGATTAAAAACCGTAATTGGATTAGAATAAGCCTAGGGAAGTTGAAAAATGACCTAAATGTTCAACCAATGACACAAAATCACTTATTGGATGCACAAGATTGGTTCAAAACCCTAATTGGATTAGAATAAGCTTAGAAAGGACGAAAATGACCTAAATGTTTAACCAATGATTGGTTAAAAACCCTAATTTGATTAGAATATGCCTAACGAGGACAAAAATTACTTAATGTTCAACCAATGACACAAAATCACTTATTGGATGCACAAGATTGGTTAAAAATCCTAATTGGATTAGAATACGCCCAGGGAGGACGGAAATGACCTTAATGTTCAACCAATGACACAAAATCACTTATTGGATGCACAAGATTGGATAAAAACCCTAATTGGATTAGAATAAGCCTAGGGAGGACGAAAATGACCTAAATGTTCAACCAATGACACAAAATCACTTATTGGATGCACAAGATTGGTTAAAAACCCTAATTAGATTAGAATTAGACTAGGGAGGACGAAAAATGACCTAAATGTTCAACCAATGACACAAAATAACTTATTGGATGCATAAGATTGGTTTAAAACCCTAATTTAATTAGAATAAGCCTAGGGAGGACGAAAATGACCTAAATGTTCAACCAATGACACAAAATCACTTATTGGATGCCCAAGATTGGTTAAAAACCCTAATTGGATTAGAATAAGCCTAGGGAGGACGGAAATGACCTAAATGTTCAACCAATGACACAAAATCACTTATTGGATGCACAAGATTGGTTAAAAACCCTAATTGGATTAGAATAAGCCTAGGGAGGACGAAAATGACCTAAATGTTCAACCAATGACACAAAATCACATATTGGATGCACAAGATTGGTTAAAAACCCTAATTGGATTAGAATAAGCCTAGAGAGGACGAAAATGATATAAATGTTAAACCAATGACACAAAATAACTTATTGGATGCACAAAGATTGATTCAAAACCCTAATTGGATTAGAATAAGCCTAGGGAGGACGAAAATGACCAAAATGTTCAACCAATGACACAAAATCACTTATTGGATGCACAAGATTGGTAAAAATGCCTAATTGGATTAGAATAAGCCTAGAGAGGACGAAAATGACATAAATGTTTAACCAATGACAATAAATCACTTATTGGATGCACAAGATTGGTTAAAAACTCTAATTCGATTAGAATAATCCTAGATAGGACGAAAATGACGTAAATGTTCAACCAATGACACAAAATCACTTATTGGATGCACAAGATTGGTTAAAAACTCTAATTGGATTAGAATAAGCCTAGGGAGGACGAAAAGGACCTAAATGTTCAACCAATGACACAAAATCACTTGTTGGATGCACAACATTGATTAAAAAACCCTAATTGGATTAGAATAAGCCTAGGGAGGACGAAAATGACAAAAATGTTCAACCAATGACACAAAATCACTTATTGGATGCACAAGATTGGTTAAAATCCCTAATTGGATTAGAATAAGCCTAGAGAGGACGAAAATGACCTAAATGTTCAACCAATGACACAAAATCACTTACAGGATGCACAAGATTGGTTAAAAACCCTAATTGGATTAGAATAAGCCTAGAGAGGACGTAAATGACCTAAATGTTCAACCAATGATACAAAATAACTTATTGGATGCACAAGAATGGTTAAAAACCCTAATTGGATTAGAATAAGCCTAGGGAGGACGAAAATGACCTAAATTTTAAACCAATGACACAAACGAACTTATTGGATGCACAAGATTGGTTAAAAACCCTAATTGGATTACAATACGCCTAGGGAGGACGAAAATGACCTAAATGTTCAACCAATGATACAAAATCACTATTGGATGCACAAGATTGGTTAAAAACCCTAATTGGATTAGAATATGCCTAGGGAGGACGAAAATGACCAAAATGTTCAACCAATGACACAAAATCACTTATTCGATGCACAAGATTAGTTAAAAACCCTAATTGGATTAGAATAAGCCTAGAGAGGACGAAAATGACCTAAATGTTCAACCAATGACACAAAATCACTTACAGGATGCACAAGATTGGTTAAAAACCCTAATTGGATTAGAATAAGCCTATGGAGGACAAAAATGAGCAAAAATTTCAACCAATGACACAAAATCACTTATTGGATGCACAAGATTGGTAAAAATCCCTAATTGGATTAGAATAAGCCTAGAGAGGACGAAAATGATATATATGTTTAATCAATGACACAAAATCACTTATTGGATGCACAAGATTGGTTAAAAACTCTAATTGGATTAAAATAAGCCTAGGGAAGACGAAAAGGACCTAAATGTTCAACCAATGACACAAAATCACTTGTTGGATGCACAAGATTGATTAAAAAGCCCTAATTGGATTAGAATAAGCCTAGGGAGGACGAAAATGACCAAAATGTTCAACCAATGACACAAAATCACTTATTGGATGCACAAGATTGGTTAAAATCCCTAATTGGATTAGAATAAGCCTAGAGAGGACGAAAATGACCTAAATGTTCAACCAATGACACAAAATCACTTACAGGATGCACAAGATTAGTTAAAAACCCTAATTGGATTAGAATAAGCCTAGAGAGGACGAAAATGAGCAAAATATTCAACCAATGACACAAAATCACTTGTTGGATGCACAAGATTGATTAAAAAACCCTAATTGGATTAGAATAAGCCTAGCGAGGACGAAAACGACCTAAATGTTCAACCAATGATACAAAATCACTTACAGGATGCACAAGAATGGTTAAAAACCCTAATTGGATTAGAATAAGCCTAGGGAGGACGAAAATGACCAAAATGTTCAACCAATGACACAAAATCACTTATTGGATGCACAAGATTGGTTAAAAACCCTAATTGGATTAGAATAAGCCTAGAGAGGACGAAAATGACCTAAATGTTCAACCAATGACACAAAATCACTTATTGGATGCACAAGATTGATTAAAAACTGTAATTGGATTAGAATAAGCCTAGGGAGGACGAAAATGACCAAAATGTTCAACCAATGACGCAAAATCACTTATTGGATGCACAAGATTGGTTAAAAACCCTAATTGGATTAGAATAAGCCTACAGAGGACGTAAATGACCTAAATGTTCAACCAATGATACAAAATAACTTATTGGATGCACAACAATGGTTAAAAACCCTAATTGGATTAGAATAAGCCTAGGGCGGACGATAATGACCAAAATGTTCATCCAATGACACAAAATCACTTATTGGATGCACAAGATTGGATAAAAACCCTAATCAGATTAGAATAAGCCTAGATAGGACGAATATGACATAAATGTTCAACCAATGACACAAAATCACTTATTGGATGCACAAGATTGGTTAAAAACTCTAATTGGATTAGAATAAGCCTAGGGAGGACGAAAAGGACCTAAACGTTCATCCAATGACACAAAATCACTTGTTGGATGCACAAGATTGATTAAAAAACCCTAACTGGATTAGAATAAGCCTAGGGAGGACGAAAATGACCAAAATGTTCAACCAATGACACAAAATCACTTATTGGATGCACAAGATTGGTTAAAATCCCTAATTGGATTAGAATAAGCCTAGAGAGGACGAAAATGACCTAAATGTTCAATCAATGACACAAAATCACTTACAGGATGCACAAGATTGGTTAAAAACCCTAATTGAAAAAGAATAAGCCTAGAGATGACGAAAATGACCTAAATGTTCAACCAATGACACAAAATCACTTACAGGATGCACAAGATTGGTTAAAAACCCTAATTTGATTAGAATAAGCCTAAGGAGGACGAAATTGACCTAAATTTTAAACCAATGACACAAACGAACTTATTGGATGCACAAGATTGGTTAAAAACCCTAATTGGATTACAATACGCTTAGGGAGGACGAAAATGACCTAAATGTTCAACCAATGATACAAAATCACTATTGGATGCACAAGATTGGTTAAAAACCCTAATTGGATTAGAATATGCCTAGGGAGGACGAAAATGACCAAAACGTTCAACCAATGACACAAAATCACTTATTCGATGCACAAGATTGGTTAAAAACCCTAATTGGATTAGAATAAGCCTAGAGAGGACGAAAATGACCTTAATGTTCAACCAATGACACAAAATCACTTACAGGATGCACAAGATTGGTTAAAAACCCTAATTGGATTAGAATAAGCCTATGGAGGACGAAAATGAGCAAAATTTTCAACCAATGACACAAAATCACTTATTGGATGCACAAGATTGGTAAAAATCCCTAATTGGATTAGAATAA
>JBBPBP010009780.1:14890072-14939005 GCA_037974735.1 Cicer chorassanicum
ATTGGATGCACAAGATTGGTTAAAAATTCTAGTTAGATTAAAATAAGCCTAGGGAGGACGAAAATGAGCAAAATGTTCAACGAATGACACAAAATCACTTACAGGATGCACAAGATTGGTTAAAAACTCTAATTGGATTAGAATAAGCCTAGGGAGGACGAAAATGACCAAAATGTTCAACCAATTACACAAAATCACTTATTGGATGCACAAGATTGGTTAAAACCCCTAATTGGATTAGAATAAGCCTAGAGAGGACGAAAATGACCTAAATGTTCAACCAACGATACAAAATCACTTATTGGATGCACAAGAATGGTTAAAAACCCTAATTGGATTAGAATAAGCCTAGGGAGGACGAAATAGACCAAAATGTTCAACCAATGACACAAAATCACTTATTGGATGCAAAAGATTGGTTAAAAACCCTAATTGGATTAGAATAAGCCTAGAGAGGATGAAAATGACCTAAATGTTCAACCAATGACTTAAAATCACTTACAGGATGCACAAGATTGGTTAAAAACCCTAATTGGATTAGAATAAGCCTAGAGAGGACGAAAATGACATAAATGTTCAACCAATGACACAAAATCACTTATTGGATGCACAAGATTGGTTAAAAACTCTAATTGGATTAGAAAAACCCTAGGGAGGATGAAAATGACCTAAATGTTCAATCAATGACACAAAATCACTTATTGGATGCACAAGATTGGATAAAACCCCTAATTGGATTAGAATAAGCTTAGAGAGGACGAAAATGACCTAAATGTTCAACCAATGATACAAAATCACTTATTGGATGCACAAGAATGGTTAAAAACCCTAATTGGATTAGAATAAGCCTAGGGAGGACGAAAATGACCAAAATGTTCAACCAATGACACAAAATAACTTATTGGATGCACAAGATTGGTTAAAACCCCTAATTGGATTAGAACAAGCCTAAGGAGGACGAAATTGACCTAAATTTTCAACCAATGACACAAACGAACTTATTGGATGCACAAGATTGGTTTAAAACCCTAATTGGATTAGAATAAGCCTAGAGAGGACGAAATAACCTAAATGTTCAACCAATGACACAAAATCACTTACAGGATGCACAAGATTGGTTAAAAACCCTAATTGGATTAGAATAAGCCTAGGGAGGACGAAAATGACCAAAATGTTCAACCAATGACACAAAATCACTTATTGGATGCACAAGATTGGTTAGAAACCCTAATTGGATTAGAATAAGCCTAAAGAGGACGAAAATGACCCAAATGTTCAACCAATGACACAAAATCACTTACAGGATGCACAAGATTGGTTAAAAACCCTAATTGGATTAGAATAAGCCTAAGGAGGACGAAAATGACCAAAATATTCAACCAATGACACAAAATCACTTATTGGATGCACAAGATTGGTTAAAAACCCTAATTGGATTAGAATAAGCCTAGAGAGGACGAAAATGACATAAATGTTCAACCAATGACACATAATCACTTATTGGATGCACAAGATTTGTTAAAAACTCTAATTGGATTAGAATAAGCCTAGGGAGGACGAAAATGACCTAAATGTTCAATCAATGACACAAAATCACTTATTGGATGCACAAGATTGATTAAACACCCTAATTGGATTAGAATAAGCCTAGGGAGGACGAAAATGACCAAAATGTTTAACCAATGACACAAAATCTCTTATTGGATGCACAAGATTGATTAAAAACCCTAATTGGATTAGAATAAGCCTAGGGAGGACGAAAATGACCAAAATGTTCAACCAATGACACAAAATCACTTATTGAATGCACAAGATTGGTTAAAACCCCTAATTGGATTAGATTAAGCCTAGCGAGGACGAAAACGACCTAAATGTTCAACCAATGATACAAAATCACTTACAGGATGCACAAGAATGGTTAAAAACTCTAATTGGACTAGAATAAGCCTAGGGAGGACGAAAATGACCTAAATGTTCAACCAATGACACAAAATCACTTATTGGATGCACAAGATTGGTTAAAAACCCTAATTGGATTAGAATAAGCCTAGAGAGGACGAAAATGACTTAAATGTTCAACCAATGACACAAAATCACTTATTGGATGCACAAGATTGATTAAAAACCCTAATTGGATTAGAATAAGCCTAGGGAGGACGAAAATGACCAAAATGTTCAACCAATGACACAAAATCACTTATTGGATGCACAAGATTGGTTAAAAACCCTAATTGGATTAGAATAAGCTTAGAGAGGACGTAAATGACCTAAATGTTCAACCAATGATACAAAATAACTTATTGGATGCACAAGAATGGTTAAAAACCCTAATTGGATTAGAATAAGCCTAGGGAGGACGAAAATGACCTAAATTTTAAACCAATGACATAAACGAACTTATTGGATGCACAAGATTGGTTAAAAACCCTAATTGGATTACAATACGCCTAGGGAGGACGAAAATGACCTAAATGTTCAACCAATGATACAAAATCACTATTGGATGCACAAGATTGGTTAAAAACCCTAATTGGATTAGAATATGCCTAGGGAGGACAAAAATGACCAAAATGTTCAACCAATGACACAAAATCACTTATTCGATGCACAAGATTAGTTAAAAACCCTAATTGGATTAGAATAAGCCTAGAGAGGACGAAAATGACCTAAATGTTCAACCAATGACACAAAATCACTTACAGGATGCACAAGATTGGTTAAAAACCCTAATTGGATTAGAATAAGCCTATGGAGGACAAAAATGAGCAAAAATTTCAACCAATGACACAAAATCACTTATTGGATGCACAAGATTGGTAAAAATCCCTAATTGGATTAGAATAAGCCTAGAGAGGACGAAAATGATATATATGTTTAATCAATGACACAAAATCACTTATTGGATGCACAAGATTGGTTAAAAACTCTAATTGGATTAAAATAAGCCTAGGGAAGACGAAAAGGACCTAAATGTTCAACCAATGACACAAAATCACTTGTTGGATGCACAAGATTGATTAAAAAGCCCTAATTGGATTAGAATAAGCCTAGGGAGGACGAAAATGACCAAAATGTTCAACCAATGACACAAAATCACTTATTGGATGCACAAGATTGGTTAAAATCCCTAATTGGATTAGAATAAGCCTAGAGAGGACGAAAATGACCTAAATGTTCAACCAATGACACAAAATCACTTACAGGATGCACAAGATTAGTTAAAAACCCTAATTGGATTAGAATAAGCCTAGAGAGGACGAAAATGAGCAAAATATTCAACCAATGACACAAAATCACTTGTTGGATGCACAAGATTGATTAAAAAACCCTAATTGGATTAGAATAAGCCTAGCGAGGACGAAAACGACCTAAATGTTCAACCAATGATACAAAATCACTTACAGGATGCACAAGAATGGTTAAAAACCCTAATTGGATTAGAATAAGCCTAGGGAGGACGAAAATGACCAAAATGTTCAACCAATGACACAAAATCACTTATTGGATGCACAAGATTGGTTAAAAACCCTAATTGGATTAGAATAAGCCTAGAGAGGACGAAAATGACCTAAATGTTCAACCAATGAGACAAAATCACTTACAGGATGCACAAGATTGGTTAAAAACCCTAATTGGATTAGAATAAGCCTAAGGAGGACGAAAATGACCAAAATATTCAACCAATGACAAAAAATCACTTATTGGATGCACAAGATTGGTTAAAAACCCTAATTGGATTAGAATAAGCCTAGAGAGGACGAAAATGACATAAATGTTCAACCAATGACACATAATCACTTATTGGATGCACAAGATTTGTTAAAAACTCTAATTGGATTAGAATAAGCCTAGGGAGGACGAAAATGACCTAAATGTTCAATCAATGACACAAAATCACTTATTGGATGCACAAGATTGATTAAACACCCTAATTGGATTAGAATAAGCCTAGGGAGGACGAAAATGACCAAAATGTTTAACCAATGACACAAAATCACTTATTGGATGCACAAGATTGATTAAAAACCCTAATTGGATTAGAATAAGCCTAGGGAGGACGAAAATGACCAAAATGTTCAACCAATGACACAAAATCACTTATTGAATGCACAAGATTGGTTAAAACCCCTAATTGGATTAGATTAAGCCTAGAGATGACGAAAATGACCTAAATGTTCAACAAATGACACAAAATCACTTACAAGATGCACAAGATTGGTTAAAAACCCTAATTGGATTAGAATAAGCCTAGAGAGGACGAAAATGACATAAATATTCAACCAATGACACAAAATCACTTATTGGATCCACAAGATTGGTTAAAAACTCTAGTTGGATCAAAATAAGCCTAGGGAGGACGAAAATATCCTAAATGTTCAACCAATGACACAAAATCACTTATTGAATGCACATGATTAGTTAAAAACCCTAATTGGATTAGAATAAGCCTAGGGAGGACGAAAATGATGTAAATGTTCAACCACTAACACAAAATCACTTATTGGAAGCAGAAGATTAGTTAAAAACCCTAATTGGATTAGAATAAGCCTAGGGAGGACCAAAATGACATAAATGTTCAACCAATGACACAAAATCATTTATTGGATGCACAAGATTGGTTAAAAACTCTAATTGGATTAGAATAAGCATAGGGAGGACGAAAATGACCTAAATGTTCAACCAATGACACAAAATCACTTGTTGGATGCACAAGATTGATTAAAAACCCAAATTGGATTAGAATAAGCCTAGGGAGGACGAAAATGACTAAAATGTTCAACCAATGACACAAAATCACTTATTGGATGCACAAGATTGGTTAAAAACCCTGATTGAATTAGAATAAGCCTAGAGAGGATGAAAATGACATAAATGTTCAACCAATGACACCAAATCACTTATTGCATGCACAAGATTGGTTAAAAACCCTAATTGGATTAGAATAAGCCTAGGGAGGACGTAAATGACCTAAATGTTCAACCAATGATACAAAATAACTTATTGGATGCACAAGAATGGTTAAAAACCCTAATTGGATTAGAATAAGGCTAGGGAGGACGTAAATGACCTAAATGTTCAACCAATGATACAAAATAACTTATTGGATGCACAAGAATGGTTAAAAACCCTAATTGGATTAGAATAAGCCTAAGGAGGACGAAAATGACCAAAATGTTCAACTAATGACACAAAATCACTTATTGGATGCACAAGATTGGTTAAAATCCCTAATTGGATTAGAATATGCCTAGAGAGGACGAAAATGACTAAAATGTTCAACCAATGACACAAAATCACTTATTGGATGCACAAGATTGGTTAAAAACCCTGATTGAATTAGAATAAGCCTAGAGAGGACGAAAATGACATAAATGTTCAACCAATGACACAAAATCACTTATTGGATGCAAAAGATTGGTTAAAATCCCTAATTGGATTAGAATAAGCCAAGAGAGGACAAAAATGACCTAAATGTTCAACCAATGACACAAAAGCACTTACAAGATGCACATGATTAGTTAAAAACCCTAATTGGATTAGAATAAGCCTAGAGAGGACGAAAATGACATAAATGTTCAACCAATGACACAAAATCACTTATTGGATGCACAAGATTGGTTAAAAACTCTAATTGGACTAGAATAAGCCTAGGGAGGACGAAAATGACCTAAATGTTCAACCAATGACACAAAATCACTTATTGAATGCACAAGATTGGTTAAAAACCCTAATTGGATTAGAATAAGCCTAGAGAGGACGAAAATGACTTAAATGTTCAACCAATGACACAAAATCACTTATTGGATGCACAAGATTGATTAAAAACCCTAATTGGATCAGAATAAGCCTAGGGAGGTCGAAAATGACCAAAATGTTAAACCAATGACACAAAATCACTTATTGGATGCACAAGATTGGTTAAAAACCCTAATTGGATTAGAATAAGCCTAGAGAGGACGTAAATGACCTAAATGTTCAACCAATGATACAAAATAACTTATTGGATGCACAAGAATGGTTAAAAACCCTAATTGGATTAGAATAAGCCTAGGGAGGACGAAAATGACCTAAATTTTAAACCAATGACACAAACGAACTTATTGGATGCACAAGATTGGTTAAAAACCCTAATTGGATTACAATACGCCTAGGGAGGACGAAAATGACCTAAATGTTCAACCAATGATACAAAATCACTATTGGATGCACAAGATTGGTTAAAAACCCTAATTGGATTAGAATATGCCTAGGGAGGACGAAAATGACCAAAATGTTCAACCAATGACACAAAATCACTAATTCGATGCACAAGATTAGTTAAAAACCCTAATTGGATTAGAATAAGCCTAGAGAGGACGAAAATGACCTAAATGTTCAACCAATGACACAAAATCACTTATAGGATGCACAAGATTGGTTAAAAACCCTAATTGGATTAGAATAAGCCTATGGAGGACAAAAATGAGCAAAAATTTCAACCAATGACACAAAATCACTTATTGGATGCACAAGAGTGGTAAAAATCCCTAATTGGATTAGAATAAGCCTAGAGAGGACGAAAATGACATATAAGTTTAATCAATGACACCAAATCACTTAATGGATGCACAAGATTGGTTAAAAACTCTAATTGGATTAAAATAAGCCTAGGGAAGACGAAAAGGACCTAAATGTTCAACCAATGACACAAAATCACTTGTTGGATGCACAAGATTGATTAAAAAACCCTAATTGGATTAGAATAAGCCTAGGGAGGACGAAAATGACCAAAATGTTCAACCAATGACACAAAATCACTTATTGGATGCACAAGATTGGTTAAAATCCCTAATTGGATTAGAATAAGCCTAGAGAGGACGAAAATGACCTAAATGTTCAACCAATGACACAAAATCACTTACAGGATGCACAAGATTAGTTAAAAACCCTAATTGGATTAGAATAAGCCTAAAGAGGACGAAAATGAGCAAAATATTCAACCAATGACACAAAATCACTTGTTGGATGCACAAGATTGATTAAAAAACCCTAATTGGATTAGAATAAGCCTAGGGAGGACGAAAATGACCAAAATGTTCAACCAATGACACAAAATAACTTATTGGATGCACAAGATTGGTTAAAATCCCTAATTGGATTAGAATAAGCCTAGAGAGGACGAAAATGACCTAAATGTTCAACCAATGACACAAAATCACTTACAGGATGCACAAGATTAGTTAAAAACCCTAATTGGATTAGAATAAGCCTAGAGAGGACGAAAATGACATAAATGTTCAACCAATGACACAAAATCACTTATTGGATGCACAAGATTGGTTAAAAACCCTAATTGGATTAGAATAAGCCTAGAGAGGACGAAAATGACCTAAATGTTCAACCAATGACACAAAATCACTTATTGGATGCACAAGATTGATTAAAAACCCTAATTGGATTAGAATAAGCCTAGGGAGGACGAAAATGACCAAAATGTTCAACCAATGACACAAAATCACTTATTGGATGCACAAGATTGGTTAAAAACCCTAATTGGATTAGAATAAGCTTAGAGAGGACGTAAATGACCTAAATGTTCAACCAATGATACAAAATAACTTATTGGATGCACAAGAATGGTTAAAAACCCTAATTGGATTAGAATAAGCCTAGGGAGGACGAAAATGACCTAAATTTTAAACCAATGACATAAACGAACTTATTGGATGCACAAGATTGGTTAAAAACCCTAATTGGATTACAATACGCCTAGGGAGGACGAAAATGACCTAAATGTTCAACCAATGATACAAAATCACTATTGGATGCACAAGATTGGTTAAAAACCCTAATTGGATTAGAATATGCCTAGGGAGGACGAAAATGACCAAAATGTTCAACCAATGACACAAAATCACTTATTCGATGCACAAGATTAGTTAAAAACCCTAATTGGATTAGAATAAGCCTAGAGAGGACGAAAATGACCTAAATGTTCAACCAATGACACAAAATCACTTACAGGATGCACAAGATTGGTTAAAAACCCTAATTGGATTAGAATAAGCCTATGGAGGACAAAAATGAGCAAAAATTTCAACCAATGACACAAAATCACTTATTGGATGCACAAGATTGGTAAAAATCCCTAATTGGATTAGAATAAGCCTAGAGAGGACGAAAATGATATATATGTTTAATCAATGACACAAAATCACTTATTGGATGCACAAGATTGGTTAAAAACTCTAATTGGATTAAAATAAGCCTAGGGAAGACGAAAAGGACCTAAATGTTCAACCAATGACACAAAATCACTTGTTGGATGCACAAGATTGATTAAAAAGCCCTAATTGGATTAGAATAAGCCTAGGGAGGACGAAAATGACCAAAATGTTCAACCAATGACACAAAATCACTTATTGGATGCACAAGATTGGTTAAAATCCCTAATTGGATTAGAATAAGCCTAGAGAGGACGAAAATGACCTAAATGTTCAACCAATGACACAAAATCACTTACAGGATGCACAAGATTAGTTAAAAACCCTAATTGGATTAGAATAAGCCTAGAGAGGACGAAAATGAGCAAAATATTCAACCAATGACACAAAATCACTTGTTGGATGCACAAGATTGATTAAAAAACCCTAATTGGATTAGAATAAGCCTAACGAGGATGAAAACGACCTAAATGTTCAACCAATGATACAAAATCACTTACAGGATGCACAAGAATGGTTAAAAACCCTAATTGGATTAGAATAAGCCTAGGGAGGACGAAAATGACCAAAATGTTCAACCAATGACACAAAATCACTTATTGGATGCACAAGATTGGTTAAAAACCCTAATTGGATTAGAATAAGCCTAGAAAGGACGAAAATGACCTAAATGTTCAACCAATGAGACAAAATCACTTACAGGATGCACAAGATTGGTTAAAAACCCTAATTGGATTAGAATAAGCCTAAGGAGGACGAAAATGACCAAAATATTCAACCAATGACAAAAAATCACTTATTGGATGCACAAGATTGGTTAAAAACCCTAATTGGATTAGAATAAGCCTAGAGAGGACGAAAATGACATAAATGTTCAACCAATGACACATAATCACTTATTGGATGCACAAGATTTGTTAAAAACTCTAATTGGATTAGAATAAGCCTAGGGAGGACGAAAATGACCTAAATGTTCAATCAATGACACAAAATCACTTATTGGATGCACAAGATTGATTAAACACCCTAATTGGATTAGAATAAGCCTATGGAGGACAAAAATGAGCAAAAATTTCAACCAATGACACAAAATCACTTATTGGATGCACAAGATTGGTAAAAATCCCTAATTGGATTAGAATAAGCCTAGAGAGGACGAAAATGATATATATGTTTAATCAATGACACAAAATCACTTATTGGATGCACAAGATTGGTTAAAAACTCTAATTGGATTAAAATAAGCCTAGGGAAGACGAAAAGGACCTAAATGTTCAACCAATGACACAAAATCACTTGTTGGATGCACAAGATTGATTAAAAAGCCCTAATTGGATTAGAATAAGCCTAGGGAGGACGAAAATGACCAAAATGTTCAACCAATGACACAAAATCACTTATTGGATGCACAAGATTGGTTAAAATCCCTAATTGGATTAGAATAAGCCTAGAGAGGACGAAAATGACCTAAATGTTCAACCAATGACACAAAATCACTTACAGGATGCACAAGATTAGTTAAAAACCCTAATTGGATTAGAATAAGCCTAGAGAGGACGAAAATGAGCAAAATATTCAACCAATGACACAAAATCACTTGTTGGATGCACAAGATTGATTAAAAAACCCTAATTGGATTAGAATAAACCTAGGGAGGACGAAAATGACCAAAATGTTTAACTAATGACACAAAATCACTTATTGGATGCACAAGATTGGTTAAAATCCCTAATTGGATTAGAATAAGCCTAGAGAGGACGAAAATGACCTAAATGTTCAACCAATGACACAAAATCACTTACAGGATGCACAAGATTAGTTAAAAACCCTAATTGGATTAGAATAAGCCTAGAGAGGACGAAAATGACATAAATGTTCAACCAATGACACAAAATCACTTATTGGATGCACAAGATTGGTTAAAAACCCTAATTGGATTAGAATAAGCCTAGAGAGGACGAAAATGACCTAAATGTTCAACCAATGACACAAAATCACTTATTGGATGCACAAGATTGATTAAAAACCCTAATTGGATTAGAATAAGCCTAGGGAGGACGAAAATGACCAAAATGTTCAACCAATGACACAAAATCACTTATTGGATGCACAAGATTGGTTAAAAACCCTAATTGGATTAGAATAAGCTTAGAGAGGACGTAAATGACCTAAATGTTCAACCAATGATACAAAATAACTTATTGGATGCACAAGAATGGTTAAAAACCCTAATTGGATTAGAATAAGCCTAGGGAGGACGAAAATGACCTAAATTTTAAACCAATGACATAAACGAACTTATTGGATGCACAAGATTGGTTAAAAACCCTAATTGGATTACAATACGCCTAGGGAGGACGAAAATGACCTAAATGTTCAACCAATGATACAAAATCACTATTGGATGCACAAGATTGGTTAAAAACCCTAATTGGATTAGAATATGCCTAGGGAGGACGAAAATGACCAAAATGTTCAACCAATGACACAAAATCACTTATTCGATGCACAAGATTAGTTAAAAACCCTAATTGGATTAGAATAAGCCTAGAGAGGACGAAAATGACCTAAATGTTCAACCAATGACACAAAATCACTTACAGGATGCACAAGATTGGTTAAAAACCCTAATTGGATTAGAATAAGCCTATGGAGGACAAAAATGAGCAAAAATTTCAACCAATGACACAAAATCACTTATTGGATGCACAAGATTGGTAAAAATCCCTAATTGGATTAGAATAAGCCTAGAGAGGACGAAAATGATATATATGTTTAATCAATGACACAAAATCACTTATTGGATGCACAAGATTGGTTAAAAACTCTAATTGGATTAAAATAAGCCTAGGGAAGACGAAAAGGACCTAAATGTTCAACCAATGACACAAAATCACTTGTTGGATGCACAAGATTGATTAAAAAGCCCTAATTGGATTAGAATAAGCCTAGGGAGGACGAAAATGACCAAAATGTTCAACCAATGATACAAAATCACTTATTGGATGCACAAGATTGGTTAAAATCCCTAATTGGATTAGAATAAGCCTAGAGAGGACGAAAATGACCTAAATGTTCAACCAATGACACAAAATCACTTACAGGATGCACAAGATTGGTTAAAAACCTTAATTGGAATTGAATAAGCCCAGAGATGACGAAAATGACCTAAATGTTCAACCAATGACACAAAATCACTTACAGGATGCACAAGATTAGTTAAAAACCCTAATTGGATTAGAATAAGCCTAGAGAGGACGAAAATGAGCAAAATATTCAACCAATGACACAAAATCACTTGTTGGATGCACAAGATTGATTAAAAAACCCTAATTGGATTAGAATAAGCCTAGCGAGGACGAAAACGACCTAAATGTTCAACCAATGATACAAAATCACTTACAGGATGCACAAGAATGGTTAAAAACCCTAATTGGATTAGAATAAGCCTAGGGAGGACGAAAATGACCAAAATGTTCAACCAATGACACAAAATCACTTATTGGATGCACAAGATTGGTTAAAAACCCTAATTGGATTAGAATAAGCCTAGAGAGGACGAAAATGACCTAAATGTTCAACCAATGACACAAAATCACTTATTGGATGCACAAGATTGATTAAAAACCCTAATTGGATTAGAATAAGCCTAGGGAGGACGAAAATGACCAAAATGTTCAACCAATGACACAAAATCACTTATTGGATGCACAAGATTGGTTAAAAACCCTAATTGGATTAGAATAAGCTTAGAGAGGACGTAAATGACCTAAATGTTCAACCAATGATACAAAATAACTTATTGGATGCACAAGAATGGTTAAAAACCCTAATTGGATTAGAATAAGCCTAGGGAGGACGAAAATGACCTAAATTTTAAACCAATGACATAAACGAACTTATTGGATGCACAAGATTGGTTAAAAACCCTAATTGGATTACAATACGCCTAGGGAGGACGAAAATGACCTAAATGTTCAACCAATGATACAAAATCACTATTGGATGCACAAGATTGGTTAAAAACCCTAATTGGATTAGAATATGCCTAGGGAGGACGAAAATGACCAAAATGTTCAACCAATGACACAAAATCACTTATTCGATGCACAAGATTAGTTAAAAACCCTAATTGGATTAGAATAAGCCTAGAGAGGACGAAAATGACCTAAATGTTCAACCAATGACACAAAATCACTTACAGGATGCACAAGATTGGTTAAAAACCCTAATTGGATTAGAATAAGCCTATGGAGGACAAAAATGAGCAAAAATTTCAACCAATGACACAAAATCACTTATTGGATGCACAAGATTGGTAAAAATCCCTAATTGGATTAGAATAAGCCTAGAGAGGACGAAAATGATATATATGTTTAATCAATGACACAAAATCACTTATTGGATGCACAAGATTGGTTAAAAACTCTAATTGGATTAAAATAAGCCTAGGGAAGACGAAAAGGACCTAAATGTTCAACCAATGACACAAAATCACTTGTTGGATGCACAAGATTGATTAAAAAGCCCTAATTGGATTAGAATAAGCCTAGGGAGGACGAAAATGACCAAAATGTTCAACCAATGACACAAAATCACTTATTGGATGCACAAGATTGGTTAAAATCCCTAATTGGATTAGAATAAGCCTAGAGAGGACGAAAATGACCTAAATGTTCAACCAATGACACAAAATCACTTACAGGATGCACAAGATTAGTTAAAAACCCTAATTGGATTAGAATAAGCCTAGAGAGGACGAAAATGAGCAAAATATTCAACCAATGACACAAAATCACTTGTTGGATGCACAAGATTGATTAAAAAACCCTAATTGGATTAGAATAAGCCTAGCGAGGACGAAAACGACCTAAATGTTCAACCAATGATACAAAATCACTTACAGGATGCACAAGAATGGTTAAAAACCCTAATTGGATTAGAATAAGCCTAGGGAGGACGAAAATGACCAAAATGTTCAACCAATGACACAAAATCACTTATTGGATGCACAAGATTGGTTAAAAACCCTAATTGGATTAGAATAAGCCTAGAGAGGACGAAAATGACCTAAATGTTCAACCAATGAGACAAAATCACTTACAGGATGCACAAGATTGGTTAAAAACCCTAATTGGATTAGAATAAGCCTAAGGAGGACGAAAATGACCAAAATATTCAACCAATGACAAAAAATCACTTATTGGATGCACAAGATTGGTTAAAAACCCTAATTGGATTAGAATAAGCCTAGAGAGGACGAAAATGACATAAATGTTCAACCAATGACACATAATCACTTATTGGATGCACAAGATTTGTTCAAAACTCTAATTGGATTAGAATAAGCCTAGGGAGGACGAAAATGACCTAAATGTTCAATCAATGACACAAAATCACTTATTGGATGCACAAGATTGATTAAACACCCTAATTGGATTAGAATAAGCCTAGGGAGGACGAAAATGACCAAAATGTTTAACCAATGACACAAAATCACTTATTGGATGCACAAGATTGATTAAAAACCCTAATTGGATTAGAATAAGCCTAGGGAGGACGAAAATGACCAAAATGTTCAACCAATGACACAAAATCACTTATTGAATGCACAAGATTGGTTAAAACCCCTAATTGGATTAGATTAAGCCTAGCGAGGACGAAAACGACCTAAATGTTCAACCAATGATACAAAATCACTTACAGGATGCACAAGAATGGTTAAAAACTCTAATTGGACTAGAATAAGCCTAGGGAGGACGAAAATGACCTAAATGTTCAACCAATGACACAAAATCACTTATTGGATGCACAAGATTGGTTAAAAACCCTAATTGGATTAGAATAAGCCTAGAGAGGACGAAAATGACTTAAATGTTCAACCAATGACACAAAATCACTTATTGGATGCACAAGATTGATTAAAAACCCTAATTGGATTAGAATAAGCCTAGGGAGGACGAAAATGACCAAAATGTTCAACCAATGACACAAAATCACTTATTGGATGCACAAGATTGGTTAAAAACCCTAATTGGATTAGAATAAGCTTAGAGAGGACGTAAATGACCTAAATGTTCAACCAATGATACAAAATAACTTATTGGATGCACAAGAATGGTTAAAAACCCTAATTGGATTAGAATAAGCCTAGGGAGGACGAAAATGACCTAAATTTTAAACCAATGACATAAACGAACTTATTGGATGCACAAGATTGGTTAAAAACCCTAATTGGATTACAATACGCCTAGGGAGGACGAAAATGACCTAAATGTTCAACCAATGATACAAAATCACTATTGGATGCACAAGATTGGTTAAAAACCCTAATTGGATTAGAATATGCCTAGGGAGGACGAAAATGACCAAAATGTTCAACCAATGACACAAAATCACTTATTCGATGCACAAGATTAGTTAAAAACCCTAATTGGATTAGAATAAGCCTAGAGAGGACGAAAATGACCTAAATGTTCAACCAATGACACAAAATCACTTACAGGATGCACAAGATTGGTTAAAAACCCTAATTGGATTAGAATAAGCCTATGGAGGACAAAAATGAGCAAAAATTTCAACCAATGACACAAAATCACTTATTGGATGCACAAGATTGGTAAAAATCCCTAATTGGATTAGAATAAGCCTAGAGAGGACGAAAATGATATATATGTTTAATCAATGACACAAAATCACTTATTGGATGCACAAGATTGGTTAAAAACTCTAATTGGATTAAAATAAGCCTAGGGAAGACGAAAAGGACCTAAATGTTCAACCAATGACACAAAATCACTTGTTGGATGCACAAGATTGATTAAAAAGCCCTAATTGGATTAGAATAAGCCTAGGGAGGACGAAAATGACCAAAATGTTCAACCAATGACACAAAATCACTTATTGGATGCACAAGATTGGTTAAAATCCCTAATTGGATTAGAATAAGCCTAGAGAGGACGAAAATGACCTAAATGTTCAACCAATGACACAAAATCACTTACAGGATGCACAAGATTAGTTAAAAACCCTAATTGGATTAGAATAAGCCTAGAGAGGACGAAAATGAGCAAAATATTCAACCAATGACACAAAATCACTTGTTGGATGCACAAGATTGATTAAAAAACCCTAATTGGATTAGAATAAACCTAGGGAGGACGAAAATGACCAAAATGTTTAACTAATGACACAAAATCACTTATTGGATGCACAAGATTGGTTAAAATCCCTAATTGGATTAGAATAAGCCTAGAGAGGACGAAAATGACCTAAATGTTCAACCAATGACACAAAATCACTTACAGGATGCACAAGATTAGTTAAAAACCCTAATTGGATTAGAATAAGCCTAGAGAGGACGAAAATGACATAAATGTTCAACCAATGACACAAAATCACTTATTGGATGCACAAGATTGGTTAAAAACTCTAATTGGATTAGAATAAGCCTAGGGAGGACGAAAATGACCTAAATGTTCAACCAATGACACAAAACCACTTATTGGATGCACAAGATTGGTTAAAAACCCTAATTGGATTAGAATAAGCCTAGAGAGGACGAAAATGACCTAAATGTTCAACCAATGACACAAAATCACTTATTGGATGCACAAGATTGATTAAAAACCCTAATTGGATTAGAATAAGCCTAGGGAGGACGAAAATGACCAAAATGTTCAACCAATGACGCAAAATCACTGATTGGATGCACAAGATTGGTTAAAAACCCTGATTGGATTAGAATAAGCCTAGAGAGGACGTAAATAACCTAAATGTTCAACCAATGATACAAAATAACTTATTGGATGCACAAGAATGGTTAAAAACCCTTATTGGATTAGAATAAGCCTAGGGAGGACGAAAATGACCAAAATGTTCAACCAATGACACAAAATAACTTATTGGATGCACAAGATTGGATAAAAACCCTAATTGGATTAAATAAGCCTAGATAGGACGAAAATGACATAAATGTTCAACCAATGACACAAAATCACTTATTGGATGCACAAGATTGGTTAAAAACTCTAATTGGATTAGAATAAGCCTAGGGAGGACGAAAAGGACCTAAATGTTCAACCAATGACACAAAATCACTTGTTGGATGCACAAGATTGATTAAAAAACCCTAACTGGATTAGAATAAGCCTAGAGAGGACGAAAATGACCAAAATGTTCAACCAATGACACAAAATCACTTATTGGATGCACATGATTGGTTAAAATCCCTAATTGGATTAGAATAAGCCTAGAGAGGACGAAAATGACCTAAATGTTCAACCAATGACACAAAAATCACTTACAGGATGCACAAGATTGGTTAAAAACCCTAATTGGAATAGAATAAGCCTAGGGAGGACGAAAATGACCAAAATGTTCACCCAATGACACAAAATCACTTATTGGATGCACAAGATTGGTTAAAATCCCTAATTGGATCAAAATAAGCCTAGGGAGGACGAAAATATCCTAAATGTTCAACCAATGACACAAAATCACTTATTGAATGCACATGATTTGTTAAAAACCCTAATTGGATTAGAATAAGCCTAGGTAGGACGAAAATGATGTAAATGTTCAACCACTAACACAAAATCACTTATTGGAAGCACAAGATTAGTTAAAAACCCTAATTGGATTAGAATAAGCCTCGGGAGGACCAAAATGACATAAATGTTCAACCAATGACACAAAATCATTTATTGGATGCACAAGATTGGTTAAAAACTCTAATTGGATTAGAATAAGCATAGGGAGGACGAAAATGACCTAAATGTTCAACCAATGACACAAAATCACTTGTTGGATGCACAAGATTGATTAAAAACCCTAATTGGATTAGAATAAGCCTAGGGAGGACGAAAATGACTAAAATGTTCAACCAATGACACAAAATCACTTATTGGATGCACAAGATTGGTTAAAAACCCTGATTGAATTAGAATAAGCCTAGAGTGGACGAAAATGACATAAATGTTCAACCAATGACACAAAATCACTTATTGCATGCACAAGATTGGTTAAAAACCCTAATTGGATTAGTATAAGCCTAGGGAGGACGTAAATGACCTAAATGTTCAACCAATGATACAAAATAACTTATTGGATGCACAAGAATGGTTAAAAACCCTAATTGGATTAGAATAAGGCTAGGGAGGACGTAAATGACCTAAATGTTCAACCAATGATACAAAATAACTTATTGGATGCACAAGAATGGTTAAAAACCCTAATTGGATTAGAATAAGCCTAAGGAGGACGAAAATGACCAAAATGTTCAACTAATGACACAAAATCACTTATTGGATGCACAAGATTGGTTAAAATCCCTAATTGGATTAGAATAAGCCTAGAGAGGACGAAAATGACTAAAATGTTCAACAAATGACACAAAATCACTTATTGGATGCACAAGATTGGTTAAAAACCTTAATTGGATTAGAATAAGCCTAGAGAGGACGAAAATGACCTAAATGTTCAACCAATGATACAAAATCACTTATTGGATGCACAAGATTGATTAAAAACCCTAATTGGATTAGAATAAGCCTAGGGAGGACGAAAATGACCAAAATGTTCAACCAATGACACAAAATAACTTATTGGATGCACAAGATTGGATAAAAACCCTAATTGGATTAAATAAGCCTAGATAGGACGAAAATGACATAAATGTTCAACCAATGACACAAAATCACTTATTGGATGCACAAGATTGGTTAAAAACTCTAATTGGATTAGAATAAGCCTAGGGAGGACGAAAAGGACCTAAATGTTCAACCAATGACACAAAATCACTTGTTGGATGCACAAGATTGATTAAAAAACCCTAACTGGATTAGAATAAGCCTAGAGAGGACGAAAATGACCAAAATGTTCAACCAATGACACAAAATCACTTATTGGATGCACATGATTGGTTAAAATCCCTAATTGGATTAGAATAAGCCTAGAGAGGACGAAAATGACCTAAATGTTCAACCAATGACACAAAATCACTTACAGGATGCACAAGATTGGTTAAAAACCCTAATTGGAATAGAATAAGCCTAGGGAGGACGAAAATGACCAAAATGTTCACCCAATGACACAAAATCACTTATTGGATGCACAAGATTGGTTAAAATCCCTAATTGGATCAAAATAAGCCTAGGGAGGACGAAAATATCCTAAATGTTCAACCAATGACACAAAATCACTTATTGAATGCACATGATTTGTTAAAAACCCTAATTGGATTAGAATAAGCCTAGGTAGGACGAAAATGATGTAAATGTTCAACCACTAACACAAAATCACTTATTGGAAGCACAAGATTAGTTAAAAACCCTAATTGGATTAGAATAAGCCTAGGGAGGACCAAAATGACATAAATGTTCAACCAATGACACAAAATCATTTATTGGATGCACAAGATTGGTTAAAAACTCTAATTGGATTAGAATAAGCATAGGGAGGACGAAAATGACCTAAATGTTCAACCAAATAACACAAAATCACTTATTGGATGCACATGATTGGATTAAAACCCTAATTGGATGACAAAAAGCCTAGGGAGGACGAAAATGACCTAAATGTTCAACCAATGACACAAAATCACTTGTTGGATGCACAAGATTGATTAAAAACCCTAATTGGATTAGAATAAGCCTTGGGAGGACGAAAATGACTAAAATGTTCAACCAATGACACAAAATCACTTATTGGATGCACAAGATTGGTTAAAAACCCTGATTGAATTAGAATAAGCCTAGAGAGGACGAAAATGACATAAATGTTCAACCAATGACACAAAATCACTTATTGCATGCACAAGATTGGTTAAAAACCCTAATTGGATTAGTATAAGCCTAGGGAGGACGTAAATGACCTAAATGTTCAACCAATGATACAAAATAATTTATTGGATGCACAAGAATGGTTAAAAACCCTAATTGGATTAGAATAAGGCTATGGAGGACGTAAATGACCTAAATGTTCAACCAATGATACAAAATAACTTATTGGATGCACAAGAATGGTTAAAAACCCTAATTGGATTAGAATAAGCCTAAGGAGGACGAAAATGACCAAAATGTTCAACTAATGACACAAAATCACTTATTGGATGCACAAGATTGGTTAAAATCCCTAATTGGATTAGAATAAGCCTAGAGAGGACGAAAATGACTAAAATGTTCAACAAATGACACAAAATCACTTATTGGATGCACAAGATTGGTTAAAAACCTTAATTGGATTAGAATAAGCCTAGAGAGGACGAAAATGACCTAAATGTTCAACCAATGATACAAAATCACTTATTGGATGCACAAGATTGATTAAAAACCCTAATTGGATTAGAATAAGCCTAGGGAGGACGAAAATGACCAAAATGTTCAACCAATGACACAAAATAACTTATTGGATGCACAAGATTGGATAAAAACCCTAATTGGATTAAATAAGCCTAGATAGGACGAAAATGACATAAATGTTCAACCAATGACACAAAATCACTTATTGGATGCACAAGATTGGTTAAAAACTCTAATTGGATTAGAATAAGCCTAGGGAGGACGAAAAGGACCTAAATGTTCAACCAATGACACAAAATCACTTGTTGGATGCACAAGATTGATTAAAAAACCCTAACTGGATTAGAATAAGCCTAGAGAGGACGAAAATGACCAAAATGTTCAACCAATGACACAAAATCACTTATTGGATGCACATGATTGGTTAAAATCCCTAATTGGATTAGAATAAGCCTAGAGAGGACGAAAATGACCTAAATGTTCAACCAATGACACAAAATCACTTACAGGATGCACAAGATTGGTTAAAAACCCTAATTGGAATAGAATAAGCCTAGAGATGACGAAAATGACTTAAATGTTCAACCAATGACACAAAATCACTTACAGGATGCACAAGATTGGTTAAAAACCCTAATTGGATTAGAATAAGCCTAAGGAGGACGAAATTGACCTAAATTTTAAACCAATGACACAAACGAACTTATTGAATGCACAAGATTGGTTAAAAACCCTAATTGGATTACAATACGCCTAGGGAGGACGAAAATGACCAAAATGTTCAACTAATGACACAAAATCACTTATTGGATGCACAAGATTGGTTAAAATCCCTAATTGGATTAGAATAAGCCTAGAGAGGACGAAAATGACCTAAATGTTCAACCAATGACACAAAATCACTTACAGGATGCACAAGATTAGTTAAAAACCCTAATTGGATTAGAATAAGCCTAGAGAGGACGAAAATGACATAAATGTTCAACCAATGACACAAATCACTTATTGGATGCACAAGAATGGTTAAAAACACTAATTGGATTAGAATAAGCCTAGGGAGGACGAAAATGACCTAAATATTCAACCAATGAAACAAAATCACTTATTGGATGCACAAGATTGGTTAAAAACCCTAATTGGATTAGAATAAGCCTAGAGAGGACGAAAATGACCTAAATGTTCAACCAATGACACAAAATCACTTATTGGATGCACAAGATTGGTTAAAAACCCTAATTGGATTAGAATAAGCCTAGAGAGGACGAAAATGACCTAAATGTTCAACCAATGACACAAAATCACTTATTGGATGCACAAGATTGGTTAAAAACCCTAATTGGATTAGAATAAGCCTAGGGAGGACGAAAATGACCAAAATGTTCAACCAATGACACAAAATCACTTATTGGATGCACAAGATTGGTTAAAAACCCTAATTGGATTAGAATAAGCCTAGGGAGGACGAAAATGACCTAAATGTTCAACCAATGACACAAAATCACTTATTGGATGCACAAGATTGGATAAAAACCCTAATTGGATTAGAATAAGCCTAGGGAGGATGAAAATGACCTAAATGTTCAACCAATGACACCAAATCACTTATTGGATGCACAAGATTAGTTATAAACACTAATTGATTTAGAATAAGCCTAGGGAGGACGTAAATGACCTCAATGTTCAACGAATGACACAAAATCACTTATTGGATGCACAAGAATCGTTAAAAACCCTAATTGGATTATAATAAGCCTAGGATGGACGAAAATGACCTAATGTTCAACCAATGACACAAAATCAATTATTGGATGCACACGATTGGTTAAAAACCTTAATTGGATTAGAACAAGCCTATGGAGGACGAAAATGACCTAAATGTTCAACCAATGACACAAAATCACTTATTGGATGCACAAGATTGGTTAAAAACCCTAATTGGATTAAAATAAGCCTAGGGAGGATGAAAATGACCTAAATGTTCAACCAATGACACAAAATCACTTATTGGATGCACAAGAATGGTTAAAAACCATATTTGGTTTAAAATAAGCCAAGGGAGTACGTAAATGAACTAAATGTTCAACGAATGATACATAATCACTTATTGGATGCACAAGATTAGTTATAAACACTAATTGGATTAGAATAAGCCTAGGGAGGATGTAAATGACCTCAATGTTCAACGAATGACACAAAATCATTTATTGGATGCACAAGATTGGTTAAAAACCCTAATTGGATTATAATAAGCCTAGGGAGCACGAAAATGACCTAATGTTCAACCAATGACACAAAATCAATTATTGGATGCACAAGATTGGTTAAAAACCTTAATTGGATTAGAATAAGCCTATGGAGGACGAAAATGACCTAAATGTTCAACCAATGACACAAAATCACTTATTGAATGCACAAGATTGGATAAAAACCCTAATTGGAGTAGAATAAGCCTAGGGAGGATGAAAATGACCTAAATGTTCAACCAATGACACAAAATCACTTATTGGATGCACAAGAATGGTTAAAAACCATAATTGGATTAGAATAAGCCAAGGGAGTGCGTAAATGAACTAAATGTTCAACCAATGATACAAAACCACTTATTGGATGCACAAGATTGGTTAAAAACTCTAATTGGATTAGAATAAGATTAGGGAGGACGAAAATGGCCTAATGTTCAACCAATGAGACAAAATCAATTATTGGATGCACAAGATTGGTTAAAAACCTTAATTGGATTAGAATAAGCCTATGGAGGACGAAAATGACCTAAATGTTCAACCAATGACACAAAATCACTTATTGGATGCACAAGATTGGATAAAAACCCTAATTGGATTAGAATAAGCCTAGGGAGGATGAAAATGACCTAAATGTTCAACCAATGACACCAAATCACTTATTGGATGCACAAGATTAGTTATAAACACTAATTGATTTAGAATAAGCCTAGGGAGGAAGTAAATGACCTCAATGTTCAACGAATGACACAAAATCACTTATTGGATGCACAAGAATCGTTAAAAACCCTAATTGGATTATAATAAGCCTAGGATGGACGAAAATGACCTAATGTTCAACCAATGACACAAAATCAATTATTGGATGCACACGATTGGTTAAAAACCTTAATTGGATTAGAATAAGCCTATGGAGGACGAAAATGACCTAAATGTTCAACCAATGACACAAAATCACTTATTGGATGCACAAGATTGGATAAAAACCCTAATTGGATTAGAATAAGCCTAGGGAGGATGAAAATGACCTAAATGTTCAACCAATGACATAAAATCACTTATTGGATGCACAAGAATGGTTAAAAACCATAATTGGATTAGAATAAGCCAAGGGAGTACGTAAATGAACTAAATGTTCAACCAATGACACAAAATCAATTATTGGATGCACAAGATTGGTTAAAAACTTTAATTGGATTAGAATAAGCCTATGGAGGACGAAAATGACTTAAATGTTCAACCAATGACACAAAATCACTTATTGGATGCACAAGATTGGATAAAAACCCTAATTGGATTAGAATAAGCCTAGGGAGGATGAAAATGACCTAAATGTTCAACCAATGACACAAAATCACTTATTGGATGCACAAGATTGGTTAAAAACCCTAATTGGATTAGAATAAGCCTAGGGAGGACGAAAATGACGTAAATGTTCAACCAATGACACAAAATCACTTATTGGATGCACAAGATTGGTTAAAAACCCTAATTGGAAGAGAATAAGCCTAGGGAGGACGAAAATGACCTAAATGTTCAACCAATGACACAAAATCACTTATTGGATGCACAAGATTGGTTAAAAACCCTAATTGGACGACAATAAGCCTCGGGAGGACGAAAATGACCTAAATGTTCAACCAATGACACAAAATCACTTATTGGATGCACAAGATTGGTTAAAAACCCTAATTGGACGAGAATAAGCCTTGGGAGGACGAAAATGACCTAAATGTTCAACCAATGACACAAAATCACTTATTGGATGCACAAGATTGGTTAAAAACCCTAATTGGACGAGAATAAGCCATGAGAGGACGAAAATGACCTAAATGTTCAACCAATGACACAAAATCACTTATTGGATGCACAAGATTGGTTAAAAACCCTAATTGGACGAGAATAAGCCTTGGGAGGACGAAAATGACCTAAATGTTCAGCCAATGACACAAAATCACTTATTGGATGCACAAGAATGGTTAAAAACCCTAATTGGACGAGAATAAGCTTTGGGAGGACGAAAATGACCTAAATGTTCAACCAATGACACAAATGTACTTATTGGATGCACAAGATTGGTTAAAAACCCTAGTTGGACGAGAATAAGACTTGGGAGGACGAAAATGACCTAAATGTTCAACCAATGACACAAAATCACTTATAGGATGCACAAGATTGGTTAAACACTCTAATTGGACGAGAATGTGCACTGGGAAGACGAAAATGACCTAAATGTTCAACCAATGACACAAAATCACTTATTGGATGCACAAGATTGGTTAAAAACCCTAATTGGACGAGAATAAGCCTTGGGAGGACGAAAATGACCTAAATGTTCAACCAATGACACAAAAGTACTTATTGGATGCACAAGTTTGGTTAAAAACCCTAATTGGACGAGAATAAGCCTTGGGAGGACGAAAATGACCTAAATGTTCAACCAATGACACAAAATCACTTATTGGATGCACAAGATTGGTTAAAAACCCTAATTGGACGAGAATAAGCCATTGGAGGATGAAAATGACCTAAATGTTTAACCAATGACACAAAATCACTTATTGGATGCACAAGATTGGTTAAAAACCCTAATTGGACGAGAATAAGCCTTGGGAGGACGAAAATGACCTAAATGTTCAACCAATGACACAAAATCACTTATTGGATGCACTAGATTGGTTAAAAACCCTAATTGGATGCGAATAAGCCTTGGGAGGACGAAAATGACCTAAATGTTCAACCAATGACACAAATGTACTTATTGGATGCACATGATTGGTTAAAAACCCTAATTGGAAAAGAATAAGCCTTGGTAGGACGAAAATAACCTAAATGTTCAACCAATGACACAAAATCACTTATTGGATGCACAAGATTGGTTAAAAAACCTAATTGGACGAGAATAAGCATAGGGAGGACGAAAATAACCTAAACGTTCAAACAACGACACTAAATCACTTATTGGATGCATAAGATTGGTTCAAAACCCTAACTGGACGAGAATAAGCATTGGGAGGACGAAAATGACCTAAATGTTCAACCAATGACACAAAATCACTTATTGGATGCACAAGATTGGTTAAAAACCCTAATTGGACGAGAATAAGCCTAGGGAGGACGAAAATGACCTAAATGTTCAACCAATGACACAAATGTACTTATGGGATGCACAAGATTGGTTTAAAACCCTAATTGGACGAGAATAAGCCTAGGGAGGATGAAAATGACCTAAATGTTCAACCAACGACACAAAATCACTTATTGGATGCACAAGATTGGTTAAAAACCCTAATTGGACGAGAATAAGCCTAGGGAGGACGAAAATGACCTAAATGTTCAACCAATGACACAAAATCACTTATTGGATGCACAAGATTGGTTAAAAACCCTAATTGGATTAGAATAAGCCTAGGGAGGACGAAAATGACATAAATGTTCAACCAATGACACAAAATCACTTATTGGATGCACAAGATTGGTTAAAAACCCTAATTGGATTAGAATAAGCCTTGAGAGGACGAAAATGACCTAAATGTTCAACCAATGACACAAAATCACTTATTGGATGCACAAGATTGATTAAAAACCCTAATTGGATTAGAATAAGCCTAGGGAGGACGAAAATGACCAAAATGTTCAACCAATGACGCAAAATCACTTATTGGATGCACAAGATTGGTTAAAAACCCTGATTGGATTAGAATAAGCCTAGAGAGGACGTAAATGACCTAAATGTTCAACCAATGATACAAAATAACTTATTGGATGCACAAGAATGGTTAAAAACCCTAATTGGATTAGAATAAGCCTAGGGAGGACGAAAATGACCAAAATGTTCAACCAATGACACCAAATCACTTATTGGATGCACAAGATTGGATAAAAACCCTAATTGGATTAAATAAGCCTAGAGAGGACGAAAATGACCTAAATGTTCAACCAATGACACAAAATCACTTACAGGATGCACAAGATTAGTTAAAAACCCTAATTGGATTAGAATAAGCCTAGAGAGGACGAAAATGAGCAAAATATTCAACCAATGACACAAAATCACTTGTTGGATGCACAAGATTGATTAAAAAACCCTAATTGGATTAGAATAAGCCTAGGGAGGACGAAAATGACCAAAATGTTCAACTAATGACACAAAATCACTTATTGGATGCACAAGATTGGTTAAAATCCCTAATTGGATTAGAATAAGCCTAGAGAGGACGAAAATGACCTAAATGTTCAACCAATGACACAAAATCACTTACAGGATGCACAAGATTAGTTAAAAACCCTAATTGGATTAGAATAAGCCTAGAGAGGACGAAAATGACATAAATGTTCAACCAATGACACAAAATCACTTATTGGATGCACAAGATTGGTTAAAAACTCTAATTGGATTAGAATAAGCCTAGGGAGGACGAAAATGACCTAAATGTTCAACCAATGACACAAAACCACTTATTGGATGCACAAGATTGGTTAAAAACCCTAATTGGATTAGAATAAGCCTAGAGAGGACGAAAATGACCTAAATGTTCAACCAATGACACAAAATCACTTATTGGATGCACAAGATTGATTAAAAACCCTAATTGGATTAGAATAAGCCTAGGGAGGACGAAAATGACCAAAATGTTCAACCAATGACGCAAAATCACTGATTGGATGCACAAGATTGGTTAAAAACCCTGATTGGATTAGAATAAGCCTAGAGAGGACGTAAATAACCTAAATGTTCAACCAATGATACAAAATAACTTATTGGATGCACAAGAATGGTTAAAAACCCTTATTGGATTAGAATAAGCCTAGGGAGGACGAAAATGACCAAAATGTTCAACCAATGACACAAAATCACTTATTGGATGCACAAGATTGGATAAAAATCCTAATTGGATTAAATAAGCCTAGATAGGACGAAAATGACATAAATGTTCAACCAATGACACAAAATCACTTATTGGATGCACAAGATTGGTTAAAAACTCTAATTGGATTAGAATAAGCCTAGGGAGGACGAAAAGGACCTAAATGTTCAACCAATGACACAAAATCACTTGTTGGATGCACAAGATTGATTAAAAAACCCTAACTGGATTAGAATAAGCCTAGAGAGGACGAAAATGACCAAAATGTTCAACCAATGACACAAAATCACTTATTGGATGCACATGATTGGTTAAAATCCCTAATTGGATTAGAATAAGCCTAGAGAGGACGAAAATGACCTAAATGTTCAACCAATGACACAAAATCACTTACAGGATGCACAAGATTGGTTAAAAACCCTAATTGGAATAGAATAAGCCTAGAGATGACGAAAATGACTTAAATGTTCAACCAATGACACAAAATCACTTACAGGATGCACAAGATTGGTTAAAAACCCTAATTGGATTAGAATAAGCCTAAGGAGGACGAAATTGACCTAAATTTTAAACCAATGACACAAACGAACTTATTGAATGCACAAGATTGGTTAAAAACCCTAATTGGATTACAATACGCCTAGGGAGGACGAAAATGACCAAAATGTTCAACTAATGACACAAAATCACTTATTGGATGCACAAGATTGGTTAAAATCCCTAATTGGATTAGAATAAGCCTAGAGAGGACGAAAATGACCTAAATGTTCAACCAATGACACAAAATCACTTACAGGATGCACAAGATTAGTTAAAAACCCTAATTGGATTAGAATAAGCCTAGAGAGGACGAAAATGAGCAAAATATTCAACCAATGACACAAAATCACTTGTTGGATGCACAAGATTGATTAAAAAACCCTAATTGGATTAGAATAAACCTAGGGAGGACGAAAATGACCAAAATGTTTAACTAATGACACAAAATCACTTATTGGATGCACAAGATTGGTTAAAATCCCTAATTGGATTAGAATAAGCCTAGAGAGGACGAAAATGACCTAAATGTTCAACCAATGACACAAAATCACTTACAGGATGCACAAGATTAGTTAAAAACCCTAATTGGATTAGAATAAGCCTAGAGAGGACGAAAATGACATAAATGTTCAACCAATGACACAAAATCACTTATTGGATGCACAAGATTGGTTAAAAACCCTAATTGGATTAGAATAAGCCTAGAGAGGACGAAAATGACCTAAATGTTCAACCAATGACACAAAATCACTTATTGGATGCACAAGATTGATTAAAAACCCTAATTGGATTAGAATAAGCCTAGGGAGGACGAAAATGACCAAAATGTTCAACCAATGACGCAAAATCACTGATTGGAT
Organism: Cicer chorassanicum; assembly: GCA_037974735.1. Taxonomy (NCBI): domain Eukaryota; kingdom Viridiplantae; phylum Streptophyta; class Magnoliopsida; order Fabales; family Fabaceae; genus Cicer; species Cicer chorassanicum. Next base: position 14,918,085 of record JBBPBP010009780.1, read on the forward strand.
GCACAAGATTGGTTAAAAACCCTGATTGGATTAGAATAAGCCTAGAGAGGACGTAAATAACCTAAATGTTCAACCAATGATACAAAATAACTTATTGGATGCACAAGAATGGTTAAAAACCCTTATTGGATTAGAATAAGCCTAGGGAGGACGAAAATGACCAAAATGTTCAACCAATGACACAAAATAACTTATTGGATGCACAAGATTGGATAAAAACCCTAATTGGATTAAATAAGCCTAGATAGGACGAAAATGACATAAATGTTCAACCAATGACACAAAATCACTTATTGGATGCACAAGATTGGTTAAAAACTCTAATTGGATTAGAATAAGCCTAGGGAGGACGAAAAGGACCTAAATGTTCAACCAATGACACAAAATCACTTGTTGGATGCACAAGATTGATTAAAAAACCCTAACTGGATTAGAATAAGCCTAGAGAGGACGAAAATGACCAAAATGTTCAACCAATGACACAAAATCACTTATTGGATGCACATGATTGGTTAAAATCCCTAATTGGATTAGAATAAGCCTAGAGAGGACGAAAATGACCTAAATGTTCAACCAATGACACAAAATCACTTACAGGATGCACAAGATTGGTTAAAAACCCTAATTGGAATAGAATAAGCCTAGGGAGGACGAAAATGACCAAAATGTTCACCTAATGACACAAAATCACTTATTGGATGCACAAGATTGGTTAAAATCCCTAATTGGATTAGAATAAGCCTAGAGAGGACGAAAATGACCTAAATGTTCAACCAATGACACAAAATCACTTACAGGATGCACAAGATTAGTTAAAAACCCTAATTGGATTAGAATAAGCCTAGAGAGGACGAAAATGACATAAATGTTCAACCAATGACACAAAATCACTTATTGGATGCACAAGATTGGTTAAAAACCCTAATTGGATTAGAATAAGCCTAGAGAGGACGAAAATGACCTAAATGTTCAACCAATGACACAAAATCACTTATTGGATGCACAAGATTGATTAAAAACCCTAATTGGATTAGAATAAGCCTAGGGAGGACGAAAATGACCAAAATGTTCAACCAATGACACAAAATCACTTATTGGATGCACAAGATTGGTTAAAAACCCTAATTGGATTAGAATAAGCTTAGAGAGGACGTAAATGACCTAAATGTTCAACCAATGATACAAAATAACTTATTGGATGCACAAGAATGGTTAAAAACCCTAATTGGATTAGAATAAGCCTAGGGAGGACGAAAATGACCTAAATTTTAAACCAATGACATAAACGAACTTATTGGATGCACAAGATTGGTTAAAAACCCTAATTGGATTACAATACGCCTAGGGAGGACGAAAATGACCTAAATGTTCAACCAATGATACAAAATCACTATTGGATGCACAAGATTGGTTAAAAACCCTAATTGGATTAGAATATGCCTATGGAGGACAAAAATGAGCAAAAATTTCAACCAATGACACAAAATCACTTATTGGATGCACAAGATTGGTAAAAATCCCTAATTGGATTAGAATAAGCCTAGAGAGGACGAAAATGACATATATGTTTAATCAATGACACAAAATCACTTAATGGATGCACAAGATTGGTTAAAAACTCTAATTGGATTAAAATAAGCCTAGGGAAGACGAAAAGGACCTAAATGTTCAACCAATGACACAAAATCACTTGTTGGATGCACAAGATTGAGTAAAAAACCCTAATTGGATTAGAATAAGCCTAGGGAGGACGAAAATGACCAAAATGTTCAACCAATGACACAAAATCACTTATTGGATGCACAAGATTGGTTAAAATCCCTAATTGGATTAGAATAAGCCTAGAGAGGACGAAAATGACCTAAATGTTCAACCAATGACACAAAATCACTTATTGGATGCACAAGATTGATTAAAAACCCTAATTGGATTAGAATAAGCCTAGGGAGGACGAAAATGACCAAAATGTTCAACCAATGACGCAAAATCACTTATTGGATGCACAAGATTGGTTAAAAACCCTGATTGGATTAGAATAAGCCTAGAGAAGACGTAAATGACCTATATGTTCAACCAATGATACAAAATAACTTATTGGATGCACAAGAATGGTTAAAAACCCTAATTGGATTAGAATAAGCCTAGGGAGGACGAAAATGACCAAAATGTTCAACCAATGACACAAAATCACTTATTGGATGCACAAGATTGGTTAAAATCCCTAATTGGATTAGAATAAGCCAAGAGAGGACGAAAATGACCTAAATGTTCAACCAATTACACCAAATCACTTACAGGATGCACAAGATTAGTTAAAAACCCTAATTGGATTAGAATAAGCCTAGAGAGGACGAAAATGACATAAATGTTCAAACAATGACACAAAATCACTTATTGGATGCACAAGATTGGTTAAAAACTCTAATTGGATTAGAATAAGCCTAGGGAGGACGAAAATGACCTAAATGTTCAACCAATGACACAAAATCACATATTGGATGCACAAGATTGGTTAAAAACCCTAATTGGATTAGAATAAGCCTAGAGAGGACGAAAATGATATAAATGTTAAACCAATGACACAAAATAACTTATTGGATGCACAAAGATTGATTCAAAACCCTAATTGGATTAGAATAAGCCTAGGGAGGACGAAAATGACCAAAATGTTCAACCAATGACACAAAATCACTTATTGGATGCACAAGATTGGTAAAAATGCCTAATTGGATTAGAATAAGCCTAGAGAGGACGAAAATGACATAAATGTTTAACCAATGACAATAAATCACTTATTGGATGCACAAGATTGGTTAAAAACTCTAATTCGATTAGAATAATCCTAGATAGGACGAAAATGACGTAAATGTTCAACCAATGACACAAAATCACTTATTGGATGCACAAGATTGGTTAAAAACTCTAATTGGATTAGAATAAGCCTAGGGAGGACGAAAAGGACCTAAATGTTCAACCAATGACACAAAATCACTTGTTGGATGCACAACATTGATTAAAAAACCCTAATTGGATTAGAATAAGCCTAGGGAGGACGAAAATGACAAAAATGTTCAACCAATGACACAAAATCACTTATTGGATGCACAAGATTGGTTAAAATCCCTAATTGGATTAGAATAAGCCTAGAGAGGACGAAAATGACCTAAATGTTCAACCAATGACACAAAATCACTTACAGGATGCACAAGATTAGTTAAAAACCCTAATTGGATTAGAATAAGCCTAGAGAGGACGAAAATGACATAAATGTTCAACCAATGACACAAATCACTTATTGGATGCACAAGAATGGTTAAAAACACTAATTGGATTAGAATAAGCCTAGGGAGGACGAAAATGACCTAAATATTCAACCAATGAAACAAAATCACTTATTGGATGCACAAGATTGGTTAAAAACCCTAATTGGATTAGAATAAGCCTAGAGAGGACGAAAATGACCTAAATGTTCAACCAATGACACAAAATCACTTATTGGATGCACAAGATTGGTTAAAAACCCTAATTGGATTAGAATAAGCCTAGAGAGGACGAAAATGACCTAAATGTTCAACCAATGACACAAAATCACTTATTGGATGCACAAGATTGGTTAAAAACCCTAATTGGATTAGAATAAGCCTAGGGAGGACGAAAATGACCTAAATGTTCAACTAATGACACAAAATCACTTATTGGATGCCCAAGATTGGTTAAAAACCCTAATTGGATTAGAATAAGCCTAGGGAGGACGAAAATGACCTAAATGTTCAACCAATGACACAAAATCACTTATTGGATGCACAAGATTGGTTAAAAACCCTAATTGGATTAGAATAAGCCTAGGGAGGAATAAAATGACCTAAATGTTCAACCAATGATACAAAATAACTTATTGGATGCACAAGATTGGTTAAAAACCCTAATTAAATTAGAATAAGCCTAAGGAGGACAAAAATGACCTAAATGTTCAACCAATGACACAAACGCACTTATTGGAAGCACAAGATTGGTTAAAAACCCTAATTGGATTACAATAAGCCTAGGGAGGACGAAAATGAGCTAAATGTTCAACTAATGACACAAAATCAATTATTGGATGCACAAGATTGGTTAAAAACCCTAATTGGATTAGAATAAGCCTAGGGAGGACGAAAATGACCTAAATGTTCAACCAATGACACAAAATCACTTATTGGATGCACAAGATTGGTTAAAAACTCTAATTGGATTAGAATAAGCCTAGGGAGGACGAAAATGACCTAAATGTTCAACCAATGACACAAAATCACTTATTGGATGCACAAGATTGGTTAAAATCCCTAATTGGATTAGAATAAGCCAAGAGAGGACGAAAATGACCTAAATGTTCAACCAATGACACAAAATCACTTACAGGATGCACAAGATTAGTTAAAAACCCTAATTGGATTAGAATAAGCCTAGAGAGGACGAAAATGACATAAATGTTCAACCAATGACACAAAATCACTTATTGGTTGCACAAGATTGGTTAAAAACTCTAATTGGATTAGAATAAGCCTAGGGAGAACGAAAATGACCTAAATGTTCAACAAATGACACAAAATCACTTATTGGATGCACAAGCTTGATTAAAAACCCTAATTGGATTAGAATAAGCCTAGGGAGGACGAAAATGACCAAAATGTTCAACCAATGACACAAAACACTTATTGGATGCACAAGATTTGTTAAAACCCCTAATTGGATTAGAATAAGCCTAGAGAGGACGAAAATGACATAAATGTTCAACCAATGACACAAAATCACTTATTGGATGCACAAGATTGGTTAAACACTCTAATTGGATTAGAATAAGCCAAGAGAGGACGAAAATGACCTAAATGTTCAACCAATGACACAAAATCACTTACAGGATGCACAAGATTAGTTAAAAACCCTAATTGGATTAGAATAAGCCTAGAGAGGACGAAAATGACATAAATGTTCAACCAATGACACAAAATCACTTATTGGATGCACAAGAATGGTTAAAAACACTAATTGGATTAGAATAAGCCTAGGGAGGACGAAAATGACCTAAATATTCAACCAATGAAACAAAATCACTTATTGGATGCACAAGATTGGTTAAAAACCCTAATTGGATTAGAATAAGCCTAGAGAGGACGAAAATGACCTAAATGTTCAACCAATGACACAAAATCACTTATTGGATGCACAAGATTGATTAAAAACCCTAATTGGATTAGAATAAGCCTAGGGAGGACGAAAATGACCAAAATGTTCAACCAATGACGCAAAATCACTTATTGGATGCACAAGATTGGTTAAAAACCCTGATTGGATTAGAATAAGCCTAGAGAGGACGTAAATGACCTAAATGTTCAACCAATGATACAAAATAACTTATTGGATGCACAAGAATGGTTAAAAACCCTAATTGGATTAGAATAAGCCTAGGGAGGACGAAAATGACCAAAATGTTCAACCAATGACACCAAATCACTTATTGGATGCACAAGATTGGATAAAAACCCTAATTGGATTAAATAAGCCTAGAGAGGACGAAAATGACCTAAATGTTCAACCAATGACACAAAATCACTTACAGGATGCACAAGATTAGTTAAAAACCCTAATTGGATTAGAATAAGCCTAGAGAGGACGAAAATGAGCAAAATATTCAACCAATGACACAAAATCACTTGTTGGATGCACAAGATTGATTAAAAAACCCTAATTGGATTAGAATAAACCTAGGGAGGACGAAAATGACCAAAATGTTTAACTAATGACACAAAATCACTTATTGGATGCACAAGATTGGTTAAAATCCCTAATTGGATTAGAATAAGCCTAGAGAGGACGAAAATGACCTAAATGTTCAACCAATGACACAAAATCACTTACAGGATGCACAAGATTAGTTAAAAACCCTAATTGGATTAGAATAAGCCTAGAGAGGACGAAAATGACATAAATGTTCAACCAATGACACAAAATCACTTATTGGATGCACAAGATTGGTTAAAAACTCTAATTGGATTAGAATAAGCCTAGGGAGGACGAAAATGACCTAAATGTTCAACCAATGACACAAAACCACTTATTGGATGCACAAGATTGGTTAAAAACCCTAATTGGATTAGAATAAGCCTAGAGAGGACGAAAATGACCTAAATGTTCAACCAATGACACAAAATCACTTATTGGATGCACAAGATTGATTAAAAACCCTAATTGGATTAGAATAAGCCTAGGGAGGACGAAAATGACCAAAATGTTCAACCAATGACGCAAAATCACTGATTGGATGCACAAGATTGGTTAAAAACCCTGATTGGATTAGAATAAGCCTAGAGAGGACGTAAATAACCTAAATGTTCAACCAATGATACAAAATAACTTATTGGATGCACAAGAATGGTTAAAAACCCTTATTGGATTAGAATAAGCCTAGGGAGGACGAAAATGACCAAAATGTTCAACCAATGACACAAAATCACTTATTGGATGCACAAGATTGGATAAAAACCCTAATTGGATTAAATAAGCCTAGATAGGACGAAAATGACATAAATGTTCAACCAATGACACAAAATCACTTATTGGATGCACAAGATTGGTTAAAAACTCTAATTGGATTAGAATAAGCCTAGGGAGGACGAAAAGGACCTAAATGTTCAACCAATGACACAAAATAACTTGTTGGATGCACAAGATTGATTAAAAAACCCTAACTGGATTAGAATAAGCCTAGAGAGGACGAAAATGACCAAAATGTTCAACCAATGACACAAAATCACTTATTGGATGCACATGATTGGTTAAAATCCCTAATTGGATTAGAATAAGCCTAGAGAGGACGAAAATGACCTAAATGTTCAACCAATGACACAAAATCACTTACAGGATGCACAAGATTGGTTAAAAACCCTAATTGGAATAGAATAAGCCTAGAGATGACGAAAATGACTTAAATGTTCAACCAATGACACAAAATCACTTACAGGATGCACAAGATTGGATTAAAAACCCTAATTGGATTAGAATAAGCCTAAGGAGGACGAAATTGACCTAAATTTTAAACCAATGACACAAACGAACTTATTGAATGCACAAGATTGGTTAAAAACCCTAATTGGATTACAATACGCCTAGGGAGGACGAATAACCAAAATGTTCAACTAATGACACAAAATCACTTATTGGATGCACAAGATTGGTTAAAATCCCTAATTGGATTAGAATAAGCCTAGAGAGGACGAAAATGACCTAAATGTGCAACCAATGACACAAAATCACTTACAGGATGCACATGATTAGTTAAAAACCCTAATTGGATTAGAATAAGCCTAGAGACGACGAAAATGACATAAATGTTCAACCAATGACACAAAATCACTTATTGGATGCACAAGATTGGTTAAAAACTCTAATTGGACTAGAATAATCCTAGGGAGGACGAAAATGACCTAAATGTTCAACCAATGACACAAAATCAATTATTGGATGCACAAGATTGGTTAAAAACCCTAATTGGATTAGAATAAGCCTAGAGAGGACGAAAATGACCTAAATGTTCAACCAATGACACAAAATCACTTATTGGATGCACAAGATTGATTAAAAACCCTAATTGGATTAGAATAAGCCTAGGGAGGACGAAAATGACCAAAATGTTCAACCAATGACGCAAAATCACTTATTGGATGCACAAGATTGGTTAAAAACCCTGATTGGATTAGAATAAGCCTAGAGAGGACGTAAATGACCTAAATGTTCAACCAATGATACAAAATAACTTATTGGATGCACAAGAATGGTTAAAAACCCTAATTGGATTAGAATAAGCCTAGGGAGGACGAAAATGACCAAAATGTTCAACCAATGACACCAAATCACTTATTGGATGCACAAGATTGGATAAAAACCCTAATTGGATTAAATAAGCCTAGAGAGGACGAAAATGACCTAAATGTTCAACCAATGACACAAAATCACTTACAGGATGCACAAGATTAGTTAAAAACCCTAATTGGATTAGAATAAGCCTAGAGAGGACGAAAATGAGCAAAATATTCAACCAATGACACAAAATCACTTGTTGGATGCACAAGATTGATTAAAAAACCCTAATTGGATTAGAATAAGCCTAGGGAGGACGAAAATGACCAAAATGTTCAACTAATGACACAAAATCACTTATTGGATGCACAAGATTGGTTAAAATCCCTAATTGGATTAGAATAAGCCTAGAGAGGACGAAAATGACCTAAATGTTCAACCAATGACACAAAATCACTTACAGGATGCACAAGATTAGTTAAAAACCCTAATTGGATTAGAATAAGCCTAGAGAGGACGAAAATGACATAAATGTTCAACCAATGACACAAAATCACTTATTGGATGCACAAGATTGGTTAAAAACTCTAATTGGATTAGAATAAGCCTAGGGAGGACGAAAATGACCTAAATGTTCAACCAATGACACAAAACCACTTATTGGATGCACAAGATTGGTTAAAAACCCTAATTGGATTAGAATAAGCCTAGAGAGGACGAAAATGACCTAAATGTTCAACCAATGACACAAAATCACTTATTGGATGCACAAGATTGATTAAAAACCCTAATTGGATTAGAATAAGCCTAGGGAGGACGAAAATGACCAAAATGTTCAACCAATGACGCAAAATCACTGATTGGATGCACAAGATTGGTTAAAAACCCTGATTGGATTAGAATAAGCCTAGAGAGGACGTAAATAACCTAAATGTTCAACCAATGATACAAAATAACTTATTGGATGCACAAGAATGGTTAAAAACCCTTATTGGATTAGAATAAGCCTAGGGAGGACGAAAATGACCAAAATGTTCAACCAATGACACAAAATCACTTATTGGATGCACAAGATTGGATAAAAATCCTAATTGGATTAAATAAGCCTAGATAGGACGAAAATGACATAAATGTTCAACCAATGACACAAAATCACTTATTGGATGCACAAGATTGGTTAAAAACTCTAATTGGATTAGAATAAGCCTAGGGAGGACGAAAAGGACCTAAATGTTCAACCAATGACACAAAATCACTTGTTGGATGCACAAGATTGATTAAAAAACCCTAACTGGATTAGAATAAGCCTAGAGAGGACGAAAATGACCAAAATGTTCAACCAATGACACAAAATCACTTATTGGATGCACATGATTGGTTAAAATCCCTAATTGGATTAGAATAAGCCTAGAGAGGACGAAAATGACCTAAATGTTCAACCAATGACACAAAATCACTTACAGGATGCACAAGATTGGTTAAAAACCCTAATTGGAATAGAATAAGCCTAGAGATGACGAAAATGACTTAAATGTTCAACCAATGACACAAAATCACTTACAGGATGCACAAGATTGGTTAAAAACCCTAATTGGATTAGAATAAGCCTAAGGAGGACGAAATTGACCTAAATTTTAAACCAATGACACAAACGAACTTATTGAATGCACAAGATTGGTTAAAAACCCTAATTGGATTACAATACGCCTAGGGAGGACGAAAATGACCAAAATGTTCAACTAATGACACAAAATCACTTATTGGATGCACAAGATTGGTTAAAATCCCTAATTGGATTAGAATAAGCCTAGAGAGGACGAAAATGACCTAAATGTGCAACCAATGACACAAAATCACTTACAGGATGCACAAGATTGGTTAAAAACCCTAATTGGATTAGAATAAGCCTAGAGAGGACGTAAATGACCTAAATGTTCAACCAATGATACAAAATAACTTATTGGATGCACAAGAATGGTTAAAAACCCTAATTGGATTAGAATAAGCCTAGGGAGGACGAAAATGACCAAAATGTTCAACCAATGACACCAAATCACTTATTGGATGCACAAGATTGGATAAAAACCCTAATTGGATTAAATAAGCCTAGAGAGGACGAAAATGACCTAAATGTTCAACCAATGACACAAAATCACTTACAAGATGCACAAGATTAGTTAAAAACCCTAATTGGATTAGAATAAGCCTAGAGAGGACGAAAATGAGCAAAATATTCAACCAATGACACAAAATCACTTGTTGGATGCACAAGATTGATTAAAAAACCCTAATTGGATTAGAATAAGCCTAGGGAGGACGAAAATGACCAAAATGTTTAACTAATGACACAAAATCACTTATTGGATGCACAAGATTGGTTAAAATCCCTAATTGGATTAGAATAAGCCTAGAGAGGACGAAAATGACCTAAATGTTCAACCAATGACACAAAATCACTTACAGGATGCACAAGATTAGTTAAAAACCCTAATTGGATTAGAATAAGCCTAGAGAGGACGAAAATGACATAAATGTTCAACCAATGACACAAAATCACTTATTGGATGCACAAGATTGGTTAAAAACTCTAATTGGATTAGAATAAGCCTAGGGAGGACGAAAATGACCTAAATGTTCAACCAATGACACAAAACCACTTATTGGATGCACAAGATTGGTTAAAAACCCTAATTGGATTAGAATAAGCCTAGAGAGGACGAAAATGACCTAAATGTTCAACCAATGACACAAAATCACTTATTGGATGCACAAGATTGATTAAAAACCCTAATTGGATTAGAATAAGCCTAGGGAGGACGAAAATGACCAAAATGTTCAACCAATGACGCAAAATCACTGATTGGATGCACAAGATTGGTTAAAAACCCTGATTGGATTAGAATAAGCCTAGAGAGGACGTAAATAACCTAAATGTTCAACCAATGATACAAAATAACTTATTGGATGCACAAGAATGGTTAAAAACCCTTATTGGATTAGAATAAGCCTAGGGAGGACGAAAATGACCAAAATGTTCAACCAATGACACAAAATAACTTATTGGATGCACAAGATTGGATAAAAACCCTAATTGGATTAAATAAGCCTAGATAGGACGAAAATGACATAAATGTTCAACCAATGACACAAAATCACTTATTGGATGCACAAGATTGGTTAAAAACTCTAATTGGATTAGAATAAGCCTAGGGAGGACGAAAAGGACCTAAATGTTCAACCAATGACACAAAATCACTTGTTGGATGCACAAGATTGATTAAAAAACCCTAACTGGATTAGAATAAGCCTAGAGAGGACGAAAATGACCAAAATGTTCAACCAATGACACAAAATCACTTATTGGATGCACATGATTGGTTAAAATCCCTAATTGGATTAGAATAAGCCTAGAGAGGACGAAAATGACCTAAATGTTCAACCAATGACACAAAATCACTTACAGGATGCACAAGATTGGTTAAAAACCCTAATTGGAATAGAATAAGCCTAGGGAGGACGAAAATGACCAAAATGTTCACCTAATGACACAAAATCACTTATTGGATGCACAAGATTGGTTAAAATCCCTAATTGGATTAGAATAAGCCTAGAGAGGACGAAAATGACCTAAATGTTCAACCAATGACACAAAATCACTTACAGGATGCACAAGATTAGTTAAAAACCCTAATTGGATTAGAATAAGCCTAGAGAGGACGAAAATGACATAAATGTTCAACCAATGACACAAAATCACTTATTGGATGCACAAGATTGGTTAAAAACCCTAATTGGATTAGAATAAGCCTAGAGAGGACGAAAATGACCTAAATGTTCAACCAATGACACAAAATCACTTATTGGATGCACAAGATTGATTAAAAACCCTAATTGGATTAGAATAAGCCTAGGGAGGACGAAAATGACCACAATGTTCAACCAATGACACAAAATCACTTATTGGATGCACAAGATTGGTTAAAAACCCTAATTGGATTAGAATAAGCCTAGAGAGGACGTAAATGACCTAAATGTTCAACCAATGATACAAAATAACTTATTGGATGCACAAGAATGGTTAAAAACCCTAATTGGATTAGAATAAGCCTAGGGAGGACGAAAATGACCTAAATTTTAAACCAATGACACAAACGAACTTATTGGATGCACAAGATTGGTTAAAAACCCTAATTGGATTACAATACGCCTAGGGAGGACGAAAATGACCTAAATGTTCAACCAATGATACAAAATCACTATTGGATGCACAAGATTGGTTAAAAACCCTAATTGGATTAGAATATGCCTAGGGAGGACAAAAATGACCAAAATGTTCAACCAATGACACAAAATCACTTATTCGATGCACAAGATTAGTTAAAAACCCTAATTGGATTAGAATAAGCCTAGAGAGGACGAAAATGACCTAAATGTTCAACCAATGACACAAAATCACTTACAGGATGCACAAGATTGGTTAAAAACCCTAATTGGATTAGAATAAGCCTATGGAGGACAAAAATGAGCAAAAATTTCAACCAATGACACAAAATCACTTATTGGATGCACAAGATTGGTAAAAATCCCTAATTGGATTAGAATAAGCCTAGAGAGGACGAAAATGACATATATGTTTAATCAATGACACAAAATCACTTAATGGATGCACAAGATTGGTTAAAAACTCTAATTGGATTAAAATAAGCCTAGGGAAGACGAAAAGGACCTAAATGTTCAACCAATGACACAAAATCACTTGTTGGATGCACAAGATTGATTAAAAAACCCTAATTGGATTAGAATAAGCCTAGGGAGGACGAAAATGACCAAAATGTTCAACCAATGACACAAAATCACTTATTGGATGCACAAGATTGGTTAAAATCCCTAATTGGATTAGAATAAGCCTAGAGAGGACGAAAATGACCTAAATGATCAACCAATGACACAAAATCACTTACAGGATGCACAAGATTAGTTAAAAACCCTAATTGGATTAGAATAAGCCTAGAGAGGACGAAAATGAGCAAAATATTCAACCAATGACACAAAATCACTTGTTGGATGCACAAGATTGATTAAAAAACCCTAATTGGATTAGAATAAGCCTAGGGAGGACGAAAATGACCAAAATGTTCAACTAATGACACAAAATCACTTATTGGATGCACAAGATTGGTTAAAATCCCTAATTGGATTAGAATAAGCCTAGAGAGGACGAAAATGACCTAAATGTTCAACCAATGACACAAAATCACTTACAGGATGCACAAGATTAGTTAAAAACCCTAATTGGATTAGAATAAGCCTAGAGAGGACGAAAATGACATAAATGTTCAACCAATGACACAAAATCACTTATTGGATGCACAAGATTGGTTAAAAACTCTAATTGGATTAGAATAAGCCTAGGGAGGACGAAAATGACATAAATGTTCAACCAATGACACAAAATCACTTATTGGATGCACAAGATTGGTTAAAAACCCTAATTGGATTAGAATAAGCCTAGAGAGGACGAAAATGACCTAAATGTTCAACCAATGACACAAAATCACTTATTGGATGCACAAGATTGATTAAAAACCCTAATTGGATTAGAATAAGCCTAGGGAGGACGAAAATGACCACAATGTTCAACCAATGACACAAAATCACTTATTGGATGCACAAGATTGGTTAAAAACCCTAATTGGATTAGAATAAGCCTAGAGAGGACGTAAATGACCTAAATGTTCAACCAATGATACAAAATAACTTATTGGATGCACAAGAATGGTTAAAAACCCTAATTGGATTAGAATAAGCCTAGGGAGGACGAAAATGACCTAAATTTTAAACCAATGACACAAACGAACTTATTGGATGCACAAGATTGGTTAAAAACCCTAATTGGATTACAATACGCCTAGGGAGGACGAAAATGACCTAAATGTTCAACCAATGATACAAAATCACTATTGGATGCACAAGATTGGTTAAAAACCCTAATTGGATTAGAATATGCCTAGGGAGGACGAAAATGACCAAAATGTTCAACCAATGACACAAAATCACTAATTCGATGCACAAGATTAGTTAAAAACCCTAATTGGATTAGAATAAGCCTAGAGAGGACGAAAATGACCTAAATGTTCAACCAATGACACAAAATCACTTATAGGATGCACAAGATTGGTTAAAAACCCTAATTGGATTAGAATAAGCCTATGGAGGACAAAAATGAGCAAAAATTTCAACCAATGACACAAAATCACTTATTGGATGCACAAGAGTGGTAAAAATCCCTAATTGGATTAGAATAAGCCTAGAGAGGACGAAAATGACATATAAGTTTAATCAATGACACCAAATCACTTAATGGATGCACAAGATTGGTTAAAAACTCTAATTGGATTAAAATAAGCCTAGGGAAGACGAAAAGGACCTAAATGTTCAACCAATGACACAAAATCACTTGTTGGATGCACAAGATTGATTAAAAAACCCTAATTGGATTAGAATAAGCCTAGGGAGGACGAAAATGACCAAAATGTTCAACCAATGACACAAAATCACTTATTGGATGCACAAGATTGGTTAAAAACCCTAATTGGATTAGAATAAGCCTAGAGAGGACGAAAATGACCTAAATGTTCAACCAATGACACAAAATCACTTACAGGATGCACAAGATTGGTTAAAAACCCTAATTGGATTAGAATAAGCCTATGGAGGACGAAAATGAGCAAAAATTTCAACCAATGACACAAAATCACTTATTGGATGCACAAGATTGGTAAAAATCCCTAATTGGATTAGAATAAGCCTAGAGAAGACGAAAATGACATAAACGTTTAATCTATGACACAAAATCACTTATTGGATGCACAAGATTGGTTAAAAACTCTAATTGGATTAAAATAAGCCTAGGGAAGATGAAAAGGACCTAAATGTTCAACCAATGACACAAAATCACTTGTTGGATGCACAAGATTGATTAAAAAACCCTAATTGGATTAGAATAAGCCTAGGGAGGACGAAAATGACCAAAATGTTCAACCAATGACACAAAATCACTTATTGGATGCACAAGATTGGTTAAAATCCCTAATTGGATTAGAATAAGCCTAGAGAGGACGAAAATGACCTAAATGTTCAACCAATGACACAAAATCACTTATTGGATGCACAAGATTGATTAAAAACCCTAATTGGATTAGAATAAGCCTAGGGAGGACGAAAATGACCAAAATGTTCAACCAATGACGCAAAATCACTTATTGGATGCACAAGATTGGTTAAAAACCCTGATTGGATTAGAATAAGCCTAGAGAGGACGTAAATGACCTAAATGTTCAACCAATGATACAAAATAACTTATTGGATGCACAAGAATGGTTAAAAACCCTAATTGGATTAGAATAAGCCTAGGGAGGACGAAAATGACATAAATGTTCAACCAATGACACAAAATCACTTATTGGATGCACAAGATTGGTTAAAAACCCTAATTGGATTAGAATAAGCCTAGGGAGGACGAAAATGACATAAATGTTCAACCAATGACACAAAATCACTTATTGGATGCACAAGATTGGTTTAAAACCCTAATTGGATTAGAATAAGCCTAGAGAGGACGAAAATGACCTAAATGTTCAACCAATGACACAAAATCACTTATTGGATGCACAAGATTGATTAAAAACCCTAATTGGATTAGAATAAGCCTAGGGAGGACGAAAATGACCAAAATGTTTAACCAATGACACAAAATCACTTATTGGATGCACAAGATTGGTTAAAAACCCTAATTGGATTAGAATAAGCCTAGAGAGGACGTAAATGACCTAAATGTTCAACCAATGATACAAAATAACTTATTGGATGCACAAGAATGGTTAAAAACCCTAATTGGATTAGAATAAGCCTAGGGAGGACGAAAATGACCTAAATTTTAAACCAATGACACAAACGAACTTATTGGATGCACAAGATTGGTTAAAAACCCTAATTGGATTACAATACGCCTAGGGAGGACGAAAATGACCTAAATGTTCAACCAATGATACAAAATCACTATTGGATGCACAAGATTGGTTAAAAACCCTAATTGGATTAGAATATGCCTAGGGAGGACGAAAATGACCAAAATGTTCAACCAATGACACAAAATCACTAATTCGATGCACAAGATTAGTTAAAAACCCTAATTGGATTAGAATAAGCCTAGAGAGGACGAAAATGACCTAAATGTTCAACCAATGACACAAAATCACTTATAGGATGCACAAGATTGGTTAAAAACCCTAATTGGATTAGAATAAGCCTATGGAGGACAAAAATGAGCAAAAATTTCAACCAATGACACAAAATCACTTATTGGATGCACAAGAGTGGTAAAAATCCCTAATTGGATTAGAATAAGCCTAGAGAGGACGAAAATGACATATAAGTTTAATCAATGACACCAAATCACTTAATGGATGCACAAGATTGGTTAAAAACTCTAATTGGATTAAAATAAGCCTAGGGAAGACGAAAAGGACCTAAATGTTCAACCAATGACACAAAATCACTTGTTGGATGCACAAGATTGATTAAAAAACCCTAATTGGATTAGAATAAGCCTAGGGAGGACGAAAATGACCAAAATGTTCAACCAATGACACAAAATCACTTATTGGATGCACAAGATTGGTTAAAAACCCTAATTGGATTAGAATAAGCCTAGAGAGGACGAAAATGACCTAAATGTTCAACCAATGACACAAAATCACTTACAGGATGCACAAGATTAGTTAAAAACCCTAATTGGATTAGAATAAGCCTAGAGAGGACGAAAATGACATAAATGTTCAACCAATGACACAAAATCACTTATTGGATGCACAAGATTGGTTAAAAACTCTAATTGGATTAGAATAAGCCTAGGGAGGACGAAAATGACATAAATGTTCAACCAATGACACAAAATCACTTATTGGATGCACAAGATTGGTTAAAAACCCTAATTGGATTAGAATAAGCCTAGAGAGGACGAAAATGACCTAAATGTTCAACCAATGACACAAAATCACTTATTGGATGCACAAGATTGATTAAAAACCCTAATTGGATTAGAATAAGCCTAGGGAGGACGAAAATGACCAAAATGTTCAACCAATGACGCAAAATCACTGATTGGATGCACAAGATTGGTTAAAAACCCTGATTGGATTAGAATAAGCCTAGAGAGGACGTAAATAACCTAAATGTTCAACCAATGATACAAAATAACTTATTGGATGCACAAGAATGGTTAAAAACCCTTATTGGATTAGAATAAGCCTAGGGAGGACGAAAATGACCAAAATGTTCAACCAATGACACAAAATCACTTATTGGATGCACAAGATTGGATAAAAATCCTAATTGGATTAAATAAGCCTAGATAGGACGAAAATGACATAAATGTTCAACCAATGACACAAAATCACTTATTGGATGCACAAGATTGGTTAAAAACTCTAATTGGATTAGAATAAGCCTAGGGAGGACGAAAAGGACCTAAATGTTCAACCAATGACACAAAATCACTTGTTGGATGCACAAGATTGATTAAAAAACCCTAACTGGATTAGAATAAGCCTAGAGAGGACGAAAATGACCAAAATGTTCAACCAATGACACAAAATCACTTATTGGATGCACATGATTGGTTAAAATCCCTAATTGGATTAGAATAAGCCTAGAGAGGACGAAAATGACCTAAATGTTCAACCAATGACACAAAATCACTTACAGGATGCACAAGATTGGTTAAAAACCCTAATTGGAATAGAATAAGCCTAGAGATGACGAAAATGACTTAAATGTTCAACCAATGACACAAAATCACTTACAGGATGCACAAGATTGGTTAAAAACCCTAATTGGATTAGAATAAGCCTAAGGAGGACGAAATTGACCTAAATTTTAAACCAATGACACAAACGAACTTATTGAATGCACAAGATTGGTTAAAAACCCTAATTGGATTACAATACGCCTAGGGAGGACGAAAATGACCAAAATGTTCAACTAATGACACAAAATCACTTATTGGATGCACAAGATTGGTTAAAATCCCTAATTGGATTAGAATAAGCCTAGAGAGGACGAAAATGACCTAAATGTGCAACCAATGACACAAAATCACTTACAGGATGCACAAGATTGGTTAAAAACCCTAATTGGATTAGAATAAGCCTAGAGAGGACGTAAATGACCTAAATGTTCAACCAATGATACAAAATAACTTATTGGATGCACAAGAATGGTTAAAAACCCTAATTGGATTAGAATAAGCCTAGGGAGGACGAAAATGACCAAAATGTTCAACCAATGACACCAAATCACTTATTGGATGCACAAGATTGGATAAAAACCCTAATTGGATTAAATAAGCCTAGAGAGGACGAAAATGACCTAAATGTTCAACCAATGACACAAAATCACTTACAAGATGCACAAGATTAGTTAAAAACCCTAATTGGATTAGAATAAGCCTAGAGAGGACGAAAATGAGCAAAATATTCAACCAATGACACAAAATCACTTGTTGGATGCACAAGATTGATTAAAAAACCCTAATTGGATTAGAATAAGCCTAGGGAGGACGAAAATGACCAAAATGTTTAACTAATGACACAAAATCACTTATTGGATGCACAAGATTGGTTAAAATCCCTAATTGGATTAGAATAAGCCTAGAGAGGACGAAAATGACCTAAATGTTCAACCAATGACACAAAATCACTTACAGGATGCACAAGATTAGTTAAAAACCCTAATTGGATTAGAATAAGCCTAGAGAGGACGAAAATGACATAAATGTTCAACCAATGACACAAAATCACTTATTGGATGCACAAGATTGGTTAAAAACCCTAATTGGATTAGAATAAGCCTAGGGAGGACGAAAATGACATAAATGTTCAACCAATGACACAAAATCACTTATTGGATGCACAAGATTGGTTAAAAACCCTAATTGGATTAGAATAAGCCTAGAGAGGACGAAAATGACCTAAATGTTCAACCAATGACACAAAATCACTTATTGGATGCACAAGATTGATTAAAAACCCTAATTGGATTAGAATAAGCCTAGGGAGGACGAAAATGACCAAAATGTTCAACCAATGACGCAAAATCACTGATTGGATGCACAAGATTGGTTAAAAACCCTGATTGGATTAGAATAAGCCTAGAGAGGACGTAAATAACCTAAATGTTCAACCAATGATACAAAATAACTTATTGGATGCACAAGAATGGTTAAAAACCCTTATTGGATTAGAATAAGCCTAGGGAGGACGAAAATGACCAAAATGTTCAACCAATGACACAAAATAACTTATTGGATGCACAAGATTGGATAAAAACCCTAATTGGATTAAATAAGCCTAGATAGGACGAAAATGACATAAATGTTCAACCAATGACACAAAATCACTTATTGGATGCACAAGATTGGTTAAAAACTCTAATTGGATTAGAATAAGCCTAGGGAGGACGAAAAGGACCTAAATGTTCAACCAATGACACAAAATCACTTGTTGGATGCACAAGATTGATTAAAAAACCCTAACTGGATTAGAATAAGCCTAGAGAGGACGAAAATGACCAAAATGTTCAACCAATGACACAAAATCACTTATTGGATGCACATGATTGGTTAAAATCCCTAATTGGATTAGAATAAGCCTAGAGAGGACGAAAATGACCTAAATGTTCAACCAATGACACAAAATCACTTACAGGATGCACAAGATTGGTTAAAAACCCTAATTGGAATAGAATAAGCCTAGGGAGGACGAAAATGACCAAAATGTTCACCTAATGACACAAAATCACTTATTGGATGCACAAGATTGGTTAAAATCCCTAATTGGATTAGAATAAGCCTAGAGAGGACGAAAATGACCTAAATGTTCAACCAATGACACAAAATCACTTACAGGATGCACAAGATTAGTTAAAAACCCTAATTGGATTAGAATAAGCCTAGAGAGGACGAAAATGACATAAATGTTCAACCAATGACACAAAATCACTTATTGGATGCACAAGAATGGTTAAAAACACTAATTGGATTAGAATAAGCCTAGGGAGGACGAAAATGACCTAAATATTCAACCAATGAAACAAAATCACTTATTGGATGCACAAGATTGGTTAAAAACCCTAATTGGATTAGAATAAGCCTAGAGAGGACGAAAATGACCTAAATGTTCAACCAATGACACAAAATCACTTATTGGATGCACAAGATTGATTAAAAACCCTAATTGGATTAGAATAAGCCTAGGGAGGACGAAAATGACCAAAATGTTCAACCAATGACGCAAAATCACTTATTGGATGCACAAGATTGGTTAAAAACCCTGATTGGATTAGAATAAGCCTAGAGAGGACGTAAATGACCTAAATGTTCAACCAATGATACAAAATAACTTATTGGATGCACAAGAATGGTTAAAAACCCTAATTGGATTAGAATAAGCCTAGGGAGGACGAAAATGACCAAAATGTTCAACCAATGACACCAAATCACTTATTGGATGCACAAGATTGGATAAAAACCCTAATTGGATTAAATAAGCCTAGAGAGGACGAAAATGACCTAAATGTTCAACCAATGACACAAAATCACTTACAGGATGCACAAGATTAGTTAAAAACCCTAATTGGATTAGAATAAGCCTAGAGAGGACGAAAATGAGCAAAATATTCAACCAATGACACAAAATCACTTGTTGGATGCACAAGATTGATTAAAAAACCCTAATTGGATTAGAATAAGCCAAGGGAGGACGAAAATGACCAAAATGTTCAACCAATGACACAAAATCACTTGTTGGATGCACAAGATTGGTTAAAATCCCTAATTGGATTAGAATAAGCCTAGAGAGGACGAAAATGACCTAAATGTTCAACCAATGACACAAAATCACTTACAGGATGCACAAGATTAGTTAAAAACCCTAATTGGATTAGAATAAGCCTAGAGAGGACGAAAATGACATAAATGTTCAACCAATGACACAAAATCACTTATTGGATGCACAAGATTGGTTAAAAAC
>JBBPBP010009780.1:14944436-14963074 GCA_037974735.1 Cicer chorassanicum
CTAATTGGATTAGAATAAGCCTAGGGAGGACGAATATGACATAAATGTTCAACCAATGACACAAAATCACTTAATGGATGCACAAGATTGGTTAAAAACTCTAATTGGATTAAAATAAGCCTAGGGAAGACGAAAAGGACCTAAATGTTCAACCAATGACACAAAATCACTTGTTGGATGCACAAGATTGATTAAAAAACCCTAATTGGATTAGAATAAGCCTAGGGAGGACGAAAATGACCAAAATGTTCAACCAATGACACAAAATCACTTATTGGATGCACAAGATTGGTTAAAATCCCTAATTGGATTAGAATAAGCCTAGAGAGGACGAAAATGACCTAAATGTTCAACCAATGACACAAAATCACTTACAGGATGCACAAGATTAGTTAAAAACCCTAATTGGATTAGAATAAGCCTAGAGAGGACGAAAATGAGCAAAATATTCAACCAATGACACAAAATCACTTGTTGGATGCACAAGATTGATTAAAAAACCCTAATTGGATTAGAATAAGCCTAGGGAGGACGAAAATGACCAAAATGTTTAACTAATGACACAAAATCACTTATTGGATGCACAAGATTGGTTAAAATCCCTAATTGGATTAGAATAAGCCTAGAGAGGACGAAAATGACCTAAATGTTCAACCAATGACACAAAATCACTTACAGGATGCACAAGATTAGTTAAAAACCCTAATTGGATTAGAATAAGCCTAGAGAGGACGAAAATGACATAAATGTTCAACCAATGACACAAAATCACTTATTGGATGCACAAGCATGGTTAAAAACACTAATTGGATTAGAATAAGCCTAGGGAGGACGAAAATGACCTAAATGTTCAACCAATGACACAAAATCACTTATTGGATGCACAAGATTGGTTAAAAACCCTAATTGGATTAGAATAAGCCTAGAGAGGACGAAAATGACCTAAATGTTCAACCAATGACACAAAATCACTTATTGGATGCACAAGATTGATTAAAAACCCTAATTGGATTAGAATAAGCCTAGGGAGGACGAAAATGACCAAAATGTTCAACCAATGACGCAAAATCACTTATTGGATGCACAAGATTGGTTAAAAACCCTGATTGGATTAGAATAAGCCTAGAGAGGACGTAAATGACCTAAATGTTCAACCAATGATACAAAATAACTTATTGGATGCACAAGAATGGTTAAAAACCCTAATTGGATTAGAATAAGCCTAGGGAGGACGAAAATGACCAAAATGTTCAACCAATTACACCAAATCACTTATTGGATGCACAAGATTGGATAAAAACCCTAATTGGATTAAATAAGCCTAGAGAGGACGAAAATGACCTAAATGTTCAACCAATGACACAAAATCACTTACAGGATGCACAAGATTAGTTAAAAACCCTAATTGGATTAGAATAAGCCTAGAGAGGACGAAAATGAGCTAAATGTTCAACCAATGACACAAAATCACTTGTTGGATGCACAATATTGATTAAAAAACCCTAACTGGATTAGAATAAGCCTAGAGAGGACGAAAATGACCAAAATGTTCAACCAATGACACAAAATCACTTATTGGATGCACATGATTGGTTAAAATCCCTAACTGGATTAGAATAAGCCTAGAGAGGACGAAAATGACCTAAATGTTCAACCAATGACACAAAATCACTTACAGGATGCACAAGATTGGTTAAAAACACTAATTAGAATAGAATAAGCCTAGAGATGACGAAAATGACCTAAGTGTTCAACCAATGACACAAAATCACTTACAGGATGCACAAGATTGGTTAAAAACCCTAATTGGATTAGAATAAGCCTAAGGAGGACGAAATTGACCTAAATTTTAAACCAATGACACAAACGAACTTATTGAATGCACAAGATTGGTTAAAAACCCTAATTGGATTACAATACGCCTAGGGAGGACGAAAATGACCAAAATGTTCAACTAATGACACAAAATCACTTATTGGATGCACAAGATTGGTTAAAATCCCTAATTGGATTAGAATAAGCCTAGAGAGGACGAAAATGACCTAAATGTTCAACCAATGACACAAAATCACTTACAGGATGCACAAGATTAGTTAAAAACCCTAATTGGATTAGAATAAGCCTAGAGAGGACGAAAATGACATAAATGTTCAACCAATGACACAAATCACTTATTGGATGCACAAGAATGGTTAAAAACACTAATTGGATTAGAATAAGCCTAGGGAGGACGAAAATGACCTAAATATTCAACCAATGAAACAAAATCACTTATTGGATGCACAAGATTGGTTAAAAACCCTAATTGGATTAGAATAAGCCTAGAGAGGACGAAAATGACCTAAATGTTCAACCAATGACACAAAATCACTTATTGGATGCACAAGATTGGTTAAAAACCCTAATTGGATTAGAATAAGCCTAGAGAGGACGAAAATGACCTAAATGTTCAACCAATGACACAAAATCACTTATTGGATGCACAAGATTGATTAAAAACCCTAATTGGATTAGAATAAGCCTAGGGAGGACGAAAATGACCACAATGTTCAACCAATGACACAAAATCACTTATTGGATGCACAAGATTGGTTAAAAACCCTAATTGGATTAGAATAAGCCTAGAGAGGACGTAAATGACCTAAATGTTCAACCAATGATACAAAATAACTTATTGGATGCACAAGAATGGTTAAAAACCCTAATTGGATTAGAATAAGCCTAGGGAGGACGAAAATGACCTAAATTTTAAACCAATGACACAAACGAACTTATTGGATGCACAAGATTGGTTAAAAACCCTAATTGGATTACAATACGCCTAGGGAGGACGAAAATGACCTAAATGTTCAACCAATGATACAAAATCACTATTGGATGCACAAGATTGGTTAAAAACCCTAATTGGATTAGAATATGCCTAGGGAGGACGAAAATGACCAAAATGTTCAACCAATGACACAAAATCACTTATTCGATGCACAAGATTAGTTAAAAACCCTAATTGGATTAGAATAAGCCTAGAGAGGACGAAAATGACCTAAATGTTCAACCAATGACACAAAATCACTTACAGGATGCACAAGATTGGTTAAAAACCCTAATTGGATTAGAATAAGCCTATGGAGGACAAAAATGAGCAAAAATTTCAACCAATGACACAAAATCACTTATTGGATGCACAAGATTGGTAAAAATCCCTAATTGGATTAGAATAAGCCTAGAGAGGACGAAAATGATATATATGTTTAATCAATGACACAAAATCACTTATTGGATGCACAAGATTGGTTAAAAACTCTAATTGGATTAAAATAAGCCTAGGGAAGACGAAAAGGACCTAAATGTTCAACCAATGACACAAAATCACTTGTTGGATGCACAAGATTGATTAAAAAGCCCTAATTGGATTAGAATAAGCCTAGGGAGGACGAAAATGACCAAAATGTTCAACCAATGACACAAAATCACTTATTGGATGCACAAGATTGGTTAAAATCCCTAATTGGATTAGAATAAGCCTAGAGAGGACGAAAATGACCTAAATGTTCAACCAATGACACAAAATCACTTACAGGATGCACAAGATTAGTTAAAAACCCTAATTGGATTAGAATAAGCCTAGAGAGGACGAAAATGAGCAAAATATTCAACCAATGACACAAAATCACTTGTTGGATGCACAAGATTGATTAAAAAACCCTAATTGGATTAGAATAAACCTAGGGAGGACGAAAATGACCAAAATGTTTAACTAATGACACAAAATCACTTATTGGATGCACAAGATTGGTTAAAATCCCTAATTGGATTAGAATAAGCCTAGAGAGGACGAAAATGACCTAAATGTTCAACCAATGACACAAAATCACTTACAGGATGCACAAGATTAGTTAAAAACCCTAATTGGATTAGAATAAGCCTAGAGAGGACGAAAATGACATAAATGTTCAACCAATGACACAAAATCACTTATTGGATGCACAAGATTGGTTAAAAACTCTAATTGGATTAGAATAAGCCTAGGGAGGACGAATATGACATAAATGTTCAACCAATGACACAAAATCACTTAATGGATGCACAAGATTGGTTAAAAACTCTAATTGGATTAAAATAAGCCTAGGGAAGACGAAAAGGACCTAAATGTTCAACCAATGACACAAAATCACTTGTTGGATGCACAAGATTGATTAAAAAACCCTAATTGGATTAGAATAAGCCTAGGGAGGACGAAAATGACCAAAATGTTCAACCAATGACACAAAATCACTTATTGGATGTACAAGATTGGTTAAAATCCCTAATTGGATTAGAATAAGCCTAGAGAGGACGAAAATGACCTAAATGTTCAACCAATGACACAAAATCACTTACAGGATGCACAAGATTAGTTAAAAACCCTAATTGGATTAGAATAAGCCTAGAGAGGACGAAAATGAGCAAAATATTCAACCAATGACACAAAATCACTTGTTGGATGCACAAGATTGATTAAAAAACCCTAATTGGATTAGAATAAACCTAGGGAGGACGAAAATGACCAAAATGTTTAACTAATGACACAAAATCACTTATTGGATGCACAAGATTGGTTAAAATCCCTAATTGGATTAGAATAAGCCTAGAGAGGACGAAAATGACCTAAATGTTCAACCAATGACACAAAATCACTTACAGGATGCACAAGATTAGTTAAAAACCCTAATTGGATTAGAATAAGCCTAGAGAGGACGAAAATGACATAAATGTTCAACCAATGACACAAAATCACTTATTGGATGCACAAGATTGGTTAAAAACCCTAATTGGATTAGAATAAGCCTAGAGAGGACGAAAATGACCTAAATGTTCAACCAATGACACAAAATCACTTATTGGATGCACAAGATTGATTAAAAACCCTAATTGGATTAGAATAAGCCTAGGGAGGACGAAAATGACCAAAATGTTCAACCAATGACGCAAAATCACTGATTGGATGCACAAGATTGGTTAAAAACCCTGATTGGATTAGAATAAGCCTAGAGAGGACGTAAATAACCTAAATGTTCAACCAATGATACAAAATAACTTATTGGATGCACAAGAATGGTTAAAAACCCTTATTGGATTAGAATAAGCCTAGGGAGGACGAAAATGACCAAAATGTTCAACCAATGACACAAAATAACTTATTGGATGCACAAGATTGGATAAAAACCCTAATTGGATTAAATAAGCCTAGATAGGACGAAAATGACATAAATGTTCAACCAATGACACAAAATCACTTATTGGATGCACAAGATTGGTTAAAAACTCTAATTGGATTAGAATAAGCCTAGGGAGGACGAAAAGGACCTAAATGTTCAACCAATGACACAAAATCACTTGTTGGATGCACAAGATTGATTAAAAAACCCTAACTGGATTAGAATAAGCCTAGAGAGGACGAAAATGACCAAAATGTTCAACCAATGACACAAAATCACTTATTGGATGCACATGATTGGTTAAAATCCCTAATTGGATTAGAATAAGCCTAGAGAGGACGAAAATGACCTAAATGTTCAACCAATGACACAAAATCACTTACAGGATGCACAAGATTGGTTAAAAACCCTAATTGGAATAGAATAAGCCTAGAGATGACGAAAATGACTTAAATATTCAACCAATGACACAAAATCACTTACAGGATGCACAAGATTGGTTAAAAACCCTAATTGGATTAGAATAAGCCTAAGGAGGACGAAATTGACCTAAATTTTAAACCAATGACACAAACGAACTTATTGAATGCACAAGATTGGTTAAAAACCCTAATTGGATTACAATACGCCTAGGGAGGACGAAAATGACCAAAATGTTCAACTAATGACACAAAATCACTTATTGGATGCACAAGATTGGTTAAAATCCCTAATTGGATTAGAATAAGCCTAGAGAGGACGAAAATGACCTAAATGTGCAACCAATGACACAAAATCACTTACAGGATGCACAAGATTGGTTAAAAACCCTAATTGGATTAGAATAAGCCTAGAGAGGACGTAAATGACCTAAATGTTCAACCAATGATACAAAATAACTTATTGGATGCACAAGAATGGTTAAAAACCCTAATTGGATTAGAATAAGCCTAGGGAGGACGAAAATGACCAAAATGTTCAACCAATGACACCAAATCACTTATTGGATGCACAAGATTGGATAAAAACCCTAATTGGATTAAATAAGCCTAGAGAGGACGAAAATGACCTAAATGTTCAACCAATGACACAAAATCACTTACAGGATGCACAAGATTAGTTAAAAACCCTAATTGGATTAGAATAAGCCTAGAGAGGACGAAAATGAGCAAAATATTCAACCAATGACACAAAATCACTTGTTGGATGCACAAGATTGATTAAAAAACCCTAATTGGATTAGAATAAGCCTAGGGAGGACGAAAATGACCAAAATGTTTAACTAATGACACAAAATCACTTATTGGATGCACAAGATTGGTTAAAATCCCTAATTGGATTAGAATAAGCCTAGAGAGGACGAAAATGACCTAAATGTTCAACCAATGACACAAAATCACTTACAGGATGCACAAGATTAGTTAAAAACCCTAATTGGATTAGAATAAGCCTAGAGAGGACGAAAATGACATAAATGTTCAACCAATGACACAAAATCACTTATTGGATGCACAAGCATGGTTAAAAACACTAATTGGATTAGAATAAGCCTAGGGAGGACGAAAATGACCTAAATGTTCAACCAATGACACAAAATCACTTATTGGATGCACAAGATTGGTTAAAAACCCTAATTGGATTAGAATAAGCCTAGAGAGGACGAAAATGACCTAAATGTTCAACCAATGACACAAAATCACTTATTGGATGCACAAGATTGATTAAAAACCCTAATTGGATTAGAATAAGCCTAGGGAGGACGAAAATGACCAAAATGTTCAACCAATGACGCAAAATCACTTATTGGATGCACAAGATTGGTTAAAAACCCTGATTGGATTAGAATAAGCCTAGAGAGGACGTAAATGACCTAAATGTTCAACCAATGATACAAAATAACTTATTGGATGCACAAGAATGGTTAAAAACCCTAATTGGATTAGAATAAGCCTAGGGAGGACGAAAATGACCAAAATGTTCAACCAATGACACAAAATCACTTATTGGATGTACAAGATTGGATAAAAATCCTAATTGGATTAAATAAGCCTAGATAGGACGAAAATGACATAAATGTTCAACATATGACACAAAATCACTTATTGGATGCACAAGATTGGTTAAAAACTCTAATTGGATTAGAATAAGCCTAAGGAGGACGAAAAGGACCTAAATGTTCAACCAATGACACAAAATCACTTGTTGGATGCACAATATTGATTAAAAAACCCTAACTGGATTAGAATAAGCCTAGAGAGGACGAAAATGACCAAAATGTTCAACCAATGACACAAAATCACTTATTGGATGCACATGATTGGTTAAAATCCCTAACTGGATTAGAATAAGCCTAGAGAGGACGAAAATGACCTAAATGTTCAACCAATGACACAAAATCACTTACAGGATGCACAAGATTGGTTAAAAACACTAATTAGAATAGAATAAGCCTAGAGATGACGAAAATGACCTAACTGTTCAACCAATGACACAAAATCACTTACAGGATGCACAAGATTGGTTAAAAACCCTAATTGGATTAGAATAAGCCTAAGGAGGACGAAATTGACCTAAATTTTAAACCAATGACACAAACAAACTTATTGAATGCACAAGATTGGTTAAAAACCCTAATTGGATTACAATACGCCTAGGGAGGACAAAAATGACCAAAATGTTCAACTAATGACACAAAATCACTTATTGGATGCACAAGATTGGTTAAAATCCCTAATTGGATTAGAATAAGCCTAGAGAGGACGAAAATGACCTAAATGTTCAACCAGTGACACAAAATCACTTACAGGATGCACAAGATTAGTTAAAAACCCTAATTGGATTAGAATAAGCCTAGAGAGGACGAAAATTACATAAATGTTCAACCAATGACACAAAATCACTTATTGGATGCACAAGATTGATTAAAAACCCTAATTGGATTAGAATAAGCCTAGGGAGGACGAAAATGACCAAAATGTTCAACCAATGACGCAAAATCACTTATTGGATGCACAAGATTGGTTAAAAACCCTGATTGGATTAGAATAAGCCTAGAGAGGATGTAAATGACCTAAATGTTCAACCAATGATACAAAATAACTTATTGGATGCACAAGAATGGTTAAAAACCCTAATTGGATTAGAATAAGCCTAGGGAGGACGAAAATGACCAAAATGTTCAACCAATGACACAAAATCACTTATTGGATGCACAAGATTGGTTAAAATCCCTAATTGGATTAGAATAAGCCTAGAGAGGACGAAAATGACCTAAATGTTCAACCAATGACACAAAATCACTTATTGGATGCACAAGATTGATTAAAAACCCTAATTGGATTAGAATAAGCCTAGGGAGGACGAAAATGACCAAAATGTTCAACCAATGACGCAAAATCACTTATTGGATGCACAAGATTGGTTAAAAACCCTGATTGGATTAGAATAAGCCTAGAGAAGACGTAAATGACCTATATGTTCAACCAATGATACAAAATAACTTATTGGATGCACAAGAATGGTTAAAAACCCTAATTGGATTAGAATAAGCCTAGGGAGGACGAAAATGACCAAAATGTTCAACCAATGACACAAAATCACTTATTGGATGCACAAGATTAGATAAAAACCCTAATTGGATTAAATAAGCCTAGATAGGACGAAAATGACATAAATGTTCAACCAATGACACAAAATCACTTATTGGATGCACAAGATTGGTTAAAAACTCTAATTGGATTAGAATAAGCCTAGGGAGGACGAAAAGGACCTAAATGTTCAACCAATGACACAAAATCACTTGTTGGATGCACAAGATTGATTAAAAAACCCTAACTGGATTAGAATAAGCCTAGAGAGGACGAAAATGACCAAAATGTTCAACCAATGACACAAAATCACTTATTGGATGCACATGATTGGTTAAAATCCCTAATTGGATTAGAATAAGCCTAGAGAGGACGAAAATGACCTAAATGTTCAACCAATGACACAAAATCACTTACAGGATGCACAAGATTGGTTAAAAACCCTAATTGGAATAGAATAAGCCTAGAGATGACGAAAATGACCTAAATGTTCAACCAATGACACAAAATCACTTACAGGATGCACAAGATTGGTTAAAAACGCTAATTGGATTAGAATAAGCCTAAGGAGGACGAAATTGACCTAAATTTTAAACCAATGACACAAACGAACTTATTGAATGCACAAGATTGGTTAAAAACCCTAATTGGATTACAATACGCCTAAGGAGGACGAAAATGACCTAAATGTTCAACCAATGATACAAAATCACTATTGGATGCACAAGATTGGTTAAAAACCGTAATTGGATTAGAATATGCCTAGGGAGGACGAAAATGACCAAAATGTTCAACCAATGACACAAAATAACTTATTCGATGCACAAGATTGGTTAAAAACCCTAATTGGATTAGAATAAGCCTAGAGAGGACGAAAATGACCTAAATGTTCAACCAATGACACAAAATCACTTACAGGATGCACAAGATTGGTTAAAAACCCTAATTGGATTAGAATAAGCCTATGGAGGACGAAAATGAGCAAAATTTTCAACCAATGACACAAAATCACTTATTGGATGCACAAGATTGGTAAAAATCCCTAATTGGATTAGAATAAGCCTAGAGAGGACGAAAATGACATAAATGTTTAACCAATGACACAAAATCACTTATTGGATGCACAAGATTGGTTAAAAACTCTAATTGGATTAAAATAAGCCTAGGGAGGACGAAAATGAGCAAAATGTTCAACCAATGACACAAAATCACTTACAGGGTGCACAAGATTGGTTAAAAACCCTAATTGGATTAGAATAAGCCTAGGGAGGATGAAAATGAGCAAAATGTTCAACCAATGACACAAAATCACTTATAGGATGCACAAGATTGGTTAAAAACCCTAATTGGATTAGAATAAGCCTAGGGAGGACGAAAATGAGCAAAATTTTCAACCAATGACACAAAATCACTTATTGGATGCACAAGATTGGTAAAAATCCCTAATTGGATTAGAATAAGCCTAGAGAGGACGAAAATGACATAAATGTTTAACCAATGACACAAAATCACTTATTGGATGCACAAGATTGGTTAAAAACTCTAATTAGATTAAAATAAGCCTAGGGAGGACGAAAATGAGCAAAATGTTCAACCAATGACACAAAATCACTTACAGGATGCACAAGATTGGTTAAAAACGCTAATTGGATTAGAATAAGCCTAAGGAGGACGAAATTGACCTAAATTTTAAACCAATGACACAAACGAACTTATTGAATGCACAAGATTGGTTAAAAACCCTAATTGGATTACAATACGCCTAAGGAGGACGAAAATGACATAAATGTTCAACCAATGATACAAAATCACTATTGGATGCACAAGATTGGTTAAAAACCGTAATTGGATTAGAATATGCCTAGGGAGGACGAAAATGACCAAAATGTTCAACCAATGACACAAAATAACTTATTCGATGCACAAGATTGGTTAAAAACCCTAATTGGATTAGAATAAGCCTAGAGAGGACGAAAATGACCTAAATGTTCAACCAATGACACAAAATCACTTACAGGATGCACAAGATTGGTTAAAAACCCTAATTGGATTAGAATAAGCCTATGGAGGACGAAAATGAGCAAAATTTTCAACCAATGACACAAAATCACTTATTGGATGCACAAGATTGGTAAAAATCCCTAATTGGATTAGAATAAACCTAGAGAGGACGAAAATGACATAAATGTTTAACCAATGACACAAAATCACTTATTGGATGCACAAGATTGGTTAAAAACTCTAATTGGATTAAAATAAGCCTAGGGAGGACGAAAATGAGCAAAATGTTCAACCAATGACACAAAATCACTTACAGGATGCACAAGATTGGTTAAAAACGCTAATTGGATTAGAATAAGCCTAAGGAGGACGAAATTGACCTAAATTTTAAACCAATGACACAAACGAACTTATTGAATGCACAAGATTGGTTAAAAACCCTAATTGGATTACAATACGCCTAAGGAGGACGAAAATGACATAAATGTTCAACCAATGATACAAAATCACTATTGGATGCACAAGATTGGTTAAAAACCGTAATTGGATTAGAATATGCCTAGGGAGGACGAAAATGACCAAAATGTTCAACCAATGACACAAAATAACTTATTCGATGCACAAGATTGGTTAAAAACCCTAATTGGATTAGAATAAGCCTAGAGAGGACGAAAATGACCTAAATGTTCAACCAATGACACAAAATCACTTACAGGATGCACAAGATTGGTTAAAAACGCTAATTGGATTAGAATAAGCCTAAGGAGGACGAAATTGACCTAAATTTTAAACCAATGACACAAACGAACTTATTGAATGCACAAGATTGGTTAAAAACCCTAATTGGATTACAATACGCCTAGGGAGGACGAAAATGACCTAAATGTTCAACCAATGATACAAAATCACTATCGGATGCACAAGATTGGTTAAAAACCGTAATTGGATTAGAATATGCCTAGGGAGGACGAAAATGACCAAAATGTTCAACCAATGACACAAAATAACTTATTCGATGCACAAGATTGGTTAAAAACCCTAATTGGATTAGAATAAGCCTAGAGAGGACGAAAATGACCTAAATGTTCAACCAATGACACAAAATCACTTACAGGATGCACAAGATTGGTTAAAAACCCTAATTGGATTAGAATAAGCCTATGGAGGACGAAAATGAGCAAAATTTTCAACCAATGACACAAAATCACTTATTGGATGCACAAGATTGGTAAAAATCCCTAATTGGATTAGAATAAGCCTAGAGAGGACGAAAATGACATAAATGTTTAACCAATGACACAAAATCACTTATTGGATGCACAAGATTGGTTAAAAACTCTAATTGGATTAAAATAAGCCTAGGGAGGACGAAAATGAGCAAAATGTTCAACCAATGACACAAAATCACTTACAGGGTGCACAAGATTGGTTAAAAACCCTAATTGGATTAGAATAAGCCTAGGGAGGATGAAAATGAGCAAAATGTTCAACCAATGACACAAAATCACTTATAGGATGCACAAGATTGGTTAAAAACCCTAATTGGATTAGAATAAGCCTAGGGAGGACGAAAATGAGCAAAATTTTCAACCAATGACACAAAATCACTTATTGGATGCACAAGATTGGTAAAAATCCCTAATTGGATTAGAATAAGCCTAGAGAGGACGAAAATGACATAAATGTTTAACCAATGACACAAAATCACTTATTGGATGCACAAGATTGGTTAAAAACTCTAATTAGATTAAAATAAGCCTAGGGAGGACGAAAATGAGCAAAATGTTCAACCAATGACACAAAATCACTTACAGGATGCACAAGATTGGTTAAAAACTCTAATTGGATTAGAATAAGCCTAGGGAGGACGAAAATGACCTAAATGTTCAATCAATGACACAAAATCACTTATTGGATGAACAAGATTGATTAAACACCCTAATTGGATTAGAATAAGCCTAGGGAGGACGAAAATGACCAAAATGTTCAACCAATGACACAAAATCTCTTATTGGACGCACAAGATTGGTTAAAAACCCTAATTGGATTAGAATAAGCCTAGAGAAGACGAAAATGACCTAAATGTTCAACCAATGACACAAAATCACTTATTGGATGCACAAGAATGGTTAAAAACCCTAATTGGATTAGAATAAGCCTAGGGAGGACGAAATAGACCAAAATGTTCAACCAATGACACAAAATCACTTATTGGATGCACAAGATTGGTTAAAAACTCTAATTGGATTAGAATAAGCCTAGGGAGGACGAAAATGACCTAAATGTTCAATCAATGACACAAAATCACTTATTGGATGCACAAGATTGGTTAAAACCCCTAATTGGATTAGAATAAGCCTAGAGAGGACGAAAATGACCTAAATGTTCAACCAATGATACAAAATCACTTATTGGATGCACAAGAATGGTTAAAAACCCTAATTGGATTAGAATAAGCCTAGGGAGGACGAAAATGACCAAAATGTTCAACCAATGACACAAAATCACTTATTGGATGCACAAGATTGGTTAAAACACCTAATTGGATTTGAACATGCCTAAGGAGGACGAAATTGACCTAAATTTTCAACCAATGACACAAACGAACTTATTGGATGCACAAGATTGGTTTAAATCCCTAATTGGATTAGAATAAGCCTAGAGAGGACGAAATAACCTAAATGTTCAACCATTAACACAAAATCACTTACAGGATGCACAAGATTGGTTAAAAACCTTAATTGGATTAGAATAAGCCTAGGGAGGACGAAAATGACCAAAATGTTCAACCAATGACACAAAATCACTTATTGAATGCACAAGATTGGTTAGAAACCCTAATTGGATTAGAATAAGCCTAAAGAGGACGAAAATGACCCAAATGTTCAACCAATGACACAAAATCACTTATTGGTTGCACAAGATTGGTTAAAAACCCTAATTGGATTAGAATAAGCCTAGGGAGGACGAAAATGACCTAAATGTTCAACCAATGACACAAAATCACTTATTGGATGCACAAGATTGGCTAAAAACCCTAATTGGATTAGAATAAGCCTAGAGAGGATGAAAATGACCTAAATGTTCAATCAATGACACAAAATCACTTACAGGATGCACAAGATTGGTTAAAAACCCTAATTGGATTAGAATAAGCCTAAGGAGGATGAAAATGACCAAAATGTTCAACCAATGACACAAAATCACTTATTGGATGCACAAGATTGGTTAAAAACCCTAATTGGATTAGAATAAGCCTAGAGAGGACGAAAATGACATAAATGTTCAACCAATGACACATAATCACTTATTGGATGCACAAGATTGGTTAAAAACTCTAATTGGATTAGAATAAGCCTAGGGAGGACGAAAATGACCTAAATGTTCAATCAATGACACAAAATCACTTATTGGATGCACAAGATTGATTAAACACCCTAATTGGATAAGAATAAGCCTAAGGAGGACGAAAATGACCAAAATGTTCAACAATGACACAAAATCTGTTATTGGATGCACAAGATTGATTAAAAAACCTAATTGGATTAGAATAAGCCTAGGGAGGACGAAAATGACCAAAATGTTCAACCAATGACACAAAATCACTTATTGGATGCACAAGATTGATTAAAAACCCTAATTGGATTAGAATAAGCCTAGGGAGGACGAAAATGACCAAAATGTTCAACCAATGACGCAAAATCACTTATTGGATGCACAAGATTGGTTAAAAACCCTGATTGGATTAGAATAAGCCTAGAGAGGACGTAAATGACCTAAATGTTCAACCAATGATACAA
This sequence comes from Cicer chorassanicum, assembly GCA_037974735.1. NCBI lineage: Eukaryota > Viridiplantae > Streptophyta > Magnoliopsida > Fabales > Fabaceae > Cicer > Cicer chorassanicum. The sequence goes on from JBBPBP010009780.1 coordinate 14,958,999, forward strand.
AATAACTTATTGGATGCACAAGAATGGTTAAAAACCCTAATTGGATTAGAATAAGCCTAGGGAGGACGAAAATGACCAAAATGTTCAACCAATGACACAAAATCACTTATTGGATGTACAAGATTGGATAAAAATCCTAATTGGATTAAATAAGCCTAGATAGGACGAAAATGACATAAATGTTCAACCAATGACACAAAATCACTTATTGGATGCACAAGATTGGTTAAAAACTCTAATTGGATTAGAATAAGCCTAAGGAGGACGAAAAGGACCTAAATGTTCAACCAATGACACAAAATCACTTGTTGGATGCACAATATTGATTAAAAAACCCTAACTGGATTAGAATAAGCCTAGAGAGGACGAAAATGACCAAAATGTTCAACCAATGACACAAAATCACTTATTGGATGCACATGATTGGTTAAAATCCCTAACTGGATTAGAATAAGCCTAGAGAGGACGAAAATGACCTAAATGTTCAACCAATGACACAAAATCACTTACAGGATGCACAAGATTGGTTAAAAACACTAATTAGAATAGAATAAGCCTAGAGATGACGAAAATGACCTAAGTGTTCAACCAATGACACAAAATCACTTACAGGATGCACAAGATTGGTTAAAAACCCTAATTGGATTAGAATAAGCCTAAGGAGGACGAAATTGACCTAAATTTTAAACCAATGACACAAACGAACTTATTGAATGCACAAGATTGGTTAAAAACCCTAATTGGATTACAATACGCCTAGGGAGGACGAAAATGACCAAAATGTTCAACTAATGACACAAAATCACTTATTGGATGCACAAGATTGGTTAAAATCCCTAATTGGATTTGAATAAGCCTAGAGAGGACGAAAATGACCTAAATGTTCAACCAGTGACACAAAATCACTTACAGGATGCACAAGATTAGTTAAAAACCCTAATTGGATTAGAATAAGCCTAGAGAGGACGAAAATTACATAAATGTTCAACCAATGACACAAAATCACTTATTGGATGCACAAGATTGATTAAAAACCCTAATTGGATTAGAATTAGCCTAGGGAGGACGAAAATGACCAAAATGTTCAACCAATGACGCAAAATCACTTATTGGATGCACAAGATTGGTTAAAAACCCTGATTGGATTAGAATAAGCCTAGAGAGGATGTAAATGACCTAAATGTTCAACCAATGATACAAAATAACTTATTGGATGCACAAGAATGGTTAAAAACCCTAATTGGATTAGAATAAGCCTAGGGAGGACGAAAATGACCAAAATGTTCAACCAATGACACAAAATCACTTATTGGATGCACAAGATTGGTTAAAAACCCTAATTGGATTAGAATAAGCCTAGAGAGGACGAAAATGACCTAAATGTTCAACCAATGACACAAAATCACTTACAGGATGCACAAGATTAGTTAAAAACCCTAATTGGATTAGAATAAGCCTAGAGAGGACGAAAATGACATAAATGTTCAACCAATGACACAAAATCACTTATTGGATGCACAAGATTGGTTAAAAACCCTAATTGGATTAGAATAAGCCTAGAGAGGACGAAAATGACCTAAATGTTCAACCAATGACACAAAATCACTTATTGGATGCACAAGATTGATTAAAAACCCTAATTGGATTAGAATAAGCCTAGGGAGGACGAAAATGACCAAAATGTTCAACCAATGACACAAAATCACTTATTGGATGCACAAGATTGGTTAAAAACCCTAATTGGATTAGAATAAGCCTAGAGAGGACGAAAATGACCTAAATGTTCAACCAATGATACAAAATAACTTATTGGATGCACAAGAATGGTTAAAAACCCTAATTGGATTAGAATAAGCCTAGGGAGGACGAAAATGACCAAAATGTTCAACCAATGACACAAAATCACTTATTGGATGCACAAGATTAGATAAAAACCCTAATTGGATTAAATAAGCCTAGATAGGAAGAAAATGACATAAATGTTCAACCAATGACACAAAATCACTTATTGGATGCACAAGATTGGTTAAAAACTCTAATTAGATTAGAATAAGCCTAGGGAGGACGAAAAAGACCTAAATGTTCAACCAATGACACAAAATCACTTGTTGGATGCACAAGATTGATTAAAAAACCCTAACTGGATTAGAATAAACCTAGAGAGGACGAAAATGACCAAAATGTTCAACCAATGACACAAAATCACTTATTGGATGCACATGATTGGTTAAAATCCCTAATTGGATTAGAATAAGCCTAGAGAGGACGAAAATGACCTAAATGTTCAACCAATGACACAAAATCACTTACAGGATGCACAAGATTGGTTAAAAACCCTAATTGGAATAGAATAAGCCTAGAGATGACGAAAATGACTTAAATATTCAACCAATGACACAAAATCACTTACAGGATGCACAAGATTGGTTAAAAACCCTAATTGGATTAGAATAAGCCTAAGGATGACGAAATTGACCTAAATTTTAAACCAATGACACAAACGAACTTATTGAATGCACAAGATTGGTTAAAAACCCTAATTGGATTACAATACGCCTAGGGAGGACGAAAATGACCAAAATGTTCAACTAATGACACAAAATCACTTATTGGATGCACAAGATTGGTTAAAATCCCTAATTGGATTAGAATAAGCCTAGAGAGGACGAAAATGACCTAAATGTTCAACCAATGACACAAAATCACTTACAGGATGCACAAGATTGGTTAAAAACCCTAATTGGATTAGAATAAGCCTAAGGAGGACGAAATTGACCTAAATTTTAAACCAATGACACAAACAAACTTATTGAATGCACAAGATTGGTTAAAAACCCTAATTGGATTACAATACGCCTAGGGAGGACAAAAATGACCAAAATGTTCAACTAATGACACAAAATCACTTATTGGATGCACAAGATTGGTTAAAATCCCTAATTGGATTAGAATAAGCCTAGAGAGGACGAAAATGACCTAAATGTTCAACCAGTGACACAAAATCACTTACAGGATGCACAAGATTAGTTAAAAACCCTAATTGGATTAGAATAAGCCTAGAGAGGACGAAAATTACATAAATGTTCAACCAATGACACAAAATCACTTATTGGATGCACAAGATTGATTAAAAACCCTAATTGGATTAGAATAAGCCTAGGGAGGACGAAAATGACCAAAATGTTCAACCAATGACGCAAAATCACTTATTGGATGCACAAGATTGGTTAAAAACCCTGATTGGATTAGAATAAGCCTAGAGAGGATGTAAATGACCTAAATGTTCAACCAATGATACAAAATAACTTATTGGATGCACAAGAATGGTTAAAAACCCTAATTGGATTAGAATAAGCCTAGGGAGGACGAAAATGACCAAAATGTTCAACCAATGACACAAAATCACTTATTGGATGCACAAGATTGGATAAAAACCCTAATTGGATTAAATAAGCCTAGATAGGACGAAAATGACATAAATGTTCAACCAATGACACAAAATCACTTATTGGATGCACAAGATTGGTTAAAAACTCTAATTGGATTAGAATAAGCCTAGGGAGGACGAAAAGGACCTAAATGATCAACCAATGACACAAAATCACTTGTTGGATGCACAAGATTGATTAAAAAACCCTAACTGGATTATAATAAGTCTAGAGAGGACGAAAATGACCAAAATGTTCAACCAATGACACAAAATCACTTATTGGATGCACATGATTGGTTAAAATCCCTAATTGGATTAGAATAAGCCTAGAGAGGACGAAAATGACCTAAATGTTCAACCAATGACACAAAATCACTTACAGGATGCACAAGATTGGTTAAAAACCCTAATTGGAATAGAATAAGCCTAGAGATGACGAAAATGACCTAAATGTTCAACCAATGACACAAAATCACTTACAGGATGCACAAGATTGGTTAAAAACGCTAATTGGATTAGAATAAGCCTAAGGAGGACGAAATTGACCTAAATTTTAAACCAATGACACAAACGAACTTATTGAATGCACAAGATTGGTTAAAAACCCTAATTGGATTACAATACGCCTAAGGAGGACGAAAATGAC
>JBBPBP010009780.1:14964686-14979087 GCA_037974735.1 Cicer chorassanicum
AGGATGCACAAGATTGGTTAAAAACCCTAATTGGATTAGAATAAGCCTAGGGAGGACGAAAATGAGCAAAATTTTCAACCAATGACACAAAATCACTTATTGGATGCACAAGATTGGTAAAAATCCCTAATTGGATTAGAATAAGCCTAGAGAGGACGAAAATGACATAAATGTTTAACCAATGACACAAAATCACTTATTGGATGCACAAGATTGGTTAAAAACTCTAATTGGATTAAAATAAGCCTAGGGAGGACGAAAATGAGCAAAATGTTCAACCAATGACACAAAATCACTTACAGGATGCACAAGATTGGTTAAAAACCCTAATTGGATTAGAATAAGCCTAGGGAGGACGAAAATGAGCAAAATGTTCAACCAATGACACAAAATCACTTATAGGATGCACAAGATTGGTTAAAAACCCTAATTGGATTAGAATAAGCCTAGGGAGGACGAAAATGAGCAAAATTTTCAACCAATGACACAAAATCACTTATTGGATGCACAAGATTGGTAAAAATCCCTAATTGGATTAGAATAAGCCTAGAGAGGACGAAAATGACATAAATGTTTAACCAATGACACAAAATCACTTATTGGATGCACAAGATTGGTTAAAAACTCTAATTAGATTAAAATAAGCCTAGGGAGGACGAAAATGAGCAAAATGTTCAACCAATGACACAAAATCACTTACAGGATGCACAAGATTGGTTAAAAACGCTAATTGGATTAGAATAAGCCTAAGGAGGACGAAATTGACCTAAATTTTAAACCAATGACACAAACGAACTTATTGAATGCACAAGATTGGTTAAAAACCCTAATTGGATTACAATACGCCTAAGGAGGACGAAAATGACATAAATGTTCAACCAATGATACAAAATCACTATTGGATGCACAAGATTGGTTAAAAACCGTAATTGGATTAGAATATGCCTAGGGAGGACGAAAATGACCAAAATGTTCAACCAATGACACAAAATAACTTATTCGATGCACAAGATTGGTTAAAAACCCTAATTGGATTAGAATAAGCCTAGAGAGGACGAAAATGACCTAAATGTTCAACCAATGACACAAAATCACTTACAGGATGCACAAGATTGGTTAAAAACGCTAATTGGATTAGAATAAGCCTAAGGAGGACGAAATTGACCTAAATTTTAAACCAATGACACAAACGAACTTATTGAATGCACAAGATTGGTTAAAAACCCTAATTGGATTACAATACGCCTAGGGAGGACGAAAATGACCTAAATGTTCAACCAATGATACAAAATCACTATCGGATGCACAAGATTGGTTAAAAACCGTAATTGGATTAGAATATGCCTAGGGAGGACGAAAATGACCAAAATGTTCAACCAATGACACAAAATAACTTATTCGATGCACAAGATTGGTTAAAAACCCTAATTGGATTAGAATAAGCCTAGAGAGGACGAAAATGACCTAAATGTTCAACCAATGACACAAAATCACTTACAGGATGCACAAGATTGGTTAAAAACCCTAATTGGATTAGAATAAGCCTATGGAGGACGAAAATGAGCAAAATTTTCAACCAATGACACAAAATCACTTATTGGATGCACAAGATTGGTAAAAATCCCTAATTGGATTAGAATAAGCCTAGAGAGGACGAAAATGACATAAATGTTTAACCAATGACACAAAATCACTTATTGGATGCACAAGATTGGTTAAAAACTCTAATTGGATTAAAATAAGCCTAGGGAGGACGAAAATGAGCAAAATGTTCAACCAATGACACAAAATCACTTACAGGGTGCACAAGATTGGTTAAAAACCCTAATTGGATTAGAATAAGCCTAGGGAGGATGAAAATGAGCAAAATGTTCAACCAATGACACAAAATCACTTATAGGATGCACAAGATTGGTTAAAAACCCTAATTGGATTAGAATAAGCCTAGGGAGGACGAAAATGAGCAAAATTTTCAACCAATGACACAAAATCACTTATTGGATGCACAAGATTGGTAAAAATCCCTAATTGGATTAGAATAAGCCTAGAGAGGACGAAAATGACATAAATGTTTAACCAATGACACAAAATCACTTATTGGATGCACAAGATTGGTTAAAAACTCTAATTGGATTAAAATAAGCCTAGGGAGGACGAAAATGAGCAAAATGTTCAACCAATGACACAAAATCACTTACAGGATGCACAAGATTGGTTAAAAACCCTAATTGGATTAGAATAAGCCTAGGGAGGACGAAAATGAGCAAAATGTTCAACCAATGACACAAAATCACTTATAGGATGCACAAGATTGGTTAAAAACCCTAATTGGATTAGAGTAAGCCTAGGGAGGACGAAAATGAGCAAAATTTTCAACCAATGACACAAAATCACTTATTGGATGCACAAGATTGGTAAAAATCCCTAATTGGATTAGAATAAGCCTAGAGAGGACGAAAATGACATAAATGTTTAACCAATGACACAAAATCACTTATTGGATGCACAAGATTGGTTAAAAACTCTAATTGGATTAAAATAAGCCTAGGGAGGACGAAAATGAGCAAAATGTTCAACCAATGACACAAAATCACTTACAGGATGCACAAGATTGGTTAAAAACCCTAATTGGATTAGAATAAGCCTAGGGAGGACGAAAATGAGCAAAATGTTCAACCAATGACACAAAATCACTTATAGGATGCACAAGATTGGTTAAAAACCCTAATTGGATTAGAATAAGCCTAGGGAGGACGAAAATGAGCAAAATTTTCAACCAATGACACAAAATCACTTATTGGATGCACAAGATTGGTAAAAATCCCTAATTGGATTAGAATAAGCCTAGAGAGGACGAAAATGACATAAATGTTTAACCAATGACACAAAATCACTTATTGGATGCACAAGATTGGTTAAAAACTCTAATTAGATTAAAATAAGCCTAGGGAGGACGAAAATGAGCAAAATGTTCAACCAATGACACAAAATCACTTACAGGATGCACAAGATTGGTTAAAAACTCTAATTGGATTAGAATAAGCCTAGGGAGGACGAAAATGACCTAAATGTTCAATCAATGACACAAAATCACTTATTGGATGAACAAGATTGATTAAACACCCTAATTGGATTAGAATAAGCCTAGGGAGGACGAAAATGACCAAAATGTTCAACCAATGACACAAAATCTCTTATTGGACGCACAAGATTGGTTAAAAACCCTAATTGGATTAGAATAAGCCTAGAGAGGACGAAAATGACCTAAATGTTCAACCAATGACACAAAATCACTTATTGGATGCACAAGAATGGTTAAAAACCCTAATTGGATTAGAATAAGCCTAGGGAGGACGAAATAGACCAAAATGTTCAACCAATGACACAAAATCACTTATTGGATGCACAAGATTGGTTAAAAACTCTAATTGGATTAGAATAAGCCTAGGGAGGACGAAAATGACCTAAATGTTCAATCAATGACACAAAATCACTTATTGGATGCACAAGATTGATTAAACACCCTAATTGGATAAGAATAAGCCTAAGGAGGACGAAAATGACCAAAATGTTCAACAATGACACAAAATCTGTTATTGGATGCACAAGATTGATTAAAAAACCTAATTGGATTAGAATAAGCCTAGGGAGGACGAAAATGACCAAAATGTTCAACCAATGACACAAAATCACTTATTGAATGCACAAGATTGGTTAAAACCCCTAATTGGATTAGAATAAGCCTAGAGATGACGAAAATGACCTAAATGTTCAACCAATGACACAAAATCACTTACAAGATGCACAAGATTGGTTAAAAACCCTAATTGAATTAGAATAAGCCTAGAGGGGACGAAAATGACATAAATGTTCAACCAATGACACAAAATCACTTATTGGATCCACAAGATTGGTTAAAAACTCTAATTGGATCAAAATAAGCCTAGGGAGGACGAAAATATCCTAAATGTTCAACCAATGACACAAAATCACTTATTGAATGCACATGATTTGTTAAAAACCCTAATTGGATTAGAATAAGCCTAGGGAGGACGAAAATGACCTAAATGTTCAACCACTAACACAAAATCACTTATTGGATGCACAAGATTAGTTAAAAACCCTAATTGGATTAGAATAAGCCTAGGGAGGACGAAAATGACATAAATGTTCAACCAATGACACAAAATCACTTATTGGATGCACAAGATTGGTTAAAAACTCTAATTGGATTAGAATAAGCCTAGGGAGGATGAAAAGGACCTAAATGTTCAACCAATGACACAAAATCACTTGTTGGTTGCACAAGATTGATTAAAAACCCTAATTCGATTAGAATAAGCCTAGAGAGGACGAAAATGACCAAAATGTTCAACCAATGACACAAAATCACTTATTGGATGCACAAGATTGGTTAAAATCCCTAATTGGATTAGAATAAGCCTAGAGAGGACGAAAATGACCTAAATGTTCAACCAATGACACAAAATCACTTACAGGATGCACAAGATTGGTTAAAAACCCTAACTGGATTAGAATAAGCCTAGAGATGACGAAAATGACGTAAATGTTCAACCAATGACACAAAATCACTTACAGGATGCACAAGATTGGTTAAAAACCCTAATTGGATTAGAATAAGCCAATGGAGGACGAAATTGACCTAAATTTTCAACCAATGACACAAACGAACTTATTGGATGCACAAGATTGGTTAAAAACTCTAATTGGATTAGAATACGCCTGGGAAGGACGAAAATGACCTAAATGTTCAACCAATGATACAAAATAACTTATTGGATGCACAAGAATGGTTAAAAACCCTAATTGGATTAGAATAAGCCTAGGGAGGACGAAAATGACCAAAATGTTCAAACAATGACACAAAATCACTTATGGGATGCACAAGATTGTTTAAAAACCCTAATTGGATTAGAATAAGCCTAGAGAGAACGAAAATGACATAAATGTTCAACCAATGACACAAAATCATTGGTTGAACAATTAGGTCATTTTTGCCTTCCTAGGCTTATTCTAATCCAATTAGGGTTTTTAACCAATCTTGTGCATCCAATAAGTGATTTTGTGTCATTGGTTGAACAATTAGGTCATTTTTGCCTCCCTAGGCTTATTGTAATCCAATTAGGGTTTTAAACCAATCATGTGCATCCAATAAGTGATTTTGTATTATTTGGTTGAACATTTAGGTCATTTTCGTCCTCCCTAGGCTTATTCTAATCCAATTAGGGTTTTTAACCAATCTTGTGCATCCAACAAGTGATTTTGTGTCAATGGTTGAACATTTAGATCGTTTTCGTCCTCCCTAGGCTTATGCTTATCCAATTAGGGTTTTTAACCAATCTTGTGCATCGAATATGTGATTTTCTGTCATTGGTTGAACATTAAGGTCATTATCGTCCTTCCAAGGCTTATTCTAATCCAATTAGGGTTTTTAACCAATCTTGTGCATCCAATAAGTTCGTTTGTGTCATTGGGAGAACATTTCGGAAATTTTCGTCTTCCCTAAGCTTATTCTAATCCAATTAGGGTTTTTAACCAATGTTGTGCTTCCAAAAGGGATTTTGTGTCATTAGTTAAACAATTAGGTCATTTTCGTCCTCCCTAGGCTTATTTCTAATCCAATTAGGGTTTTTAACCATTCTTGTGCATCCAATAAGTTATTTTGTGTAATTGGTTAAACATTTAGGTCATTTTCGTCCTCCCTAGGCTTATTCTAATCCAATTAGGGTTTTTAACCAATCTTTTGCATCCAATAAGTGATTTTTTGTCGTTGGTTGAACATTTAGGTCATTTTCGTCCTCCCTAGGCTTATTCTAATCCAATTTGGGTTTTTAACCAATCTTTTGCATCCAATAAGTGATTTTGTGTCATTGGTTGAACATTTAGGTCATTTTCTTCTTCCCTGGGCTTATTTTATTCAAATTAGGGTTTTTAAACAATCTTGTGGATCCAATAAGTGATTTTGTGTCATTGGTTGAACATTTATGTCGTTTTCGTACTCCCAAGGCTTATTCTAATCCAATTAGGGTTTTTAACCAATCTTGTGCATCACATAAGTGATTTTGTGTCATTGGTTGAACATTTAGGTCATTTTTGCCTCCCTAGGCTTATTGTAATCCAATTAGGGTTTTAAACCAATCATATGCATCCAATAAGTGATTTTGTGTTATTTGGTTGAACATTTAGGTCATTTTGGTTCTCCCTAGGCTTATTCTAATCCAATTAGGGTTTTTAACCAATCTTTTGCATCTAGTAAGTTCATTTTTGTCATTTGTTGATCATTTAGGACAATTTCGTCCTCCCTAGGCTTATACTAATCCAATTAGGGTTTTTAACCAATCTTGTGGATCCAATAAGTGATTTTGTGTCATTGGTTGATCATTTATTTCATTTTCATCCTCCCTAGACTTATTCTAATCCAATTAGTGTTTTTAACCAATCTTGTGCATCCAACAAGTGATTTTGTGTCAATGGTTTAACATTTAGATCGTTTTCGTCCTCCCTAGGCTTATGCTTATCCAATTAGGGTTTTTAACCAATCTTGTGCATCGAATATGTGAACAATCTTATGCTTATCTCAAGGCTTATTCTATTCCAATTAGGGTTTTTAACCAATCTTGTGCAACCAATAAGTTCGTTTGTGTCAGTGGTTGAACATTTTGGTCATTTTCGTCCTCCTTAGGCTTATTCTAATCCAATCAGGGTTTTTAACCAATCTTGTGCATCCAAAAGTGATATTGTGTCATTGGTTGAACATTTAGGTCATTTTCGTCCTCCCTGGGCTTATTCTAATCCAATTAGCGTTTTATCCAAACTTTTGGATCCAATAAGTGATTTTGTGTCATTGGTTGAACATTTATGTCATTTTCGTCCGCCCTAAGCTTATTCTAATCCAATTAGGGTTTTTAACCAATCTTGTGCATCCAATATGTGATTTTGTATCATTGGTTGAACAATTAGGTCATTTTTATCCTTCCTAGGCTTATTCTAATCCAATTAGGGTTTTTAACCAATGTTGTGCATCCAATAAGTGATTTTGTGTCATTGGTTGAACAATTAGATCATTTTCTTCCTTCCTAGGATTATTCCAATCCAATTAGGGTTTTTAACCAATCATGTGCATCCAATAAGTGATTTTGTGTTTTTGGTTGAACATTTAGGTCATTTTCGTCCTCCCTAGGCTTATTTAATCCAATTAGGGTTTTTAACCAATCTTGTGCATCTAGTAAGTTCGTTTTTGTCATTGGTTGATCATTTAGGTCAATTTCGTCCTCCCTAGGCATATACTAATCCAATTAGGGTTTTTAACCAATCTTGTGCATCCAATAAGTGATTTTGTGTTATTGGTTGATCATTTATTTCATTTTCATCCTCCCTAGGCTTATTCTAATCCAACAAGTGATTTTATGTCAATGGTTGAACATTTAGATCATTTTCGTCCTCCCTAGGCTTATGCTTATCCAATTAGGGTTTTTAACCAATCTTGTGCATCCAATATGTGATTTTCTGTCATTGGTTGAACATTAAGATCATTTTCGTCCTCCCAAGGCTAATTCTAATCCAATTAGCGCTTTTAACCAATCTTGTGCATCCAATAAGTTCGTTTGGGTTAGTGGTTGAACATTTTGGTCATTTTCGTCCTCCCTAGGCTTATTCTAATCCAATTAGGGTTTTAAACCAATCTTGTGCATCCAACAAGTGATTTTATGTCAATGGTTGAACATTTAGATCATTTTCGTCCTCCCTAGGGTTATGCTTATCCAATTAGGGTTTTTAACCAATCTTGTGCATCGAATATGTGATTTTCTGTCATTGGTTGAACATTAAGATCATTTTCGTCCTCCCAAGGCTAATTCTAATCCAATTAGCGCTTTTAACCAATCTTGTGCAACCAATAAGTTCGTTTGGGTCAGTGGTTGAACAATTTGGTCATTTTCGTCCTCCCTAGGCTTATTCTAATCCAATTAGGGTTTTTAACCAATCTTGTGCATCCAAAAGTTATATTGTGTCATTGGTTGAACATTTAGGTCTTTTTCGTCCTTCCTAGCCTTATTCTAATCCAATCAGGGTTTTTAACCAATCTGGTGCATCCAAAAGTGATATTGTGTCATTGGTTGAACATTTAGGTCATTTTCATCCTCCCTGGGCTTATTCTAATCCAATTAGGGTTTTATTCAAACTTTTGGATCCAATAAGTGATTTTGTGTCATTGGTTGAACATTTATGTCATTTTCGTCCGCCCTAAGCTTATTCTAATCCAATTAGGGTTTTTAACCAATCTTGTGCATCCAATATATGATTTTGTATCATTGGTTGAACAATTAGGTCATTTTCGTCCTTCCTAGGCTTATTCTAATCCAATTAGGGTTTTTAACCAATGTTGTGCATCCAATAAGTGATTTTGTGTCATTGGTTGAACATTTAGGTAATTTTCGTCCTCGCTAGGCTTATTCTAATCCAATTACGGTTTTTAACCAATCTTGTGCATCCAATAAGTGATTTTGTGTCATCTGTTAATCATTTAAGCCATTTTCTTCCTCCTTTGGCTTATTATAATCCAATTAGGGTTTTCAACTAATCTTGTGCATCCAATAAGTGATCTTGGGCCATTGATTGAACATTTAGGTCATTTTCGTCCTCCCTAGGCTTATTTAAATCCAATTAGGATTTTTAACCAATCTTGTGCATCCAATAAGTGATTTTGAGTCATTTGTTGAACATTTAGGTCATTTTCGTCCTCCCTAGGCTTATTCTAATTCAATTAGAGTTTTTAACCAATCTTCGGCATCCAATAAGTGATTTTGTATCATTGGTTGAACATTTAGGTCATTTTCGTCTTCCCTAGGCTTATTCCAATCCAATTGGGGTTTTAAACCAATCTTGTGCATCCAATAAGTTCATTTGTGTCATTAGGTTAACATTAAGGTCAATTTTGTCCTCCCTAGGATTATTTTTATCCAATTACGGTTTTTAACCAATCTTGTGCATCCAATAAGTTCGTATGTGTCATTGGTTGAACATTTAGGTCAATTTCGTCCTCCTTAGGCTTATTCTAATCCAATTAGGGTTTTTAACCAATCTTGTGCATCCATTAAGTGATTTTGTGTCATTTGTTGAACTTTTAGGTCATTTTCGTCCTCCATAGGCTTATTCTAATCCAATTAGGGTTTTGACCAATCTTGTGGATCCAATAAGTGATTTTGTGTCATCGGTTGAACATTTATGTCATTTTTGTCCTCCCTAGGCTTATTCTAATCCAATTAGGGTTTTTAACCAATCTTGTGCATCCAATAAGTGATTTTGTATCATTGGTTGAACATTTAGGTCATTTTCGTCCTCCCTAGGCATATTCCAATCCAATTAGGTATTTTAACCAATCTTGTGCATCCAATAAGTTCGTTTGTGTCATTGGTTGAACATTAAGGTCAATTTTGTCCTCCCTAGGCTTATTCTAATCCAATTAGGGTTTTTAACCAATCTTTTGCATCCAATAAGTGATTTTGTGTCATTGGTTGAACAATTAGGTCATTTTCGTCCATCCTAGGCTTATTCTAAGCCAATTAGGGTTTTTAACCAATCTTGTGCATCTAATCAGTGATTTTGTATCATTGGTTGAATATTTTGGTCATTTTCGTGTTCCCTAGACTTATTCTAATCCAATTAGGGTTTTTAACGACTCTTGTGCATCCAATAAGTTTGTTTGTGTCATTGGTTTAACATTTAGGTCAATTTCGTCCTCCCTAGACTTATTCTAATCTAGTTAGGGTTTTTAACCAATCTTGTGCATCCAATAAGTGATTTTGTGTAATTGGTTGAACATTTAGGTCATTTTCGTCCTCCCAAGGCTTATTCTAATCCAATTAGGGTTTTTAACCAATCTTGTGCATCCAACAAGTGATTTTGTATCAATGGTTGAACATTTAGATCATTTTCTTCCTCCCTAGGCTTATGCTTATCCAATTAGGGTTTTTAACCAATCTTGTGCATTGAATATGTGATTTTTTGTCATTGGTTGAACATTAAGGTCAATTTCGTTCTCCCTAGGCTTATACTAATCAAATTAGGGTTTTAAACCAATCTTGTGCATTCAAAAGTAATTTTGTGTCATTGGTTGAACATTTAGTTAATTTTCGTCATTCTTAAGCTTATTCTAATCCAATTAGGGTTTTTAACAAATCTTGTGCATCCAGCAAGTGATTTTGTGTCAATGGTTGAACATTTAGATCATTTTCGTCCTCCCTAGGCTTATGCTTATCCAATTAGGGTTTTTAACCAATCTTGTGCATCGAAAATGTGATTTTCTATCATTGGTTGAACATTAAGGTCAATTTTGTCCTCCGTAGGCTTATTTTAATCCAATTAGGGTTTTAAATCAATCTTGTGCATACAATAATTGATTTTGTGTCATTGGTTGAACATTTAGGTCATTTTCGTCCTCGCTAGACTTATTCTAATCCAATTAGGGTTTTTAACCAATCTTGTGAATCCAATAAGTGATTTTGTGTCATTTGTTAATCATTTAAGCCATTTTCTTCCTCCTTTGGCTTATTATAATCCAATTAGGGTTTTCAACTAATCTTGTGCATCCAATAAGTGATCTTGTGCCATTGATTGAACATTTAGGTCATTTTCATCCTCCCTAGGCTTATTTAAATCCAATTAGGATTTTTAACCAATCTTGTGCATCCAATAAGTGATTTTGAGCCATTTGTTGAACATTTAGGTCATTTTCCTCCTCCCTAGGCTTATTCTAATCCAATTAGGGATTTAACCAATCTTGTGGATTCAATAAGTGATTTTGTGTCATTGGTTGAACATTTATGTCATTTTCATCCATCCTAGGCTTATTCTAAGCCAATTAGGGTTTTTAACCAATCTTGTGCATCTAATCAGTGATTTTGTACATTGGTTATATATTTTGGTCATTTTCGTGTTCCCTAGCCTTATTCTAATCCAATTAGGGTTTTTAACGACTCTTGTGCATCCAATAAGTTTGTTTGTGTCATTGGTTTAACATTTAGGTCAATTTCGTCCTCCCTAGACTTATTCTAATCTAGTTAGGGTTTTTAACCAATCTTGTGCATCCAATAAGTGATTTTGTGTAATTGGTTGAACATTTAGGTCATTTTCGTCCTCCCAATGCTTATTCTAATCCAATTAGGGTTTTTAACCAATCTTGTGCATCCAACAAGTGATTTTGTATCAATGGTTGAACATTTAGATCATTTTCGTCCTCCCTAGGCTTATGCTTATCCAATTAGGGTTTTTAACCAATCTTGTGCATTGAATATCTGATTTTTTGTCATCGGTTGAACATTAAGGTCAATTTCGTCCTCCCTAGGCTTATACTAATCCAATTAGGGTTTTAAACCAATCTTGTGCATTCAAAAGTAATTTTGTGTCATTGGTTGAATATTTAGTTAATTTTCGTCCTTCTTAAGCTTATTCTAATCCAATTAGGGTTTTTAACCAATCTTGTGCATCCAACAAGTGATTTTGGGTCAATGGTTGAACATTTAGATCATTTTCGTCCTCCCTAGGCTTATGCTTATCCAATTAGGGTTTTTAACCAATCTTGTGCATCGAAAATGTGATTTTCTGTCATTGGTTGAACATTAAGGTCAATTTTGTCCTCCGTAGGCTTATTCTAATCCAATTAGGGATTTAACCAATCTTGTGGATTCAATAAGTGATTTTGTGTCATTGGTTGAACATTTATGTCATTTTCGTCCTCCCTAGGCTTATTATAATTCAATTAGAGTTTTTAACCAATCTTCGGCATCCAATAAGTGATTTTGTATCATTGGTTGAACATTGAGGTCATTTTCGTCTTCCCTAGGCTTATTCCAATCCAATTGGGGTTTTAAACCAATCTTGTGCATCCAATAAGTTCATTTGTGTCATTGGTTGAACATTAAGGTCAATTTTGTCCTCCCTAGGATTAGTTTTATCCAATTACGGTTTTTAACCAATCTTGTGCATTCAATAAGTGATTTTGTGTCTTTGGTTGAACATTTAGGTAAATTTGGTCCTTCTTAGGCTTATTCTAATCCAATTAGGGTTTTTAACCAATCTTGTCCATCCAATAAGTGATTTTGTATCATTGGTTTAATATTTAGGTCATTTTCGTGTTCCGTAGACTTATTCTAATCCAATTAGGGTTTTTAACGACTCTTGTGTATCCAATAAGTTTGTTTGTGTCATTGGTTTAACATTTAGGTCAATTTCGTCCTCCCTAGACTTATTCTAATCCAGTTAGGGTTTTTAACCAATCTTGTGGATCAAATAAGTGAATTGGTGTCATTGGTTGATCATTTAGGTCATTTTCATTCTCCTTAGGCTTGTTCTAATCCAATTAGGGTTTTTAACCAATCATGTGCATCCATTAAGTGATTTTGTGTCATTTGTTGAACTTTTAGGTCATTTTCGTCCTCCATAGGCTTATTCTAATCCAATTAGGGTTTTAACCAATCTTGTGGATCCAATAAGTGATTTTGTGTCATTGGTTGAACATTTATGTCATTTTTGTCCTCCCTAGGCTTATTCTAATGCAATTAGGGTTTTTAACCAATCTTGTGCATCCAATAAGTGATTTTGTGTCATTGGTTGAACAATTAGGTCATTTTCGTCCTCCCTAGGCATATTCCAATCCAATTAGGTATTTTAACCAATCTTGTGCATCCAATAAGTTCATTTGTGTCATTGGTTGAACATTAAGGTCAATTTTGTCCTCCCTAGGCTTATTCTAATCCAATTAGGGTTGTTAACCAATCTTTTGCATCCAATAAGTGATTTTGTGTCATTGGTTGAACAATTAGGTCATTTTCGTCAGTCCTAGGCTTATTCTAAGCCAATTAGGGTTTTTAACCAATCTTGTGCATCCAATAAGTGATTTT
Organism: Cicer chorassanicum; assembly: GCA_037974735.1. Taxonomy (NCBI): domain Eukaryota; kingdom Viridiplantae; phylum Streptophyta; class Magnoliopsida; order Fabales; family Fabaceae; genus Cicer; species Cicer chorassanicum. The sequence goes on from JBBPBP010009780.1 coordinate 14,977,604, forward strand.
GTGTCATTGGTTGAACATTTAGGTCATTTTCGTCCTCCCTAGGCTTATTCTAATCCAATTAAGGTTTTTAACCAATCTTGTGCATCCAATAAGTGATTTTGTATCATTGGTTGAACATTTAGGTCATTTTCGTCCTCCCTAGGCTTATTCTAATCCAATTAGGGTTTTTAACCAATCTTTTGCATCCAATAAGTGATTTTGTGACATTGGTTGAACAATTAGGTCATTTTCGTCCATCCTAGGCTTATTCTAAGCCAATTAGGGTTTTTAACCAATCTTGTGCATCCAATCAGTGATTTTGTATCATTGGTTGAATATTTTGCTCATTTTCGTGTTCCCTAGACTTATTCTAATCCAATTAGGGTTTTTAACGACTCTTGTGCATCCAATAAGTTTGTTTATGTCATTGGTTTAACATTTAGGTCAATTTCATCCTCCCTAGACTTATTCTAATCTAGTTAGGGTTTTTAACCAATCTTGTGCATCCAATAAGTGATTTTGTGTAATTGGTTGAACATTTAGGTCATTTTCGTCCTCCCAAGGCTTATTCTAATCCAATTAGGGTTTTTAACCAATCTTGTGCATCCAATAAGTGATTTTGTGTCATTGGTTGATCATTTAGGTCAATTTCGTCTTCCTTAGGCTTATACAAATCCAATTAGGGTTTTTAACCAATCTTGTGCATCTAATAAGTGATTTTGTGTCATTGGTTGATCATTTAGGTCATTTTCATCCTCTGTAGGCTTATTCTAATCCAATTAGGGTTTTTAACCAATCTTATGCATCCAACAAGTGATTTTGTATCAATTGTTGAACATTTAGATCATTTTCGTCCTACCTAGGCTTATGCTTATCCAATTAGGGTTTTTAACTAATCTTGTGCATTGAATATGTGATTTTATGTTATTGGTTGAACATTAAGGTCAATTTCATCCTCCCTAGGCTTATACTAATCCAATTAGGGTTTTAAACCAATCTTGTGCATTCAAAAGTAACTTTGTGTCATTGGTTGAACATTTAGTTAATTTTCGTCCTTCTTAGGCTTATTCTAATCTAATTAGGGTTTTTAACCAATCTTGTGCATCCAATAAGTGATTTTGTGTCATTGGTTGAACATTTACGTCATTTTCATCCTCCCTAGGCTTATTCTAATCCAATTAAGGTTTTTAACCAATCTTGTGCATCCAATAAGTGATTTTGTATCGTTGGTTGAACATTTAGGTCATTTTCGTCCTCCCTAGGCTTATACTAATCCAATTAGGGTTTTTAACCAATCTTGTGCATCCAATAAGTGATTTTGTGTCATCGGTTGACCATTTATGTCATTTTCATCCTCCTTAGGCTTATTCTAATCCAATTAGGGTTTTTAACCAATCTTGTGCATCCATTAAGTGATTTTGTGTCATTTGTTAAACTTTTAGGTCATTTTCGTCCTCCCTAGGCTTATTCTAATCCGATTAGGGTTTTAACCAATCTTGTGGATC
>JBBPBP010009780.1:15011529-15057866 GCA_037974735.1 Cicer chorassanicum
AGTGATTTTGTGTCATTGGTTGATCATTTAGGTCATTTTCATCCTCTGTAGGCTTATTCTAATCCAATTTGGGTTTTTAACCAATCTTATGCATCCAACAAGTGATTTTGTATCAATTGTTGAACATTTAGATCATTTTCGTCCTACCTAGGCTTATGCTTATCCAATTAGGGTTTTTAACCAATCTTGTGCATTAAATATGTGATTTTATGTTATTGGTTGAACATTAAGGTCAATTTCATCCTCCCTAGGCTTATACTAATCCAATTAGGGTTTTAAACCAATCTTGTGCATTCAAAAGTAACTTTGTGTCATTGGTTGAACATTTAGTTAATTTTCGTCCTTCTTAGGCTTATTCTAATCCAATTAGGGTTTTTAACCAATCTTGTGCATCCAATAAGTGATTTTGTGTCATTGGTTGAACATTTACGTAATTTTCATCCTCCCTAGGCTTATTCTAATCCAATTAGGGTTTTTAACACATCTTGTGCATCCAATAAGTGATTTTGTGTCATTGGTTGAACATTTAGGTCATTTTCATCCACCCTAGGCTTATTCTAATCTAATTAGGGTTTTTAACCAATCTTGTGCATCCATTAAGTGATTTTGTGTCATTTGTTGAACTTTTAGGTCATTTTCGTCCTCCCTAGGCTTATTCTAATCCAATTAGGGTTTTAACCAATCTTCTGGATCCAATAAGTGATTTTTTGTCATGGGTTGAACATTTATGTAATTTTTGTCCTCCCTAGGCTTATTCTAATCCAATTAGGGTTTTTAACCAATCTTGTGCAACCAATAAGTGATTTTGTATCATTGGTTGAACATTTAAGTCATTTTCGTCCTCCCTAGGCTTATTCCAATCCAATTGGGTATTTTAACCAATCTTGTGCATCCAATAAGTTTGTTTGTGTCATTGGTTGAACATTAAGGTCAATTTTGTCCTCCCTTGGCTTATTCTAATCCAATTAGGGTTTTTAACCAATCTTTTGCATCCAATAAGTGATTTTGTGTCATTGGTTGAACAATTAGGTCATTTTCGTCCATCCTAGGGTTATTCTAAGCCAATTAGGGTTTTTAACAAATCTTGTGCATCCAATCAGTGATTTTGTATCATTGGTTGAATATTTTGGTCATTTTCGTGTTCCCTAGACTTATTCTAATCCAATTAGGGTTTTTAACAACTCTTGTGCATCCAATAAGTTTGTTTATGTCATTGGTTTAACATTTAGGTCAATTTCGTCCTCCCTAGACTTATTCTAATCTAGTTAGGGTTTTTAACCAATCTTGTGCATTCAATAAGTGATTTTGTGTAATTGGTTGAACATTTAGGTCTTTTTCGTCCTCCCAAGGCTTATTCTAATCCAATTAGGGTTTTTAACACATCTTGTGCATCCAATAAGTGATTTTGTGTCATTGGTTGAACATTTAGGTCATTTTCATCCTCCCTAGGCTTATTCTAATCCAATTAGGGTTTTAACCAATCTTCTGGATCCAATAAGTGATTTTGTGTCATTGGTTGAACATTTATGTAATTTTTGTCCTCCCTAGGCTTATTCTAATCCAATTAGGGTTTTTAACCAATCTTGTGCATCCAATAAGTGATTTTGTATCATTGGTTGAACATTTAAGTCATTTTCGTCCTCCCTAGGCTTATTCCAATCCAATTGGGTATTTTAACCAATCTTGTGCATCCAATAAGTTTGTTTGTGTCATTGGTTGAACATTAAGGTCAATTTTGTCCTCCCTTGGCTTATTCTAATCCAATTAGGGTTTTTAACCAATCTTTTGCATCCAATAAGTGATTTTGTGTCATTGGTTGAACAATTAGGTCATTTTCGTCCATCCTAGGCTTATTCTAAGCCAATTAGGGTTTTTAACAAATCTTGTGCATCCAATCAGTGATTTTGTATCATTGGTTTAACATTTAGGTCAATTTCGTCCTCCCTAGACTTATTCTAATCTAGTTAGGGTTTTTAACCAATCTTGTGCATCCAATAAGTGATTTTGTGTAATTGGTTGAACATTTAGGTCTTTTTCGTCCTCCCAAGGCTTATTCTAATCCAATTAGGGTTTTTAACACATCTTGTGCATCCAATAAGTGATTTTGTGTCATTGGTTGAACATTTAGGTCATTTTCATCCTCCCTAGGCTTATTCTAATCTAATTAGGGTTTTTAACCAATCTTGTGCATCCATTAAGTGATTTTGTGTCATTTGTTGAACTTTTAGGTCATTTTCGTCCTCCCTAGGCTTATTCTAATCCAATTAGGGTTTTAACCAATCTTCTGGATCCAATAAGTGATTTTGTGTCATTGGTTGAACATTTATGTAATTTTTGTCCTCCCTAGGCTTATTCTAATCCAATTAGGGTTTTTAACCAATCTTGTGCATCCAATAAGTGATTTTGTATCATTGGTTGAACATTTAGGTCATTTTCGTCCTCCCTAGGCTTATTCCAATCCAATTGGGTATTTTAACCAATCTTGTGCATCCAATAAGTTTGTTTGTGTCATTGGTTGAACATTAAGGTCAATTTTGTCCTCCCTTGGCTTATTCTAATCCAATTAGGGTTTTTAACCAATCTTTTGCATCCAATAAGTTATTTTGTGTCATTGGTTGAACAATTAGATCATTTTCGTCCATCCTAGGCTTATTCTAAGCCAATTTGGGTTTTTAACCAATCTTGTGCATCCAATCAGTGATTTTGTATCATTGGTTGAATATTTTGGTCATTTTCGTGTTCCCTAGGCTTATTCTAATCAAATTAGGGTTTTTAACCAATCTTGTGCATTGAATATGTGATTTCATGTCATTGGGTGAAAATTAAGGTCAATTTCGTCCTCCCTAGATTTCATATCAAATTAAGTTAGGGTTTTAAACCAATCTTGTGCATTCAAAAGTAATTTTGTGTCATTGGTTGAACATTTAGTTAATTTTTCGTCCTTCTTAGGCTTATTCTAATCCAATTAGGGTTTTTAACCAATCTTGTGCATCCAACAAGTGATTTTGTGTCAATGGTTGAACATTTAGATCATTTTCGTCCTCCCTAGGCTAATGCTTATCTAATTAGGGTTTTTAACCAATCTTGTGCATCGAAAATGTGATTTTCTGTCATTGGTTGAACATTAAGGTCAATTTTGTCCTCACTAGGCTTATTTTAATCCAATTAGGGTTTTAAATCAATCTTGTGTATACAATAATTGATTTTGTGTCATTGGTTGAACATTTAGGTAATTTTCGTCCTTCTTAAGCTTATTCTAATCCAATTAGGGTCTTTAACCAATCTAGTGCATCCAATAAGTGATTTTGTGTCATTGGTTGAACATTTAGGTCATTTTCGTCCTCCCAAGGCTTATACTAATCCAATTAGGGTTTTTAACCAATCTTGTGCATCCAATAAGTGATTTTGTGTCATTGGTTGAACAATTAGGTCATTTTCGTCCATCCTAGGCTTATTCTAATCCAATTAGGGTTTTTAACCAATCTTGTGCATCAGAAATGTGATTTTGTGTCATTGGTTGAACATTAAGGTCAATTTTGTCCTCCCTAGGCTTATTTTAATCTAATTAGGGTTTTAAGTCAATCTTGTGCATACAATAACTGATTTTGTGTCATTGGTTGAACATTTAGGTAATTTTCGTCCTTCTTAGGCTTATTCTAATCCAATTAGGGTCTTTAACCAATCTTGTGCATCCAATAAGTGATTTTGTGTCATTGGTTGAACATTTAGGTCATTTTCATCCTCCCTAGGCTTATTCTAATCCAATTAAGGTTTTTAACCAATCTTGTGCATCCAATAAGTGATTTTGTATCATTGGTTGAACATTTAGCTCATTTTCGTCCTCCTTAGGCTTATACTAATCCTATTAGGGTTTTTTACCAATCTTGTGTATCCAATAAGTGATTTTGTGTCATTGGTTGAACATTTAGGTCATTTTCTTCCTCCCTAGGCCTATTCTAATCCAATTAGGGTTTTTAACCAATCTTGTGCATCCATTAAGTGATTTTGTGTCATTTGTTGAGCTTTTAGGTCATTTTCGTCCTCCCTAGGCTTATTCTAATCCAATTAGGGTTTTAACCAATCTTGTGGATCCAATAAGTGATTTTGTATCATTGGTTGAACATTTATGTCATTTTTGTCCTCCCTAGGCTTATTCTAATCCAATTAGGGTTTTTAACCAATCTTGTGCATCCAATAAGTATTTTGTATCATTGGTTGAACATTTAGGTCATTTTCGTCCTCCCTAGGCTTATTCTAATCCAATTGGGTATTTTAACCAAACTTGTGCATCCAATAAGTTCGTTTGTGTCATTGGTTGAACATTAAAGTCAATTTTGTCCTCCCAAGGCTTATTCTAATCCAATTAAGGTTTTTAACCAATCTTGTGCATCCAATAAGTGATTTTGTGTCATTGGTTGAACATTTAGGTCATTTTCATTCTCCCTAGGCTTAATCTAATCCAATTAGGGTTTTTAACCAATCTTGTGCATCCATTAAGTGATTTTGTGTCATTTGTTGAACTTTTAGGTCATTTTCGTCCTTCCTAGGCTTATTCTAATCCAATTAGGGTTTTAACCAATCTTGTGGATCCAATAAGTGATTTTGTGTCATTGGTTGAACATTTATGTCATTTTTGTCCTCCCTAGGCTTATTCTAATCCAATTAGGGTTTTTAACCAATCTTTTGCATCGAATAAGTGATTTTGTATCATTGGTTGAACATTTAGGTCATTTTCGTCCTCCCTAGGCTTATTCCACTCCAATTGGGTATTTTAACCAGTCTTGTGCATCCAATAAGTTTGTTTGTGTCATTGGTTGAACATTAAGGTCAATTTTGTCCTCCCTAGGATTATTCTAATCCAATTAAGGTTTTTAACCAATCTTTTGCATCCAATAAGTGATTTTGTGTCATTGGTTGAACAATTAGGTGATTTTTGTCCATCCTAGGCTTATTCTAAGCCAATTAGGGTTTTTAACCAATCTTGTGCATCCAATCAGTGATTTTGTATTATTGGTTGAATATTTTGCTCATTTTCGTGTTCCCTAGACTTATTCTAATCCAATTAGGGTTTTTAACGACTCTTGTGCATCCAATAAGTTTGTTTATGTCATTGGTTTAACATTTAGGTCAATTTCATCCTCCCTAGACTTATTCTAATCTAGTTAGGGTTTTTAACCAATCTTGTGCATCCAATAAGTGATTTTGTGTAATTGGTTGAACATTTAGGTCATTTTCGTCCTCCCAAGGCTTATTCTAATCCAATTAGGGTTTTTAACCAATCTTGTGCATCCAATAAGTGATTTTGTGTCATTGGTTGATCATTTAGGTCAACTTCGTCCTCCCTAGGCTTATACAAATCCAATTAGGGTTTTTCACCAGTCTTGTGCATCCAAGAAGTGATTTTGTGTCATTGGTTGAACATTTAGTTAATTTTCGTCCTTCTTAGGCTTATTCTAATCCAGTTAGGGTTTTTAGCCAATCTTGTGCATCCAACAAGTGATTTTGTGTCAATGTTTGTACATTTAGATCATTTTCGTCCTCCCTAGGCTTATGCTTATCCAATTAGGGTTTTTAACCAATCTTGTGCATCGAAAATGTGATTTTCTGTCATTGGTTGAACATTAAGGTCAATTTTGTCCTCCCTAGGCTTATTTTAATCCAATTAGGGTTTTAAAGCAATCTTGTGCATACAATAATTGATTTTGTGTCATTGGTTGAACATTTAGGTAATTTTCGTCCTTCTTAGGCTTATTCTAATCCAATTAGGGTCTTTAACCAATCTTGTGCATCCAATAAGTGATTTTGTGTCATTGGTTCAACATTTAGGTCATTTTCGTCCTCCCTAGGCTTATTCTAATCCAATTAAGGTTTTTAACCAATCTTGTGCATCCAATAAGTGATTTTGTATCATTGGTTGAACATTTAGGTCATTTTCGTCCTCCCTAGGCTTATTCTAATCCAATTAGGGTTTTTAACCAATCTTTTGCATCCAATAAGTGATTTTGTGTCATTGGTTGAACAATTAGGTCATTTTCGTCCATCCTAGGCTTATTCTAAGCCAATTAGGGTTTTTAACCAATCTTGTGCATCCAATCAGTGATTTTGTATCATTGGTTGAATATTTGGCTCATTTTCGTGTTCCCTAGACTTATTCTAATCTAATTAGGGTTTTTAACGACTCTTGTGCATCCAATAAGTTACTTTATGTCATTAGTTTAACATTTAGGTCAATTTCGTCCTCCCTAGACTTATTCTAATCTAGTTAGGGTTTTTAACCAATCTTGTGCATCCAATAAGTGATTTTGTGTAATTGGTTGAACATTTAGGTCATTTTCGTCCTCCCAAGGCTTATTCTAATCCAATTAGGGTTTTTAACCAATCTTGTGCATCTAATAAGTGATTTTGTGTCATTGGTTGATCATTTAGGTCAATTTCGTCCTCCCTAGGCTTATACAAATCCAATTAGGGTTTTTTACCAATCTTGTGCATCCAATAAGTGATTTTGTGTCATTGGTTGAACATTTAGGTCATTTTCTTCCTCCCTTGGCCTATTCTAATCCAATTAGGATTTTTAACCAATCTTGTGCATCCAATCAGTGATTTTGTATCATTGGTTGAATATTTTGCTCATTTTCGTGTTCCCTAGACTTATTCTAATCCAATTAGTGTTTTTAACGACTCTTGTGCATCCAATAAGTTACTTTATGTCATTAGTTTAACATTTAGGTCAATTTCGTCCTCCCTAGACTTATTCTAATCTAGTTAGGGTTTTTAACCAATCTTGTGCATCCAATAAGTGATTTTGTGTAATTGGTTGAACATTTGATCATTTTCGTCCTCCCAAGGCTTATTCTAATCCAATTAGGGTTTTTAACCAATCTTGTGCATCTAATAAGTGATTTTGTGTCATTGGTTGATCATTTAGGTCAATTTCGTCCTCCCTAGGCTTATACAAATCCAATTAGGGTTTTTTACCAATCTTGTGCATCCAATAAGTGATTTTGTGTCATTGGTTGAACATTTAGGTCATTTTCTTCCTCCCTTGGCCTATTCTAATCCAATTAGGATTTTTAACCAATCTTGTGCATCCAATCAGTGATTTTGTATCATTGGTTGAATATTTTGGTCATTTTCGTGTTCCTTAGACTTATTCTAATCCAATTAGGGTTTTTAACGACTCTTGTGCATCCAATAAGTTTGTTTATGTCATTGGTTTAACATTTAGGTCAATTTCGTCCTCCCTAGACTTATTCTAATCTAGTTAGGGTTTTTACCCAATCTTGTGCATCCAATAAGTGATTTTCTGTAATTGGTTGAACATTTAGGTCATTTTCGTCCTCCCAAGGCTTATTCTAATCCAATTAGGGTTTTTAACGACTCTTGTGCATCCAATAAGTTTGTTTATGTCATTGGTTTAACATTTAGGTTAATTTCTTCCTCCCTAGACTTATTCTAATCTAGTTAGGGTTTTTAACCAATCTTGTGCATCCAATAAGTGATTTTGTGTAATTGGTTGAACATTTAGGTCATTTTCGTCCTCCCAAGGCTTATTCTAATCCAATTAGGGTTTTTAACCAATCTTGTGCATCCAATAAGTGATTTTGTGTCATTGGTTGATCATTTAGGTCAACTTCGTCCTCCCTAGGCTTATACAAATCCAATTAGGGTTTTTCACCAATCTTGTGCATCCAAGAAGTGATTTTGTGTCATTGGTTGAACATTTGGTTAATTTTCGTCCTTCTTAGGCTTATTCTAATCCAATTAGGGTTTTTAGCCAATCTTGTGCATCCAACAAGTGATTTTGTGTCAATGTTTGAACATTTAGATCATTTTCGTCCTCCCTAGGCTTATGCTTATCCAATTAGGGTTTTTAACCAATCTTGTGCATCGAAAATGTGATTTTCTGTCATTGGTTGAACATTAAGGTCAATTTTGTCCTCCCTAGGCTTATTTTAATCCAATTAGGGTTTTAAATCAATCTTGTGCATACAATAATTGATTTTGTGTCATTGGTTGAACATTTAGGTAATTTTCGTCCTTCTTAGGCTTATTCTAATCCAATTAGGGTCTTTAACCAATCTTGTGCATCCAATAAGTGATTTTGTGTCATTGGTTCAGCATTTAGGTCATTTTCGTCCTCCCTAGGCTTATTCTAATCCAATTAAGGTTTTTAACCAATCTTGTGCATCCAATAAGTGATTTTGTATCATTGGTTGAACATTTAGGTCATTTTCGTCCTCCCTAGGCTTATTCTAATCCAATTAGGGTTTTTAACCAATCTTTTGCATCCAATAAGTGATTTTGTGTCATTGGTTGAACAATTAGGTCATTTTCGTCCATCCTAGGCTTATTCTAAGCCAATTAGGGTTTTTAACCAATCTTGTGCATCCAATCAGTGATTTTGTATCATTGGTTGAATATTTTGCTCATTTTCGTGTTCCCTAGACTTATTCTAATCCAATTAGGGTTTTTAACGACTCTTGTGCATCCAATAAGTTTGTTTATGTCATTGGTTTAACATTTAGGTCAATTTCATCCTCCCTAGACTTATTCTAATCTAGTTAGGGTTTTTAACCAATCTTGTGCATCCAATAAGTGATTTTGTGTAATTGGTTGAACATTTAGGTCATTTTCGTCCTCCCAAGGCTTATTCTAATCCAATTAGGGTTTTTAACCAATCTTGTGCATCTAATCAGTGATTTTGTATCATTGGTTGAATATTTTGGTCATTTTTCGTGTTCCCTAGACTTATTCTAATCCAATTAGGGTTTTTAACGACTCTTGTGCATCCAATAAGTTTGTTTATGTCATTGGTTTAACATTTAGGTCAATTTCGTCCTCCCTAGACTTATTCTAATCTAGTTAGGGTTTTTAACCCATCTTGTGCATCCAATAAGTGATTTTGTGTAATTGGTTGAACATTTAGGTCATTTTCGTCCTCCCAAGGCTTATTCTAATCCAATTAGGGTTTTTAACCAATCTTGTGCATCCAATCAGTGATTTTGTATCATTGGTTGAATATTTTGGTCATTTTTCGTGTTCCCTAGACTTATTCTAATCCAATTAGGGTTTTTAACGACTCTTGTGCATCCAATAAGTTTGTTTATGTCATTGGTTTAACATTTAGGTCAATTTCGTCCTCCCTAGACTTATTCTAATCTAGTTAGGGTTTTTAACCAATCTTGTGCATCCAATAAGTGATTTTGTGTAATTGGTTGAACATTTAGGTCTTTTTCGTCCTCCCAAGGCTTATTCTAATCCAATTAGGGTTTTTAACACATCTTGTGCATCCAATAAGTGATTTTGTGTCATTGGTTGAACATTTAGGTCATTTTCATCCTCCCTAGGCTTATTCTAATCTAATTAGGGTTTTTAACCAATCTTGTGCATCCATTAAGTGATTTTGTGTCATTTGTTGAACTTTTAGGTCATTTTCGTCCTCCCTAGGCTTATTCTAATCCAATTAGGGTTTTAACCAATCTTCTGGATCCAATAAGTGATTTTGTGTCATTGGTTGAACATTTATGTAATTTTTGTCCTCCCTAGGCTTATTCTAATCCAATTAGGGTTTTTAACCAATCTTGTGCATCCAATAAGTGATTTTGTATCATTGGTTGAACATTTAAGTCATTTTCGTCCTCCCTAGGCTTATTCCAATCCAATTGGGTATTTTAACCAATCTTGTGCATCCAATAAGTTTGTTTGTGTCATTGGTTGAACATTAAGGTCAATTTTGTCCTCCCTTGGCTTATTCTAATCCAATTAGGGTTTTTAACCAATCTTTTGCATCCAATAAGTGATTTTGTGTCATTGGTTGAACAATTAGGTCATTTTCGTCCATCCTAGGCTTATTCTAAGCCAATTAGGGTTTTTAACAAATCTTGTGCATCCAATCAGTGATTTTGTATCATTGGTTGAATATTTTGGTCATTTTCGTGTTCCCTAGACTTATTCTAATCCAATTAGGGTTTTTAACGACTCTTGTGCATCCAATAAGTTTGTTTATGTCATTGGTTTAACATTTAGGTCAATTTCGTCCTCCCTGGACTTATTCTAATCTAGTTAGGGTTTTAAACCAATCTTGTGCATTCAAAAGTAATTTTGTGTCATTGGTTGAACATTTAGTTAATTTTCGTCCTTCTTAGGCTTATTCTAATCCAATTAGGGTTTTTAACCAATCTTGTGCATCCAATAAGTGATTTTGTGTCATTGGTTGAACATTTAGGTCATTTTCGTCCTCCCTAGGCTTATTCTAATCTAATTAGGGTTTTTAACCAATCTTGTGATTCCAATAAGTGATTTTGTGTCATTGGTTGAACATTTAGGTCATTTTCATTCTCCCTAGGCTTATTCTAAACCAATTAGGGTTTTTAACCAAACTTGTGCATCTATTAGGTGATTTTGTGTCATTTGTTGAACTTTTAGGTCATTTTCGTCCTCCCTAGGCTTATTCTAATCCAATTAGGGTTTTAACCAATCTTGTGGATCCAATAAGTGATTTTGTGTCATTGGTTGAACATTTATGTCATTTTTGTCCTCCCTAGGCTTATTCTAATCCAATTAGGGTTTTTAACCAATCTTGTGCATCCAATAAGTTATTTTGTGTCATTGGTTGAACATTTAGGTCATTTTCTTCCTCCCTAGGCTTATTCTAATCCAATTAGGGTTTTAACCAATCTTGTGTATCCAATAAGTGATTTTGTGTCATTGGTTGAACATTTATGTCATTTTTTTCCTCCCTAGGCTTATTCTAATCCAATTAGGGTTTTGAACCAATCTTGTGCATCCAATAAGTGATTTTGTATCATTGGTTGAATATTTTGGTCATTTTTCGTGTTCCCTAGACTTATTCTAATCCAATTAGGGTTTTTAACGACTCTTGTGCATCAAATAAGTTTGTTTATGTCATTGGTTTAACATTTAGGTCAATTTCGTCCTCCCTAGACTTATTCTAATCTAGTTAGGGTTTTTAACCAATCTTGTGCATCCAATAAGTGATTTTGTGTAATTGGTTGAACATTTAGGTCATTTTCGTCCTCCCTAGGCTTATTCTAATCCAATTAGGGTTTTTAACCAATCTTGTGCATCCAATAAGTGATTTTGTGTCATTGGTTGAACATTTAGGTCATTTTCGTCCTCCCAAGGCTTATTCTCTTCCAATTAGGGTTTTTAACCAATCTTGTGCATCCAATAATTGATTTTGTTTCATTGGTTGAACATTTAGGTCATTTTCGTCCTCCCAAGGCTTATTCTCGTCCAATTAGGGTTTTTAACCAATCTTGTGCATCCAATAAGTACATTTGTGTCATTGGTTGAACATTTAGGTCATTTTCGTCCTCCCTAGGCTTATTCTCGTCAATTTAGGGTTTTTAACCAATCTTGTGCATCCAATAAGTGATTTTGTGTCATTGGTTGAACATTTAGGTCATTTTCGTCCTCCCAAGGCTTATTCTCGTCCAATTAGGGTTTTTAACCAATCTTGTGCATCCAATAAGTATTTTTGTGTCATTGGTTGAACATTTAGGTCATTTTCGTCCTCCCAAGGCTTATTCTCGTCCAATTAGGGTTTTTAACCAATCTTGTGCATCCAATAAGTACATTTGTGTCATTGGTTGAACATTTAGGTCATTTTCGTCCTCCCAAGGCTTATTCCCGTCCAATTAGGGATTTTAACCAATCTTGTGCATCCAATAACTACGTTTGTGTCATTGGTTGAACATTTAGGTCATTTTCGTCCTCCCAAGGCTTATTCTCGTCCAATTAGGGTTTTTAACCAATCTTGTGCATCCAATAAGTACATTTGTGTCATTGGTTGAACATTTAGGTCATTTTCGTCCTCCCAAGGCTTATTCTCGTCCAATTAGGGTTTTTTTACCAATCTTGTGCATCCAATAAGTGATTTTTTGTCATTGGTTGAACATTTAGGTCGTTTTCGTCCTCCCAAGGCCTATTCTCGTCCAATTAGGGTTTTTAACCAATCTTGTGCATCCAATAAGTACATTTGTGTCATTGATTAAACATTTAGGTCATTTTCATCCTCCCAAGGCTTATTCTCGTTCAATTAGGGTTTTTAACCAATCTTGTGCATCCAATAAGTACGTTTGTGTCATTGGTTGAACATTTAGGTCATTTTCGTCCTCCCAAGGCTTATTCTCGTCCAATTAGGGTTTTTAACCAATCTTGTGCATCCAATAAGTACATTTGTGTCATTGGTTGAACATTTAGGTCATTTTCGTCCTCCCAAGGCTTATTCTCCTCCAATTAGGGGTTTTAACCAATCTTGTGCATCCAATAAGCGAATTTGTGTCATTGGTTGAACATTTAGGTCATTTTCGTCCTCCCAAGGCTTATTCTCGTCCAATTAGGGTTTTTAACCAATCTTGTGCATCCAATAAGTACATTTGTGTCATTGGTTGAACATTTAGGTCATTTTCGCCCTCCCAAGGCTTATTCTCGCCCAATTAGGGTTTTTAACTAATCTTGTGCATCCAATAAGTACCTTTGTGTCATTGGTTGAACATTTAGGTCATTTTCGTCCTCCCAAGGCTTATTCTCGTCCAATTAGGGTTTTTAACCAATCTTGTGCATCCAATAAGTACATTTGTGTCATTGGTTGAACATTTAGGTCATTTCTTCATCCCAAGGATTATTCTCGTCCAATTAGGGTTATTAACCAATCTTCTGCATCTAATAAGTGATTTTATGTCATTGGTTGAACATTTAGGTCATTTTCGTCCTCCCAATGCTTATTCTAGTCCATTAGGATTTTTATCCAATCTTGTGCATCCAATAAGTGATTTTGTGTCATTGGTTGAACATTTAGGTCATTTTCGTCCTCCCAAGGCTTATTCTCGTCCATTTAGGGTTTTTAACCAATCTTGTGCATCCAATAAGTGATTTTGTGTCATTGGTTGAACATTTAGGTCATTTTCGTCCTCCCAAGGCTTATTCTCGTCCAATTAGGGTTTTTACCCAATCTTGTGGATCCAATAAATGATTTTGTGTCATTGGTTGAACATTTAGGACATTTTCGTCCTCCCAAGGCTTATTCTCGTCCAATTAGGGTTTTTAACCAATCTTGTGCATCCAATAAGTGATTTTGTGTCATTGGTTGAACATTTAGGTCATTTTCGTCCTCCCAAGGCTTATTCTAATCCAATTAGGGTTTTTAACCAATCTTGTGCATCCAATAAGTGATTTTGTGTCATTGGTTGATCATTTAGGTCAACTTCGTCCTCCCTAGGCTTATACAAATCCAATTAGGGTTTTTCACCAGTCTTGTGCATCCAAGAAGTGATTTTGTGTCATTGGTTGAACATTTAGTTAATTTTCGTCCTTCTTAGGCTTATTCTAATCCAATTAGGGTTTTTAGCCAATCTTGTGCATCCAACAAGTGATTTTGTGTCAATGTTTGAACATTTAGATCATTTTCGTCCTCCCTAGACTTATGCTTATCCAATTAGGGTTTTTAACCAATCTTGTGCATCGAAAATGTGATTTTCTGTCATTGGTTGAACATTAAGGTCAATTTTGTCCTCCCTAGGCTTATTTTAATCCAATTAGGGTTTTAAATCAATCTTGTGCATACAATAATTGATTTTGTGTCATTGGTTGAACATTTAGGTAATTTTCGTCCTTCTTAGGCTTATTCTAATCCAATTAGGGTCTTTAACCAATCTTGTGCATCCAATAAGTGATTTTGTGTCATTGGTTCAACATTTAGGTCATTTTCGTCCTCCCTAGGCTTATTCTAATCCAATTAAGGTTTTTAACCAATCTTGTGCATCCAATAAGTGATTTTGTATCATTGGTTGAACATTTAGGTCATTTTCGTCCTCCCTAGGCTTATTCTAATCCAATTAGGGTTTTTAACCAATCTTTTGCATCCAATAAGTGATTTTGTGTCATTGGTTGAACATTTAGGTCATTTTCATTCTCCCTAGGCTTATTCTAATCCAATTAGGGTTTTTAACCAATCTTGTGCATCCATTAAGTGATTTTGTGTCATTTGTTGAACTTTTAGGTCATTTTCGTCCTCCCTAGGCTTATTCTAATCCAATTAGGGTTTTAACCAATCTTGTGGATCCAATAAGTGATTTTGTGTCATTGGTTGAACATTTATGTCATTTTTGTCCTCCCTAGGCTTATTCTAATCCAATTAGGGTTTTTAACCAATCTTGTGCATCCAATCAGTGATTTTGTATCATTGGTTGAATATTTTGCTCATTTTCGTGTTCCCTAGACTTATTCTAATCCAATTAGGGTTTTTAACGACTCTTGTGCATCTAATAAGTTTGTTTATGTCATTGGTTTAACATTTAGGTCAATTTCGTCCTCCCTAGACTTATTCTAATCTAGTTAGGGTTTTTAACCAATCTTGTGCATCCAATAAGTGATTTTGTGTAATTGGTTGAACATTTAGGTCATTTTCGTCCTCCCAAGGCTTATTCTAATCCAATTAGGGTTTTTAATCAATCTTGTGCATCTAATAAGTGATTTTGTGTCATTGGTTGATCATTTAGGTCATTTTCGTCCTCCCTAGGCTTATACAAATCCAATTAGGGTTTTTTTACCAATCTTGTGCATCCAATAAGTGATTTTGTGTCATTGGTTGAACATTTAGGTCATTTTCTTCCTCCCTTGGCCTATTCTAATCCAATTAGGGTTTTTAACCAATCTTGTGCATCCATTAAGTGATTTTGTGTCATTTGTTGAACTTTTAGGTCATTTTCGTCCTCCCTAGGCTTATTCTAATCCAATTAGGGTTTTAACCAATCTTGTGGATTCAATAAGTGATTTTGTGTCATTGGTTGAACATTTATGTCATTTTTGACCTCCCTAGGCTTATTTTAATCCAATTAGGGTTTTTAACCAATCTTGTGCATCCAATAAGTGATTTTGTATCATTGGTTGAACATTTAGGTCATTTTCGTCCTCCCTAGGCTTATTCCACTCCAATTGGGCATTTTAACCAGTCTTGTGCATCCAATAAGTTTGTTTGTGTCATTGGTTGAACATTAAGGTCAATTTTGTCCTCCTTAGGATTATTCTAATCCAATTAAGGTTTTTAACCAATCTTTTGCATCCAATAAGTGATTTTGTGTCATTGGTTGAACAATTAGGTCATTTTTGTCCATCCTAGGCTTATTCTAAGCCAATTAGGGTTTTTAACCAATCTTGTGCATCCAATCAGTGATTTTGTATCATTGGTTGAATATTTTGCTCATTTTCGTGTTCCCTAGACTTATTCTAATCCAATTAGGGTTTTTAACGACTCTTGTGCATCCAATAAGTTTGTTTATGTCATTGGTTTAACATTTAGGTCAATTTCATCCTCCCTAGACTTATTCTAATCTAGTTAGGGTTTTTAACCAATCTTGTGCATCCAATAAGTGATTTTGTGTAATTGGTTGAACATTTAGGTCATTTTCGTCCTCCCAAGGCTTATTCTAATCCAATTAGGGTTTTTAACCAATCTTGTGCATCCAATAAGTGATTTTGTGTCATTGGTTGATCATTTAGGTCAACTTCGTCCTCCCTAGGCTTATACTAATCCAATTAGGGTTTTTCACCAATCTTGTGCATCCAAGAAGTGATTTTGTGTCATTGGTTGAACATTTAGTTAATTTTCGTCCTTCTTAGGCTTATTCTAATCCAATTAGGGTTTTTAGCCAATCTTGTGCATCCAACAAGTGATTTTGTGTCAATGTTTGAACATTTAGATCATTTTCGTCCTCCCTAGGCTTATGCTTATCCAATTAGGGTTTTTAACCAATCTTGTGCATCGAAAATGTGATTTTCTGTCATTGGTTGAACATTAAGGTCAATTTTGTCCTCCCTAGGCTTATTTTAATCCAATTAGGGTTTTAAATCAATCTTGTGCATACAATAATTGATTTTGTGTCATTTGTTGAACTTTTAGGTCATTTTCGTCCTCCCTAGGCTTATTCTAATCCAATTAGGGTTTTTAACCAATCTTTTGCATCCAATAAGTGATTTTGTGTCATTGGTTGAACAATTAGGTCATTTTCGTCCATCCTAGGCTTATTCTAAGCCAATTAGGGTTTTTAACCAATCTTGTGCATCCAATCAGTGATTTTGTATCATTGGTTGAATATTTTGCTCATTTTCGTGTTCCCTAGACTTATTCTAATCCAATTAGGGTTTTTAACGACTCTTGTGCATCCAATAAGTTACTTTATGTCATTAGTTTAACATTTAGGTCAATTTCGTCCTCCCTAGACTTATTCTAATCTAGTTAGGGTTTTTAACCAATCTTGTGCATCCAATAAGTTATTTTGTGTAATTGGTTAAACATTTAGGTCATTTTCGTCCTCCCAAGGCTTATTCTAATCCAATTAGGGTTTTTAACCAATCTTGTGCATCTAATAAGTGATTTTGTGTCATTGGTTGATCATTTAGGTCAATTTCGTCCTCCCTAGGCTTATACAAATCCAATTAGGGTTTTTTTACCAATCTTGTGCAACCAATAAGTGATTTTGTGTCATTGGTTGAACATTTAGGTCATTTTCTTCCTCCCTTGGCCTATTCTAATCCAATTAGGGTTTTTAACCAATCTTGTGCATCCATTAAGTGATTTTGTGTCATTTGTTGAACTTTTAGGTCATTTTCGTCCTCCCTAGGCTTATTCTAATCCAATAAGGGTTTTAACCAATCTTGTGGATCCAATAAGTGATTTTGTGTCATTGGTTGAACATTTATGTCATTTTTGTCCTCCCTAGGCTTATTTTAATCCAATTAGGGTTTTTAACCAATCTTGTGCATCCAATAAGTGATTTTGTATCATTGGTTGAACATTTAGGTCATTTTCGTCCTCCTTAGGCTTATTCTAATCCAATTGGGTATTTTAACCAAACTAGTGCATCCAATAAGTTCGTTTGAGTCATTGGTTGAACATTAAAGTCAATTTTGTCCTCCCTAGGCTTATTCTAATCCAATTAGGGTTTTTAACCAATCTTTTGCATCCAATAAGTGATTTTGTGTCATTGGTTGAACATTTAGGTCATTTTTCGTCCTCCCAAGGCTTATTCTAATCCAATTAGGGTTTTTAACCAATCTTGTGCATCCAATAAGTGATTTTGTGTCATTGGTTGATCATTTAGGTCAACTTCGTCCTCCCTAGGCTTATACAAATCCAATTAGGGTTTTTCACCAGTCTTGTGCATCCAAGAAGTGATTTTGTGTCATTGGTTGAACATTTAGTTAATTTTCGTCCTTCTTAGGCTTATTCTAATCCAATTAGGGTTTTTAGCCAATCTTGTGCATCCAACAAGTGATTTTGTGTCAATGTTTGAACATTTAGATCATTTTCGTCCTCCCTAGGCTTATGCTTATCCAATTAGGGTTTTTAACCAATCTTGTGCATCGAAAATGTGATTTTCTGTCATTGGTTGAACATTAAGGTCAATTTTGTCCTCCCTAGGCTTATTCTAATCCAATTAAGGTTTTTAACCAATCTTGTGCATCCAATAAGTGATTTTGTATCATTGGTTGAACATTTAGGTCATTTTCGTCCTCCCTAGGCTTATTCTAATCCAATTAGGGTTTTTAACCAATCTTTTGCATCCAATAAGTGATTTTGTGTCATTGGTTGAACAATTAGGTCATTTTCGTCCATCCTAGGCTTATTCTAAGCCAATTAGGGTTTTTAACCAATCTTGTGCATCCAATCAGTGATTTTGTATCATTGGTTGAATATTTTGCTCATTTTCGTGTTCCCTAGACTTATTCTAATCCAATTAGGGTTTTTAACAACTCTTGTGCATCCAATAAGTTACTTTATGTCATTAGTTTAACATTTAGGTCAATTTCGTCCTCCCTAGACTTATTCTAATCTAGTTAGGGTTTTTAACCAATCTTGTGCATCCAATAAGTGATTTTATGTAATTGGTTGAACATTTAGGTCATTTTCGTCCTCCCAAGGCTTATTCTAATCCAATTAGGGTTTTTAACCAATCTTGTGCATCTAATAAGTGATTTTGTGTCATTGGTTGATCATTTAGGTCAATTTCGTCCTCCCTAGGTTTATACAAATCCAATTAGGGTTTTTTTACCAATCTTGTGCATCCAATAAGTGATTTTGTGTCATTGGTTGAACACTTAGGTCATTTTCTTCCTCCCTTGGCCGTTTCTAATCCAATTAGGGTTTTTAACCAATCTTGTGCATCCATTAAGTGATTTTGTGTCATTTGTTGAACTTTTAGGTCATTTTCGTCCTCCCTAGGCTTATTCTAATCCAATTAGGGTTTTAACCAATCTTGTGGATCCAATAAGTGATTTTGTGTCATTGGTTGAACATTTATGTCATTTTTGTCCTCCCTAGGCTTATTTTAATCCAATTAGGGTTTTTAACCAATCTTGTGCATCCAATAAGTGATTTTGTATCATTGGTTGAACATTTAGGTCATTTTCGTCCTCCCTAGGCTTATTCCACTCCAATTGGGTATTTTAACCAGTCTTGTGCATCCAACAAGTTTGTTTGTGTCATTGGTTGAACATTAAGGTCAATTTTGTCCTCCTTAGGATTATTCTAATCCAATTAAGGTTTTTAACCAATGTTTTGCATCCAATAAGTGATTTTGTGTCATTGGTTGAACAATTAGGTCATTTTTGTCCATCCTAGGCTTATTCTAAGCCAATTAGGGTTTTTAACCAATCTTGTGCATCCAATCAGTGATTTTGTATCATTGGTTGAATATTTTGCTCATTTTCGTGTTCCCTAGACTTATTCTAATCCAATTAGGGTTTTTAACGACTCTTGTGCATCCAATAAGTTTGTTTATGTCATTGGTTTAACATTTAGGTCAATTTCATCCTCCCTAGACTTATTCTAATCTAGTTAGGGTTTTTAACCAATCTTGTGCATCCAATAAGTGATTTTGTGTAATTGGTTGAACATTTAGGTCATTTTCGTCCTCCCAAGGCTTATTCTAATCCAATTAGGGTTTTTAACCAATCTTGTGCATCCAATAAGTGATTTTGTGTCATTGGTTGAACATTTAGGTCATTTTCGTCCTCCCTAGGCTTATTCTAATCCAATTAGGGTTTTTAACCAATCTTTTGCATCCAATAAGTGATTTTGTGTCATTGGTTGAACAATTAGGTCATTTTCGTCCATCCTAGGCTTATTCTAAGCCAATTAGGGTTTTTAACCAATCTTGTGCATCCAATCAATGATTTTGTATCATTGGTTGAATATTTTGCTAATTTTCGTGTTCCCTAGACTTATTCTAATCCAATTAGGGTTTTTAACGACTCTTGTGCATCCAATAAGTTACTTTATGTCATTAGTTTAACATTTAGGTCAATTTCGTCCTCCCTAGACTTATTCTAATCTAGTTAGGGTTTTTAACCAATCTTGTGCATCCAATAAGTGATTTTGTGTAATTGGTTGAACATTTAGGTCATTTTCGTCCTCCCAAGTCTTATTCTAATCCAATTAGGGTTTTTAACCAATCTTGTGCATCCAATAAGTGATTTTGTGTCATTGGTTGATCATTTAGGTCAACTTCATCCTCCCTAGGCTTATACAAATCCAATTAGGGTTTTTCACCAATCTTGTGCATCCAAGAAGTGATTTTGTGTCATTGGTTGAACATTTAGTTAATTTTCGTCCTTCTTAGGCTTATTCTAATCCAATTAGGGTTTTTAGCCAATCTTGTGCATCCAACAAGTGATTTTGTGTCAATGTTTGAACATTTAGATCATTTTCGTCCTCCCTAGGCTTATTCTAATCCAATTAGGGTTTTTAACAAATCTTGTGCATCCAATAAGTGATTTTGTGTCATTGGTTGAACAATTAGGTCATTTTCATTCTCCCTAGGCTTATTCTAATCCAATTAAGGTTTTTAACCAATCTTGTGCATCCATTAAGTGATTTTGTGTCATTTGTTGAACTTTTAGGTCATTTTCGTCCTCCCTAGGCTTATTCTAATCCAATTAGGGTTTTAACCAATCTTGTGGATCCAATAAGTGATTTTGTGTCATTGGTTGAACATTTATGTCATTTTTGTCCTCCCTATGCTTATTCTAATCGAATTAGGGTTTTTAACCAATCTTGTGCATCTAATAAGTGATTTTATATCATTGGTTGAACATTTAGGTCATTTTCGTCCTCCCTAGGCTTATTCCACTCCAATTGGGTATTTTAACCAGTCTTGTGCATCCAATAAGTTTGTTTGTGTCATTGGTTGAACATTAAGGTCAATTTTGTCCTCCCTAGGATTATTGTAATCCAATTAAGGTTTTTAGCCAATCTTTTGCATCCAATAATTGATTTTGTGTCATTGGTTGAACAATTAGGTCATTTTTGTCCATCCTAGGCTTATTCTAAGCCAATTAGGGTTTTTAACCAATCTTGTGCATCCAATCAGTGATTTTGTATCATTGGTTGAATATTTTGCTCATTTTCGTGTTCCCTAGACTTATTCTAATCCAATTAGGGTTTTTAACCAATCTTGTGCATCCAATCAGTGATTTTGTATCATTGGTTGAATATTTTGGTCATTTTCGTGTTCCCTAGACTTATTCTAATCCAATTACGGGTTTTAACGAATCTTGTGCATCCAAAAAGTTTGTTTGTGTCATTGGTTTAACATTTAGGTCATTTTCGTCCTCCCAAGGCTTATTGTAATCCAATTAGGGTTTTTAAACCTATCTTGTGCATCCAATAAATTATTTTGTGTCATTGGTTGATCATTTAGGTCAAATTCGCCCTCCCTAGGCTTATACAAATCCAATTAGGGTTTTTAACCAATCTTGTGCATCCAATAAGTGATTTTGTGTCATTGGTTGATCATTTAGGTCATTTTCATCCTCCGTAGGCTTATTCTAATCCAATTAGTGTTTTTAACCAATCTTGTGCATCCAACAAGTGATTTTGTGTCAATGGTTGAACATTTAGATCATTTTCGTTCTCCCTAGGCTTATGCTTATCCAATTAGGGTTTTTAACAAATCTTGTATATCAAATATGTGATTTTCTTTCATTGGTTGAACATTAAGGTCAATTTTGTCCTCCCAAGGCTTATTTTAATCCAATTAGGGTTTTAAACAAATTTTGTGCATACAATAATTGATTTTGTGTCATTGGTTGAACATTTAGGTAATTTTCGTCCTTCTTAGGCTTATTCGAATCCAATTAGGGTTTTTAACCAATCTTGTGCATCCAATAAGTGATTTTGTGTCATTGGTTAAACATTTAGGTCATTTTCGTCCTCCCTAGGCTTATTTTAATCCAATTAGGGTTTTAAACCGATCTTGTGCATCCAATAAGTGATTTTGTGTCATTGGTTGAACATTTAGGTCATTTTCGTCCTCCCTAGGCTTATTGTAATCCAATTAGGGTTTTAAACCAATCATGTGCATCCAATAAGTGATTTTGTGTTATTTGGTTGAACATTTAGGTCATTTTCGTCCTCCCAAGGCTTATTCTAATCCAATTAGGGTTTTTAACCAATCTTGTGCATCTAATAAGTGATTTTGTGTCATTGGTTGATCATTTAGGTCAATTTCGTCCTCCCTAGGCTTATACAAATCCAATTAGGGTTTTTTTTACCAATCTTGTGCATCCAATAAGTGATTTTGTGTCATTGGTTGAACATTTAGGTCATTTTCATTCTCCCTAGGCTTATTCTAATCCAATTAGGGTTTTTAACCAATCTTGTGCATCCATAAAGTGATTTTGTGTCATTTGTTGAACTTTTAGGTCATTTTCGTCCTCCCTAGGCTTATTCTAATCCAATTAGGGTTTTAACCAATCTTGTGGATCCAATAAGTGATTTTGTGTCATTGGTTGAACATTTATGTCATTTTTGTCCTCCCTATGCTTATTCTAATCGAATTAGGGTTTTTAACCAATCTTGTGCATCTAATAAGTGATTTTTTATCATTGGTTGAACATTTAGGTCATTTTCGTCCTCCCTAGGCTTATTCCACTCCAATTGGGTATTTTAACCAGTCTTGTGCATCCAATAAGTTTGTTTGTGTCATTGGTTGAACATTAAGGTCAATTTTGTCCTCCCTAGGATTATTGTAATCCAATTAAGGTTTTTAGCCAATCTTTTGCATCCAATAATTGATTTTGTGTCATTGGTTGAACAATTAGGTCATTTTTGTCCATCCTAGGCTTATTCTAAGCCAATTAGGGTTTTTAACCAATCTTGTGCATCCAATCAGTGATTTTGTATCATTGGTTGAATATTTTGCTCATTTTCGTGTTCCCTAGACTTATTCTAATCCAATTAGGGTTTTTAACGACTCTTGTGCATCCAATAAGTTTGTTTATGTCATTGGTTTAACATTTAGGTCAATTTCATCCTCCCTAGACTTATTCTAATCTAGTTAGGGTTTTTAACCAATCTTGTGCATCCAATAAGTGATTTTGTGTAATTGGTTGAACATTTAGGTCATTTTCGTCCTCCCTAGGCTTATTCTAATCCAATTAGGGTTTTTAACCAATCTTGTGCATCCAATAAGTGATTTTGTGTCATTGGTTGATCATTTAGGTCAACTTCGTCCTCCCTAGGCTTATACAAATCCAATTAGGGTTTTTCACCAGTCTTGTGCATCCAAGAAGTGATTTTGTGTCATTGGTTGAACATTTAGTTAATTTTCGTCCTTCTTAGGCTTATTCTAATCCAATTAGGGTTTTTAGCCAATCTTGTGCATCCAACAAGTGATTTTGTGTCAATGTTTGAACATTTAGATCATTTTCGTCCTCCCTAGACTTATGCTTATCCAATTAGGGTTTTTAACCAATCTTGTGCATCGAAAATGTGATTTTCTGTCATTGGTTGAACATTAAGGTCAATTTTGTCCTCCCTAGGCTTATTTTAATCCAATTAGGGTTTTAAATCAATCTTGTGCATACAATAATTGATTTTGTGTCATTGGTTGAACATTTAGGTAATTTTCGTCCTTCTTAGGCTTATTCTAATCCAATTAGGGTCTTTAACCAATCTTGTGCATCCAATAAGTGATTTTGTGTCATTGGTTCAACATTTAGGTCATTTTCGTCCTCCCTAGGCTTATTCTAATCCAATTAAGGTTTTTAACCAATCTTGTGCATCCAATAAGTGATTTTGTATCATTGGTTGAACATTTAGGTCATTTTCGTCCTCCCTAGGCTTATTCTAATCCAATTAGGGTTTTTAACCAATCTTTTGCATCCAATAAGTGATTTTGTGTCATTGGTTGAACAATTAGGTCATTTTCGTCCATCCTAGGCTTATTCTAAGCCAATTAGTGTTTTTAACCAATCTTGTGCATCCAATCAGTGATTTTGTATCATTGGTTGAATATTTTGCTCATTTTCGTGTTCCCTAGATTTATTCTAATCCAATTAGGGTTTTTAACGACTCTTGTGCATCCAATAAGTTACTTTATGTCATTAGTTTAACATTTAGGTCAATTTCGTCCTCCCTAGACTTATTCTAATCTAGTTAGGGTTTTTAACCAATCTTGTGCATCCAATAAGTGATTTTGTGTAATTGGTTGAACATTTAGGTCATTTTCGTCCTCCCAAGGCTTATTCTAATCCAATTAGGGTTTTTAACCAATCTTGTGCATCTAATAAGTGATTTTGTGTCATTGGTTGATCATTTAGGTCAATTTCGTCCTCCCTAGGCTTATACAAATCCAATTAGGTTTTTTTTACCAATCTTGTGCATCCAATAAGTGATTTTGTGTCATTGGTTGAACATTTAGGTCATTTTCTTCCTCCCTTGGCCTATTCTAATCCAATTAGGGTTTTTAACCAATCTTGTGCATCCATTAAGTGATTTTGTGTCATTTGTTGAAATTGTAGGTCATTTTCGTCCTCCCTAGGCTTATTCTAATCCAATAAGGGTTTTAACCAATCTTGTGGATCCAATAAGTGATTTTGTGTCATTGGTTGAACATTTA
This sequence comes from Cicer chorassanicum, assembly GCA_037974735.1. Taxonomy (NCBI): domain Eukaryota; kingdom Viridiplantae; phylum Streptophyta; class Magnoliopsida; order Fabales; family Fabaceae; genus Cicer; species Cicer chorassanicum. Next base: position 15,035,454 of record JBBPBP010009780.1, read on the forward strand.
TGTCATTTTTGTCCTCCCTAGGCTTATTTTAATCCAATTAGGGTTTTTAACCAATCTTGTGCATCCAATAAGTGATTTTGTATCATTGGTTGAACATTTAGGTCATTTTCGTCCTCCCTAGGCTTATTCTAATCCAATTGGGTATTTTAACCAAACTAGTGCATCCAATAAGTTCGTTTGTGTCATTGGTTGAACATTAAAGTCAATTTTGTCCTCCCTAGGCTTATTCTAATCCAATTAGGGTTTTTAACCAATCTTGTGCATCCAATAAGTGATTTTGTGTCATTGGTTGAACAAATAGGTCATTTTTGTCCATCCTAGGCTTATTCTAAGCCAATTCGGGTTTTTAACCAATCTTGTGCATCCAATCAGTGATTTTGTATCATTGGTTGAATATTTTGCTCATTTTCGTGTTCCCTAGACTTATTCTAATCCAATTAAGGTTTTTAACGACTCTTGTGCATCCAATAAGTTTGTTTATGTCATTGGTTTAACATTTAGGTCAATTTCATCCTCCCTAGACTTATTCTAATCTAGTTAGGGTTTTTAACCAATCTTGTGCATCCAATAAGTGATTTTTTGTAATTGGTTGAACATTTACGTCATTTTCGTCCTCCCAAGGCTTATTCTAATCCAATTAGGGTTTTTAACCAATCTTGTGCATCTAATAAGTGATTTTGTGTCATTGGTTGATCATTTAGGTCAATTTCGTCCTCCCTAGGCTTATACAAATCCAATTAGGGTTTTTTTTACCAATCTTGTGCATCCAATAAGTGATTTTGTGTCATTGGTTGAACATTTAGGTCATTTTCTTCCTCCCTTGGCCTATTCTAATCCAATTAAGGTTTTTAACCAATCTTGTGCATCCATTAAGTGATTTTGTGTCATTTGTTGAACTTTTAGGTCATTTTCGTCCTCCCTAGGCTTATTCTAATCCAATAAGGGTTTTAACCAATCTTGTGGATCCAATAAGTGATTTTGTGTCATTGGTTGAACATTTATGTCATTTTTGTCCTCCCTAGGCTTATTTTAATCCAATTAGGGTTTTTAACCAATCTTGTGCATCCAATAAGTGATTTTGTATCATTGGTTGAACATTTAAGTCATTTTCGTCCTCCCTAGGCTTATTCTAATCCAATTGGGTATTTTAACCAAACTAGTGCATCCAATAAGTTCGTTTGTGTCATTGGTTGAACATTAAAGTCAATTTTGTCCTCCCTAGGCTTATTCTAATCCAATTAGGGTTTTTAACCAATCTTGTGCATCCAATAAGTGATTTTGTGTCATTGGTTGATCATTTAGGTCAACTTCGTCCTCCCTAGGCTTATACAAATCCAATTAGGGTTTTTCACCAATCTTGTGCATCCAAGAAGTGATTTTGTGTCATTGGTTGAACATTTAGATAATTTTCGTCCTTCTTAGGCTTATTCTAATCCAATTAGGGTTTTTAGCCAATCTTGTGCATCCAACAAGTGATTTTGTGTCAATGTTTGAACATTTAGATCATTTTCGTCCTCCCTAGGCTTATGCTTATCCAATTAGGGTTTTTAACCAATCTTGTGCATCCAATAAGTGATTTTGTGTCATTGGTTGAACAATTAGGTCATTTTCATTCTCCCTAGGCTTATTCTAATCCAATTAAGGTTTTTAACCAATCTTGTGCATCCATTAAGTGATTTTGTGTCATTTGTTGAACTTTTAGGTCATTTTCGTCCTCCCTAGGCTTATTCTAATCCAATTAGGGTTTTAACCAATCTTGTGGATCCAATAAGTGATTTTGTGTCATTGGTTGAACATTTATGTCATTTTTGTCCTCCCTAGGCTTATTCTAATCCAATTAGGGTTTTTAACCAATCTTTTGCAACTAATAAGTGATTTTGTATCATTGGTTGAACATTTAGGTCATTTTCGTCCTCCCTAAGCTTATTCCACTCCAATTGGGTATTTTAACCAGTCTTGTGCATCCAATAAGTTTGTTTGTGTCATTGGTTGAACATTAAGGTCAATTTTGTCCTCCCTAGGATTATTCTAATCCAATTAAGGTTTTTAACCAATCTTTTGGATCCAATAAGTGATTTTGTGTCATTGGTTGAACAAATAGGTCATTTTTGTCCATCCTAGGCTTATTCTAAGCCAATTCGGGTTTTTAACCAATCTTGTGCATCCAATCAGTGATTTTGTATCATTGGTTGAATATTTTGCTCATTTTCGTGTTCCCTAGACTTATTCTAATCCAATTAGGGTTTTTAACGACTCTTGTGCATCCAATAAGTTTGTTTATGTCATTGGTTTAACATTTAGGTCAATTTCATCCTCCCTAGACTTATTCTAATCTAGTTAGGGTTTTTAACCAATCTTGTGCATCCAATAAGTGATTTTGTGTAATTGGTTGAACATTTAGGTCATTTTCGTCCTCCCTAGGCTTATTCTAATCCAATTAGGGTTTTTAACCAATCTTGTGCATCCAATAAGTGATTTTGTGTCATTGGTTGATCATTTAGGTCAACTTCGTCCTCCCTAGGCTTATACAAATCCAATTAGGGTTTTTCACCAGTCTTGTGCATCCAAGAAGTGATTTTGTGTCATTGGTTGAACATTTAGTTAATTTTCGTCCTTCTTAGGCTTATTCTAATCCAATTAGGGTTTTTAGCCAATCTTGTGCATCCAACAAGTGATTTTGTGTCAATGTTTGAACATTTAGATCATTTTCGTCCTCCCTAGACTTATGCTTATCCAATTAGGGTTTTTAACCAATCTTGTGCATCGAAAATGTGATTTTCTGTCATTGGTTGAACATTAAGGTCAATTTTGTCCTCCCTAGGCTTATTTTAATCCAATTAGGGTTTTAAATCAATCTTGTGCATACAATAATTGATTTTGTGTCATTGGTTGAACATTTAGGTAATTTTCGTCCTTCTTAGGCTTATTCTAATCCAATTAGGGTCTTTAACCAATCTTGTGCATCCAATAAGTGATTTTGTGTCATTGGTTCAACATTTAGGTCATTTTCGTCCTCCCTAGGCTTATTCTAATCCAATTAAGGTTTTTAACCAATCTTGTGCATCCAATAAGTGATTTTGTATCATTGGTTGAACATTTAGGTCATTTTCGTCCTCCCTAGGCTTATTCTAATCCAATTAGGGTTTTTAACCAATCTTTTGCATCCAATAAGTGATTTTGTGTCATTGGTTGAACATTTAGGTCATTTTCATTCTCCCTAGGCTTATTCTAATCCAATTAGGGTTTTTAACCAATCTTGTGCATCCATTAAGTGATTTTGTGTCATTTGTTGAACTTTTAGGTCATTTTCGTCCTCCCTAGGCTTATTCTAATCCAATTAGGGTTTTAACCAATCTTGTGGATCCAATAAGTGATTTTGTGTCATTGGTTGAACATTTATGTCATTTTTGTCCTCCCTAGGCTTATTTTAATCCAATTAGGGTTTTTAACCAATCTTGTGCATCCAATAAGTGATTTTGTATCATTGGTTGAACATTTAGGTCATTTTCGTCCTCCCTAGGCTTATTCCACTCCAATTGGGTATTTTAACCAGTCTTGTGCATCCAATAAGTTTGTTTGTGTCATTGGTTGAACATTAAGGTCAATTTTGTCCTCCTAAGGATTATTCTAATCCAATTAAGGTTTTTAACCAATGTTTTGCATCCAATAAGTGATTTTGTGTCATTGGTTGAACAATTAGGTCATTTTTGTCCATCCTAGGCTTATTCTAAGCCAATTAGGGTTTTTAACCAATCTTGTGCATCCAATCAGTGATTTTGTATCATTGGTTGAATATTTTGCTCATTTTCGTGTTCCCTAGACTTATTCTAATCCAATTAGGGTTTTTAACGACTCTTGTGCATCCAATAAGTTTGTTTATGTCATTGGTTTAACATTTAGGTCAATTTCATCCTCCCTAGACTTATTCTAATCTAGTTAGGGTTTTTAACCAATCTTGTGCATCCAATAAGTGTTTTTGTGTAATTGGTTGAACATTTAGGTCATTTTCGTCCTCCCAAGTCTTATTCTAATCCAATTAGGGTTTTTAACCAATCTTGTGCATCCAATAAGTGATTTTGTGTCATTGGTTGATCATTTAGGTCAACTTCGTCCTCCCTAGGCTTATACTAATCCAATTAGGGTTTTTCACCAATCTTGTGCATCCAAGAAGTGATTTTGTGTCATTGGTTGAACATTTAGTTAATTTTCGTCCTTCTTAGGCTTATTCTAATCCAATTAGGGTTTTTAGCCAATCTTGTGCATCCAACAAGTGATTTTGTGTCAATGTTTGAACATTTAGATCATTTTCGTCCTCCCTAGGCTTATTCTAATCCAATTAGGGTTTTTAACCAATCTTTTGCATCCAATAAGTGATTTTGTGTCATTGGTTGAACAATTAGGTCATTTTCGTCCATCCTAGGCTTATTCTAAGCCAATTAGGGTTTTTAACCAATCGTGTGCATCCAATCAGTGATTTTGTATCATTGGTTGAATATTTTGCTCATTTTCGTGTTCCCTAGACTTATTCTAATCCAATTAGGGTTTTTAACGACTCTTGTGCATCCAATAAGTTACTTTATGTCATTAGTTTAACATTTAGGTCAATTTCGTCCTCCCTAGACTTATTCTAATCTAGTTAGGGTTTTTAACCAATCTTGTGCATCCAATAAGTGATTTTGTGTAATTGGTTGAACATTTAGGTCATTTTCGTCCTCCCAAGGCTTATTCTAATCCAATTAGGGTTTTTAACCAATCTTGTGCATCTAATAAGTGATTTTGTGTCATTGGTTGATCATTTAGGTCAATTTCGTCCTCCCTAGGCTTATACAAATCCAATTAGGTTTTTTTTACCAATCTTGTGCATCCAATAAGTGATTTTGTGTCATTGGTTGAACATTTAGGTCATTTTCTTCCTCCCTTGGCCTATTCTAATCCAATTAGGGTTTTTAACCAATCTTGTGCATCCATTAAGTGATTTTGTGTCATTTGTTGAACTTTTAGGTCATTTTCGTCCTCCCTAGGCTTATTCTAATCCAATAAGGGTTTTAACCAATCTTGTGGATCCAATAAGTGATTTTGTGTCATTGGTTGAACATTTATGTCATTTTTGTCCTCCCTAGGCTTATTTTAATCCAATTAGGGTTTTTAACCAATCTTGTGCATCCAATAAGTGATTTTGTATCATTGGTTGAACATTTAGGTCATTTTCGTCCTCCCTAGGCTTATTCTAATCCAATTGGGTATTTTAACCAAACTAGTGCATCCAATAAGTTCGTTTGTGTCATTGGTTGAACATTAAAGTCAATTTTGTCCTCCATAGGCTTATTCTAATCCAATTAGGGTTTTTAACCAATCTTTTGCATCCAATAAGTGATTTTGTGTCATTGGTTGAACAATTAGGTCATTTTCGTCCATCTAGGCTTATTCTAAGCCAATTAGGGTTTTTAACCAATCTTGTGCATCCAATCAGTGATTTTGTATCATTGATTGAATATTTTGCTCATTTTCGTGTTCCCTAGACTTATTCTAATCCAATTAGGGTTTTAACGACTCTTGTGCATCCAATAAGTTTGTTTATGTCATTGGTTTAACATTTAGGTCAATTTCATCCTCCCTAGACTTATTCTAATCTAGTTAGGGTTTTTAACCAATCTTGTGCATCCAATAAGTGATTTTGTGTAATTGGTTGAACATTTAGGTCATTTTCGTCCTCCCAAGTCTTATTCTAATCCAATTAGGGTTTTTAACCAATCTTGTGCATCCAATAAGTGATTTTGTGTCATTGGTTGATCATTTAGGTCAACTTCATCCTCCCTAGGCTTATACAAATCCAATTAGGGTTTTTCACCAATCTTGTGCATCCAAGAAGTGATTTTGTGTCATTGGTTGAACATTTAGTTAATTTTCGTCCTTCTTAGGCTTATTCTAATCCAATTAGGGTTTTTAGCCAATCTTGTGCATCCAACAAGTGATTTTGTGTCAATGTTTGAACATTTAGATCATTTTCGTCCTCCCTAGGCTTATTCTAATCCAATTAGGGTTTTTAACAAATCTTGTGCATCCAATAAGTGATTTTGTGTCATTGGTTGAACAATTAGGTCATTTTCATTCTCCCTAGGCTTATTCTAATCCAATTAAGGTTTTTAACCAATCTTGTGCATCCATTAAGTGATTTTGTGTCATTTGTTGAACTTTTAGGTCATTTTCGTCCTCCCTAGGCTTATTCTAATCCAATTAGGGTTTTAACCAATCTTGTGGATCCAATAAGTGATTTTGTGTCATTGGTTGAACATTTATGTCATTTTTGTCCTCCCTAGGCTTATTCTAATCCAATTAGGGTTTTTAACCAATCTTGTGCATCCAATCAGTGATTTTGTATCATTGGTTGAATATTTTGCTCATTTTCGTGTTCCCTAGACTTATTCTAATCCAATTAGGGTTTTTAACGACTCTTGTGCATCCAATAAGTTTGTTTATGTCATTGGTTTAACATTTAGGTCAATTTCATCCTCCCTAGACTTATTCTAATCTAGTTAGGGTTTTTAACCAATCTTGTGCATCCAATAAGTGATTTTTTGTAATTGGTTGAACATTTACGTCATTTTCGTCCTCCCAAGGCTTATTCTAATCCAATTAGGGTTTTTAACCAATCTTGTGCATCTAATAAGTGATTTTGTGTCATTGGTTGATCATTTAGGTCAATTTCGTCCTCCCTAGGCTTATACAAATCCAATTAGGGTTTTTTTTACCAATCTTGTGCATCCAATAAGTGATTTTGTGTCATTGGTTGAACATTTAGGTCATTTTCTTCCTCCCTTGGCCTATTCTAATCCAATTAAGGTTTTTAACCAATCTTGTGCATCCATTAAGTGATTTTGTGTCATTTGTTGAACTTTTAGGTCATTTTCGTCCTCCCTAGGCTTATTCTAATCCAATAAGGGTTTTAACCAATCTTGTGGATCCAATAAGTGATTTTGTGTCATTGGTTGAACATTTATGTCATTTTTGTCCTCCCTAGGCTTATTTTAATCCAATTAGGGTTTTTAACCAATCTTGTGCATCCAATAAGTGATTTTGTATCATTGGTTGAACATTTAGGTCATTTTCGTCCTCCCTAGGCTTATTCTAATCCAATTGGGTATTTTAACCAAACTAGTGCATCCAATAAGTTCGTTTGTGTCATTGGTTGAACATTAAAGTCAATTTTGTCCTCCCTAGGCTTATTCTAATCCAATTAGGGTTTTTAACCAATCTTGTGCATCCAATAAGTGATTTTGTGTTATTGGTTGAACATTTAGGTCATTTTCGTCCTCCCAAGTCTTATTCTAATCCAATTAGGGTTTTTAACCAATCTTGTGCATCCAATAAGTGATTTTGTGTCATTGGTTGATCATTTAGGTCAACTTCGTCCTCCCTAGGCTTATACAAATCCAATTAGGGTTTTTCACCAATCTTGTGCATCCAAGAAGTGATTTTGTGTCATTGGTTGAACATTTAGATAATTTTCGTCCTTCTTAGGCTTATTCTAATCCAATTAGGGTTTTTAGCCAATCTTGTGCATCCAACAAGTGATTTTGTGTCAATGTTTGAACATTTAGATCATTTTCGTCCTCCCTAGGCTTATGCTTATCCAATTAGGGTTTTTAACCAATCTTGTGCATCCAATAAGTGATTTTGTGTCATTGGTTGAACAATTAGGTCATTTTCATTCTCCCTAGGCTTATTCTAATCCAATTAAGGTTTTTAACCAATCTTGTGCATCCATTAAGTGATTTTGTGTCATTTGTTGAACTTTTAGGTCATTTTCGTCCTCCCTAGGCTTATTCTAATCCAATTAGGGTTTTAACCAATCTTGTGGATCCAATAAGTGATTTTGTGTCATTGGTTGAACATTTATGTCATTTTTGTCCTCCCTAGGCTTATTCTAATCCAATTAGGGTTTTTAACCAATCTTTTGCAACTAATAAGTGATTTTGTATCATTGGTTGAACATTTAGGTCATTTTCGTCCTCCCTAAGCTTATTCCACTCCAATTGGGTATTTTAACCAGTCTTGTGCATCCAATAAGTTTGTTTGTGTCATTGGTTGAACATTAAGGTCAATTTTGTCCTCCCTAGGATTATTCTAATCCAATTAAGGTTTTTAACCAATCTTTTGGATCCAATAAGTGATTTTGTGTCATTGGTTGAACAAATAGGTCATTTTTGTCCATCCTAGGCTTATTCTAAGCCAATTCGGGTTTTTAACCAATCTTGTGCATCCAATCAGTGATTTTGTATCATTGGTTGAATATTTTGCTCATTTTCGTGTTCCCTAGACTTATTCTAATCCAATTAGGGTTTTTAACGACTCTTGTGCATCCAATAAGTTTGTTTATGTCATTGGTTTAACATTTAGGTCAATTTCATCCTCCCTAGACTTATTCTAATCTAGTTAGGGTTTTTAACCAATCTTGTGCATCCAATAAGTGATTTTGTGTAATTGGTTGGACATTTAGGTCATTTTCGTCCTCTCAAGGCTTATTCTAATCCAATTAGGGTTTTTAACCAATCTTGTGCATCTAATAAGTGATTTTGTGTCATTGGTTGATCATTTAGGTCAATTTCGTCCTCCCTAGGCTTATACAAATCCAATTAGGGTTTTTTTACCAATCTTGTGCATCCAATAAGTGATTTTGTGTCATTGGTTGAACATTTAGGTCATTTTCTTCCTCCCTTGCCCTATTCTAACCCAATTAGGGTTTTTAACCAATCTTGTGCATCCATTAAGTGATTTTGTGTCATTTGTTGAACTTTTAGGTCATTTTCGTCCTCCCTAGGCTTATTCTAATCCAATAAGGGTTTTAACCAATCTTGTGGATCCAATAAGTGATTTTGTGTCATTGGTTGAACATTTATGTCATTTTTGTCCTCCCTAGGCTTATTTTAATCCAATTAGGGTTTTTAACCAATCTTGTGCATCCAATAAGTGATTTTGTATCATTGGTTGAACATTTAGGTCATTTTCGTCCTCCCTAGGCTTATTCTAATCCAATTGGGTATTTTAACCAAACTAGTGCATCCAATAAGTTCGTTTGTGTCATTGGTTGAACATTAAAGTCAATTTTGTCCTCCATAGGCTTATTCTAATCCAATTAGGGTTTTTAACCAATCTTTTGCATCCAATAAGTGATTTTGTGTCATTGGTTGAACAATTAGGTCATTTTCGTCCATCTAGGCTTATTCTAAGCCAATTAGGGTTTTTAACCAATCTTGTGCATCCAATCAGTGATTTTGTATCATTGATTGAATATTTTGCTCATTTTCGTGTTCCCTAGACTTATTCTAATCCAATTAGGGTTTTAACGACTCTTGTGCATCCAATAAGTTTGTTTATGTCATTGGTTTAACATTTAGGTCAATTTCATCCTCCCTAGACTTATTCTAATCTAGTTAGGGTTTTTAACCAATCTTGTGCATCCAATAAGTGATTTTGTGTAATTGGTTGAACATTTAGGTCATTTTCGTCCTCCCAAGTCTTATTCTAATCCAATTAGGGTTTTTAACCAATCTTGTGCATCCAATAAGTGATTTTGTGTCATTGGTTGATCATTTAGGTCAACTTCATCCTCCCTAGGCTTATACAAATCCAATTAGGGTTTTTCACCAATCTTGTGCATCCAAGAAGTGATTTTGTGTCATTGGTTGAACATTTAGTTAATTTTCGTCCTTCTTAGGCTTATTCTAATCCAATTAGGGTTTTTAGCCAATCTTGTGCATCCAACAAGTGATTTTGTGTCAATGTTTGAACATTTAGATCATTTTCGTCCTCCCTAGGCTTATTCTAATCCAATTAGGGTTTTTAACCAATCTTGTGCATCCAATAAGTGATTTTGTGTCATTGGTTGAACAATTAGGTCATTTTCATTCTCCCTAGGCTTATTCTAATCCAATTAAGGTTTTTAACCAATCTTGTGCATCCATTAAGTGATTTTGTGTCATTTGTTGAACTATTAGGTCATTTTCGTCCTCCCTAGGCTTATTCTAATCCAATTAGGGTTTTAACCAATCTTGTGGATCCAATAAGTGATTTTGTGTCATTGGTTGAACATTTATGTCATTTTTGTCCTCCCTAGGCTTATTCTAATCCAATTAGGGTTTTTAACCAATCTTTTGCATCTAATAAGTGATTTTGTATCATTGGTTGAACATTTAGGTCATTTTCGTCCTCCCTAGGCTTATTCCACTCCAATTGGGTATTTTAACCAGTCTTTTGCATCCAATAAGTTTGTTTGTGTCATTGGTTGAACATTAAGGTCAATTTTGTCCTCCCTAGGATTATTCTAATCCAATTAAGGTTTTTAACCAATCTTTTGGATCCAATAAGTGATTTTGTGTCATTGGTTGAACAAATATGTCATTTTTGTCCATCCTAGGCTTATTCTAAGCCAATTCGGGTTTTTAACCAATCTTGTGCATCCAATCAGTGATTTTGTATCATTGGTTGAATATTTTGCTCATTTTCGTGTTCCCTAGACTTATTCTAATCCAATTAGGGTTTTTAACGACTCTTGTGCATCCAATAAGTTTGTTTATGTCATTGGTTTAACATTTAGGTCAATTTCATCCTCCCTACACTTATTCTAATCTAGTTAGGGTTTTTAACCAATCTTGTGCATCCAATAAGTGATTTTGTGTAATTGGTTGAACATTTAGGTCATTTTCGTCCTCCCAAGGCTTATTCTAATCCAATTAGGGTTTTTAACCAATCTTGTGCATCTAATAAGTGATTTTGTGTCATTGGTTGATCATTTAGGTCAATTTCGTCCTCCCTAGGCTTATACAAATCCAATTAGGGTTTTTTTTACCAATCTTGTGCATCCAATAAGTGATTTTGTGTCATTGGTTGAACATTTAGGTCATTTTCTTCCTCCCTTGGCCTATTCTAATCCAATTAGGGTTTTTAACCAATCTTGTGCATCCATTAAGTGATTTTGTTTCATTTGTTGAACTTTTAGGTCATTTTCGTCCTCCCTAGGCTTATTCTAATCCAATAAGGGTTTTAACCAATCTTGTGGATCCAATAAGTGATTTTGTGTCATTGGTTGAACATTTATGTCATTTTTGTCCTCCCTAGGCTTATTTTAATCCAATTAGGGTTTTTAACCAATCTTGTGCATCCAATAAGTGATTTTGTATCATTGGTTGAACATTTAGGTCATTTTCGTCCTCCCTAGGCTTATTCTAATCCAATTGGGTATTTTAACCAAACTAGTGCATCCAATAAGTTCGTTTGTGTCATTGGTTGAACATTAAAGTCAATTTTGTCCTCCCTAGGCTTATTCTAATCCAATTAGGGTTTTTAACCAATCTTTTGCATCCAATAAGTGATTTTGTGTCATTGGTTGAAAAATTAGGTCATTTTCGTCCATCCTAGGCTTATTCTAAGCCAATTAGGGTTTTTAACCAATCTTGTGCATCCAATCAGTGATTTTGTATCATTGATTGAATATTTTGCTCATTTTCGTGTTCCCTAGACTTATTCTAATCCAATTAGGGTTTTAACGACTCTTGTGCATCCAATAAGTTTCTTTATGTCATTGGTTTAACATTTAGGTCAATTTCATCCTCCCTAGACTTATTCTAATCTAGTTAGGGTTTTTAACCAATCTTGTGCATCCAATAAGTGTTTTTGTGTAATTGGTTGAACATTTAGGTCATTTTCGTCCTCCCAAGTCTTATTCTAATCCAATTAGGGTTTTTAACCAATCTTGTGCATCCAATAAGTGATTTTGTGTCATTGGTTGATCATTTAGGTCAACTTCGTCCTCCCTAGGCTTATACTAATCCAATTAGGGTTTTTCACCAATCTTGTGCATCCAAGAAGTGATTTTGTGTCATTGGTTGAACATTTAGTTAATTTTCGTCCTTCTTAGGCTTATTCTAATCCAATTAGGGTTTTTAGCCAATCTTGTGCATCCAACAAGTGATTTTGTGTCAATGTTTGAACATTTAGATCATTTTCGTCCTCCCTAGGCTTATGCTTATCCAATTAGGGTTTTTAACCAATCTTGTGCATCGAAAATGTGATTTTCTGTCATTGGTTGAACATTAAGGTCAATTTTGTCCTCCCTAGGCTTATTTTAATCCAATTAGGGTTTTAAATCAATCTTGTGCATACAATAATTGATTTTGTGTCATTGGTTGAACATTTAGGTAATTTTCGTCCTTCTTAGGCTTATTCTAATCCAATTAGGGTCTTTAACCAATCTTGTGCATCCAATAAGTGATTTTGTGTCATTGGTTCAGCATTTAGGTCATTTTCGTCCTCCCTAGGCTTATTCTAATCCAATTAAGGTTTTTAACCAATCTTGTGCATCCAATAAGTGATTTTGTATCATTGGTTGAACATTTAGGTCATTTTCGTCCTCCCTAGGCTTATTCTAATCCAATTAGGGTTTTTAACCAATCTTTTGCATCCAATAAGTGATTTTGTGTCATTGGTTGAACAATTAGGTCATTTTCGTCCATCCTAGGCTTATTCTAAGCCAATTAGGGTTTTTAACCAATCTTGTGCATCCAATCAGTGATTTTGTATCATTGGTTGAATATTTTGCTCATTTTCGTGTTCCCTAGACTTATTCTAATCCAATTAGGGTTTTTAACAACTCTTGTGCATCCAATAAGTTACTTTATGTCATTAGTTTAACATTTAGGTCAATTTCGTCCTCCCTAGACTTATTCTAATCTAGTTAGGGTTTTTAACCAATCTTGTGCATCCAATAAGTGATTTTATGTAATTGGTTGAACATTTAGGTCATTTTCGTCCTCCCAAGGCTTATTCTAATCCAATTAGGGTTTTTAACCAATCTTGTGCATCTAATAAGTGATTTTGTGTCATTGGTTGATCTTTTAGGTCAATTTCGTCCTCCCTAGGTTTATACAAATCCAATTAGGGTTTTTTTACCAATCTTGTGCATCCAATAAGTGATTTTGTGTCATTGGTTGAACATTTAGGTCATTTTCTTCCTCCCTTGGCCTATTCTAATCCAATTAGGGTTTTTAACCAATCTTGTGCATCCATTAAGTGATTTTGTGTCATTTGTTGAACTTTTAGGTCATTTTCGTCCTCCCTAGGCTTATTCTAATCCAATTAGGGTTTTAACCAATCTTGTGGATCCAATAAGTGATTTTGTGTCATTGGTTGAACATTTATGTCATTTTTGTCCTCCCTAGGCTTATTCTAATCCAATTAGGGTTTTTAACCAATCTTTTGCATCTAATAAGTGATTTTGTATCATTGGTTGAACATTTAGGTCATTTTCGTCCTCCCTAGGCTTATTCCACTCCAATTGGGTATTTTAACCAGTCTTTTGCATCCAATAAGTTTGTTTGTGTCATTGGTTGAACATTAAGGTCAATTTTGTCCTCCCTAGGATTATTCTAATCCAATTAAGGTTTTTAACCAATCTTTTGGATCCAATAAGTGATTTTGTGTCATTGGTTGAACAAATATGTCATTTTTGTCCATCCTAGGCTTATTCTAAGCCAATTCGGGTTTTTAACCAATCTTGTGCATCCAATCAGTGATTTTGTATCATTGGTTGAATATTTTGCTCATTTTCGTGTTCCCTAGACTTATTCTAATCCAATTAGGGTTTTTAACGACTCTTGTGCATCCAATAAGTTTGTTTATGTCATTGGTTTAACATTTAGGTCAATTTCATCCTCCCTAGACTTATTCTAATCTAGTTAGGGTTTTTAACCAATCTTGTGCATCCAATAAGTGATTTTGTGTAATTGGTTGAACATTTAGGTCATTTTCGTCCTCCCAAGGCTTATTCTAATCCAATTAGGGTTTTTAACCAATCTTGTGCATCCAATCAGTGATTTTGTATCATTGGTTGAATATTTTGCTCATTTTCGTGTTCCCTAGACTTATTCTAATCCAATTAGAGTTTTTAACGACTCTTGTGCATCCAATAAGTTACTTTATGTCATTAGTTTAACATTTAGGTCAATTTCGTCCTCCCTAGACTTATTCTAATCTAGTTAGGGTTTTTAACCAATCTTGTGCATCCAATAAGTGATTTTGTGTAATTGGTTGAACATTTAGGTCATTTTCGTCCTCCCAAGGCTTATTCTAATCCAATTAGGGTTTTTAACCAATCTTGTGCATCTAATAAGTGATTTTGTGTCATTGGTTGATCATTTAGGTCAATTTCGTCCTCCCTAGGCTTATACAAATCCAATTAGGGTTTTTTTACCAATCTTGTGCATCCAATAAGTGATTTTGTGTCATTGGTTGAACATTTAGGTCATTTTCTTCCTCCCTTGGCCTATTCTAATCCAATTAGGGTTTTTAACCAATCTTGTGCATCCATTAAGTGATTTTGTGTCATTTGTTGAACTTTTAGGTCATTTTCGTCCTCCCTAGGCTTATGCTTATCCAATTAGGGTTTTTAACCAATCTTGTGCATCGAAAATGTGATTTTCTGTCATTGGTTGAACATTAAGGTCAATTTTGTCCTCCCTAGGCTTATTTTAATCCAATTAGGGTTTTAAATCAATCTTGTGCATACAATAATTGATTTTGTGTCATTGGTTGAACATTTAGGTAATTTTCGTCCTTCTTAGGCTTATTCTAATCCAATTAGGGTCTTTAACCAATCTTGTGCATCCAATAAGTGATTTTGTGTCATTGGTTCAACATTTAGGTCATTTTCGTCCTCCCTAGGCTTATTCTAATCCAATTATGGTTTTTAACCAATCTTGTGCATCCAATAAGTGATTTTGTATCATTGGTTGAACATTTAGGTCATTTTCGTCCTCCCTAGGCTTATTCTAATCCAATTAGGGTTTTTAACCAATCTTTTGCATCCAATAAGTGATTTTGTGTCATTGGTTGAACAATTAGGTCATTTTCGTCCATCCTAGGCTTATTCTAAGCCAATTAGGGTTTTTAACCAATCTTGTGCATCCAATCAATGATTTTGTATCATTGGTTGAATATTTTGCTAATTTTCGTGTTCCCTAGACTTATTCTAATCCAATTAGGGTTTTTAACGACTCTTGTGCATCCAATAAGTTACTTTATGTCATTAGTTTAACATTTAGGTCAATTTCGTCCTCCCTAGACTTATTCTAATCTAGTTAGGGTTTTTAACCAATCTTGTGCATCCAATAAGTGATTTTGTGTAATTGGTTGAACATTTAGGTCATTTTCGTCCTCCCAAGTCTTATTCTAATCCAATTAGGGTTTTTAACCAATCTTGTGCATCCAATAAGTGATTTTGTGTCATTGGTTGATCATTTAGGTCAACTTCATCCTCCCTAGGCTTATACAAATCCAATTAGGGTTTTTCACCAATCTTGTGCATCCAAGAAGTGATTTTGTGTCATTGGTTGAACATTTAGTTAATTTTCGTCCTTCTTAGGCTTATTCTAATCCAATTAGGGTTTTTAGCCAATCTTGTGCATCCAACAAGTGATTTTGTGTCAATGTTTGAACATTTAGATCATTTTCGTCCTCCCTAGGCTTATGCTTATCCAATTAGGGTTTTTAACCAATCTTGTGCATCGAAAATGTGATTTTCTGTCATTGGTTGAACATTAAGGTCAATTTTGTCCTCCCTAGGCTTATTTTAATCCAATTAGGGTTTTAAATCAATCTTGTGCATACAATAATTGATTTTGTGTCATTTGTTGAACTTTTAGGTCATTTTCGTCCTCCCTAGGCTTATTCTAATCCAATTAGGGTTTTTAACCAATCTTTTGCATCCAATAAGTGATTTTGTGTCATTGGTTGAACAATTAGGTCATTTTCGTCCATCCTAGGCTTATTCTAAGCCAATTAGGGTTTTTAACCAATCTTGTGCATCCAATCAGTGATTTTGTATCATTGGTTGAATATTTTGCTCATTTTCGTGTTCCCTAGACTTATTCTAATCCAATTAGGGTTTTTAACGACTCTTGTGCATCCAATAAGTTACTTTATGTCATTAGTTTAACATTTAGGTCAATTTCGTCCTCCCTAGACTTATTCTAATCTAGTTAGGGTTTTTAACCAATCTTGTGCATCCAATAAGTGATTTTGTGTAATTGGTTGAACATTTAGGTCATTTTCGTCCTCCCTAGGCTTATTCTAATCCAATTAGGGTTTTTAACCAATCTTGTGCATCTAATAAGTGATTTTGTGTCATTGGTTGATCATTTAGGTCAATTTCGTCCTCCCTAGGCTTATACAAATCCAATTAGGGTTTTTTACCAATCTTGTGCATCCAATAAGTGATTTTGTGTCATTGGTTGAACATTTAGGTCATTTTCTTCCTCCCTTGGCCTATTCTAATCCAATTAGGATTTTTAACCAATCTTGTGCATCCAATCAGTGATTTTGTATCATTGGTTGAATATTTTGGTCATTTTCGTGTTCCTTAGACTTATTCTAATCCAATTAGGGTTTTTAACGACTCTTGTGCATCCAATAAGTTTGTTTATGTCATTGGTTTAACATTTAGGTCAATTTCGTCCTCCCTAGACTTATTCTAATCTAGTTAGGGTTTTTACCCAATCTTGTGCATCCAATAAGTGATTTTCTGTAATTGGTTGAACATTTAGGTCATTTTCGTCCTCCCAAGGCTTATTCTAATCCAATTAGGGTTTTTAACGACTCTTGTGCATCCAATAAGTTTGTTTATGTCATTGGTTTAACATTTAGGTTAATTTCTTCCTCCCTAGACTTATTCTAATCTAGTTAGGGTTTTTAACCAATCTTGTGCATCCAATAAGTGATTTTGTGTAATTGGTTGAACATTTAGGTCATTTTCGTCCTCCCAAGGCTTATTCTAATCCAATTAGGGTTTTTAACCAATCTTGTGCATCCAATAAGTGATTTTGTGTCATTGGTTGATCATTTAGGTCAACTTCGTCCTCCCTAGGCTTATACAAATCCAATTAGGGTTTTTCACCAATCTTGTGCATCCAAGAAGTGATTTTGTGTCATTGGTTGAACATTTGGTTAATTTTCGTCCTTCTTAGGCTTATTCTAATCCAATTAGGGTTTTTAGCCAATCTTGTGCATCCAACAAGTGATTTTGTGTCAATGTTTGAACATTTAGATCATTTTCGTCCTCCCTAGGCTTATGCTTATCCAATTAGGGTTTTTAACCAATCTTGTGCATCGAAAATGTGATTTTCTGTCATTGGTTGAACATTAAGGTCAATTTTGTCCTCCCTAGGCTTATTTTAATCCAATTAGGGTTTTAAATCAATCTTGTGCATACAATAATTGATTTTGTGTCATTGGTTGAACATTTAGGTAATTTTCGTCCTTCTTAGGCTTATTCTAATCCAATTAGGATCTTTAACCAATCTTGTGCATCCAATAAGTGATTTTGTGTCATTGGTTCAACATTTAGGTCATTTTCGTCCTCCCTAGGCTTATTCTAATCCAATTAAGGTTTTTAACCAATCTTGTGCATCCAATAAGTGATTTTGTATCATTGGTTGAACATTTAGGTCATTTTCGTCCTCCCTAGGCTTATTCTAATCCAATTAGGGTTTTTAACCAATCTTTTGCATCCAATAAGTGATTTTGTGTCACTGGTTGAACAATTAGGTCATTTTCGTCCATCCTAGGCTTATTCTAAGCCAATTAGGGTTTTTAACCAATCTTGTACATCCAATCAGTGATTTTGTATCATTGGTTGAATATTTTGCTCATTTTCGTGTTCCCTAGACTTATTCTAATCCAATTAGGGTTTTTAACGACTCTTGTGCATCCAATAAGTTACTTTATGTCATTAGTTTAACATTTAGGTCAATTTCGTCCTCCCTAGACTTATTCTAATCTAGTTAGGGTTTTTAACCAATCTTGTGCATCCAATAAGTGATTTTGTGTAATTGGTTGAACATTTAGGTCATTTTCGTCCTCCCAAGGCTTATTCTAATCCAATTAGGGTTTTTAACCAATCTTGTGCATCTAATAAGTGATTTTGTTACATTGGTTGATCATTTAGGTCAATTTCGTCCTCCCTAGGCTTATACAAATCCAATTAGGGTTTTTTTTACCAATCTTGTGCATCCAATAAGTGATTTTGTGTCATTGGTTGAACATTTAGGTCATTTTCTTCCTCCCTTGGCCTATTCTAATCCAATTACGGTTTGTAACCAATCTTGTGCATCCATTAAGTGATTTTGTGTCATTTGTTGAACTTTAAGGTCATTTTCGTCCACCCTAGGCTTATTCTAATCCAATTAGGGTTTTAACCAATCTTGTGGATCCAATAAGTGATTTTGTGTCATTGGTTGAACATTTATGTCATTTTTGTCCTCCCTAGGCTTATTTTAATCCAATTAGGGTTTTTAACCAATCTTGTGCATCCAATAAGTGATTTTGTATCATTGGTTGAACATTTAGGTCATTTTCGTCCTCCCTAGGCTTATTCTAATCCAATTGGGTATTTTAACCAAACTAGTGCATCCAATAAGTTCGTTTGTGTCATTGGTTGAACATTAAAGTCAATTTTGTCCTCCCTAGGCTGATTCTAATCCAATTAGGGTTTTTAACCAATCTTTTGCATCCAATAAGTGATTTTGTGTCATTGGTTGAACAATTAGGTCATTTTCGTCCATCCTAGGCTTATTCAAAGCTAATTAGGGTTTTTAACCAATCTTGTGCATCCAATCAGTGATTTTGTATCATTGGTTGAATATTTTGCTCATTTTCGTGTTCCCTAGACTTATTCTAATCGAATTAGGGTTTTTAACGACTCTTGTGCATCCAATAAGTTTGTTTATGTCATTGGTTTAACATTTAGGTCAATTTCGTCCTCCCTAGACTTATTCTAATCTAGTTAGGGTTTTTAACCAATCTTGTGCATCCAATAAGTGATTTTGTGTAATTGGTTGAACATTTAGGTTATTTTCGTCCTCCCAAGTCTTATTCTAATCCAATTAGGGTTTTTAACCAATCTTGTGCATCCAATAAGTGATTTTGTGTCATTGGTTGATCATTTAGGTCAACTTCGTCCTCCCTAGGCTTATACAAATCCAATTAGGGTTTTTCACCAGTCTTGTGCATCCAAGAAGTGATTTTGTGTCATTGGTTGAACATTTAGTTAATTTTCGTCCTTCTTAGGCTTATTCTAATCCAATTAGGGTTTTTAGCCAATCTTGTGCATCCAACAAGTGATTTTGTGTCAATGTTTGAACATTTAGATCATTTTCGTCCTCCCTAGACTTATGCTTATCCAATTAGGGTTTTTAACCAATCTTGTGCATCGAAAATGTGATTTTCTGTCATTGGTTGAACATTAAGGTCAATTTTGTCCTCCCTAGGCTTATTTTAATCCAATTAGGGTTTTAAATCAATCTTGTGCATACAATAATTGATTTTGTGTCATTGGTTGAACATTTAGGTAATTTTCGTCCTTCTTAGGCTTATTCTAATCCAATTAGGGTCTTTAACCAATCTTGTGCATCCAATAAGTGATTTTGTGTCATTGGTTCAACATTTAGGTCATTTTCGTCCTCCCTAGGCTTATTCTAATCCAATTAAGGTTTTTAACCAATCTTGTGCATCCAATAAGTGATTTTGTATCATTGGTTGAACATTTAGGTCATTTTCGTCCTCCCTAGGCTTATTCTAATCCAATTAGGGTTTTTAACCAATCTTGTGCATCCAATAAGTGATTTTGTGTCATTGGTTGAACAATTAGGTCATTTTCGTCCATCCTAGGCTTATTCTAAGCCAATTAGGGTTTTTAACCAATCTTGTGCATCCAATCAGTGATTTTGTATCATTGGTTGAATATTTTGCTCATTTTCGTGTTCCCTAGACTTATTCTAATCCAATTAGGGTTTTTAACGACTCTTGTGCATCCAATAAGTTACTTTATGTCATTAGTTTAACATTTAGGTCAATTTCGTCCTCCCTAGACTTATTCTAATCTAGTTAGGGTTTTTAACCAATCTTGTGCATCCAATAAGTGATTTTGTGTAATTGGTTGAACATTTAGGTCATTTTCGTCCTCCCTAGGCTTATTCTAATCCAATTAGGGTTTTTAACCAATCTTGTGCATCTAATAAGTGATTTTGTGTCATTGGTTGATCATTTAGGTCAATTTCGTCCTCCCTAGGCTTATACAAATCCAATTAGGGTTTTTTACCAATCTTGTGCATCCAATAAGTGATTTTGTGTCATTGGTTGAACATTTAGGTCATTTTCTTCCTCCCTTGGCCTATTCTAATCCAATTAGGATTTTTAACCAATCTTGTGCATCCAATCAGTGATTTTGTATCATTGGTTGAATATTTTGGTCATTTTCGTGTTCCTTAGACTTATTCTAATCCAATTAGGGTTTTTAACGACTCTTGTGCATCCAATAAGTTACTTTATGTCATTAGTTTAACATTTAGGTCAATTTCGTCCTCCCTAGACTTATTCTAATCTAGTTAGGGTTTTTAACCAATCTTGTGCATCCAATAAGTGATTTTGTGTAATTGGTTGAACATTTAGGTCATTTTCGTCCTCCCAAGTCTTATTCTAATCCAATTAGGGTTTTTAACCAATCTTGTGCATCCAATAAGTGATTTTGTGTCATTGGTTGATCATTTAGGTCAACTTCATCCTCCCTAGGCTTATACAAATCCAATTAGGGTTTTTCACCAATCTTGTGCATCCAAGAAGTGATTTTGTGTCATTGGTTGAACATTTAGTTAATTTTCGTCCTTCTTAGGCTTATTCTAATCCAATTAGGGTTTTTAGCCAATCTTGTGCATCCAACAAGTGATTTTGTGTCAATGTTTGAACATTTAGATCATTTTCGTCCTCCCTAGGCTTATGCTTATCCAATTAGGGTTTTTAACCTATCTTGTGCATCCAATAAGTGATTTTGTGTCATTGGTTGAACAATTAGGTCATTTTCATTCTCCCTAGGCTTATTCTAATCCAATTAAGGTTTTTAACCAATCTTGTGCATCCATTAAGTGATTTTGTGTCATTTGTTGAACTTTTAGGTCATTTTCGTCCTCCCTAGGCTTATTCTAATCCAATTAGGGTTTTAACCAATCTTGTGGATCCAATTAGTGATTTTGTGTCATTGGTTGAACATTTATGTCATTTTTGTCCTCCCTAGGCTTATTCTAATCCAATTAGGGTTTTTAACCAATCTTTTGCATCTAATAAGTGATCTTGTATCATTGGTTGAACATTTAGGTCATTTTCGTCCTCCCTAGGCTTATTCCACTCCAATTGGGTATTTTAACCAGTCTTGTGCATCCAATAAGTTTGTTTGTGTCATTGGTTGAACATTAAGGTCAATTTTGTCCTCCCTAGGATTATTCTAATCCAATTAAGGTTTTTAACCAATCTTTTGCATCCAATAAGTGATTTTGTGTCATTGGTTGAACAATTAGGTCATTTTTGTCCATCCTAGGCTTATTCTAAGCCAATTAGGATTTTTAACCAATCTTGTGCATCCAATCAGTGATTTTGTATCATTGGTTGAATATTTTGCTCATTTTCGTGTTCCCTAGACTTATTCTAATCCAATTAGGGTTTTTAACGACTCTTGTGCATCCAATAAGTTTGTTTATGTCATTGGTTTAACATTTAGGTCAATTTCATCCTCCCTAGACTTATTCTAATCTAGTTAGGGTTTTTAACCAATCTTGTGCATCCAATAAGTGATTTTGTGTAATTGGTTGAACATTTAGGTCATTTTCGTCCTCCCTAGGCTTATTCTAATCCAATTAGGGTTTTTAACCAATCTTGTGCATCCAATAAGTGATTTTGTGTCATTGGTTGATCATTTAGGTCAACTTCGTCCTCCCTAGGCTTATACAAATCCAATTAGGGTTTTTCACCAATCTTGTGCATCCAAGAAGTGATTTTGTGTCATTGGTTGAACATTTAGTTAATTTTCGTCCTTCTTAGGCTTATTCTAATCCAATTAGGGTTTTTAGCCAATCTAGTGCATCCAACAAGTGATTTTGTGTCAATGTTTAAACATTTAGATCATTTTCGTCCTCCCTAGGCTTATGCTTATCCAATTAGGGTTTTTAACCAATCTTGTGCATCGAAAATGTGATTTTCAGTCATTGGTTGAACATTAAGGTCAATTTTGTCCTCCCTAGGCTTATTTTAATCCAATTAGGGTTTTAAATCAATCTTGTGCATACAATAATTGATTTTGTGTCATTGGTTGAACATTTAGGTAATTTTCGTCCTTCTTAGGCTTATTCTAATCCAATTAGGGTCTTTAACCAATCTTGTGCATCCAATAAGTGATTTTGTGTCATTGGTTCAACATTTAGGTCATTTTCGTCCTCCCTAGGCTTATTCTAGTCCAATTAAGGTTTTTAACCAATCTTGTGCATCCAATAAGTGATTTTGTATCATTGGTTGAACATTTAGGTCATTTTCGTCCTCCCT
>JBBPBP010009780.1:15058366-15081113 GCA_037974735.1 Cicer chorassanicum
AAGTGATTTTGTGTCAATGTTTGAACATTTAGATCATTTTCGTCCTCCCTAGGCTTATTCTAATCCAATTAGGGTTTTTAACAAATCTTGTGCATCCAATAAGTGATTTTGTGTCATTGGTTGAACAATTAGGTCATTTTCATTCTCCCTAGGCTTATTCTAATCCAATTAAGGTTTTTAACCAATCTTGTGCATCCATTAAGTGATTTTGTGTCATTTGTTGAACTTTTATGTCATTTTCGTCCTCCCTAGGCTTATTCTAATCCAATTAGGGTTTTAACCAATCTTGTGGATCCAATAAGTGATTTTGTGTCATTGGTTGAACATTTATGTCATTTTTGTCCTCCCTAGGCTTATTCTAATCCAATTAGGGTTTTTAACCAATCTTTTGCATCTAATAAGTGATTTTGTATCATTGGTTGAACATTTAGGTCATTTTCGTCCTCCCTAGGCTTATTCCACTCCAATTGGGTATTTTAACCAGTCTTTTGCATCCAATAAGTTTGTTTGTGTCATTGGTTGAACATTAAGGTCAATTTTGTCCTCCCTAGGATTATTCTAATCCAATTAAGGTTTTTAACCAATCTTTTGGATCCAATAAGTGATTTTGTGTCATTGGTTGAACAAATATGTCATTTTTGTCCATCCTAGGCTTATTCTAAGCCAATTCGGGTTTTTAACCAATCTTGTGCATCCAATCAGTGATTTTGTATCATTGGTTGAATATTTTGCTCATTTTCGTGTTCCCTAGACTTATTCTAATCCAATTAGGGTTTTTAACGACTCTTGTGCATCCAATAAGTTTGTTTATGTCATTGGTTTAACATTTAGGTCAATTTCATCCTCCCTAGACTTATTCTAATCTAGTTAGGGTTTTTAACCAATCTTGTGCATCCAATAAGTGATTTTGTGTAATTGGTTGAACATTTAGGTCATTTTCGTCCTCCCTAGGCTTATTCTAATCCAATTAGGGTTTTTAACCAATCTTGTGCATCCAATAAGTGATTTTGTGTCATTGGTTGATCATTTAGGTCAACTTCGTCCTCCCTAGGCTTATACAAATCCAATTAGGGTTTTTCACCAATCTTGTGCATCCAAGAAGTGATTTTGTGTCATTGGTTGAACATTTAGTTAATTTTCGTCCTTCTTAGGCTTATTCTAATCCAATTAGGGTTTTTAGCCAATCTTGTGCATCCAACAAGTGATTTTGTGTCAATGTTTGAACATTTAGATCATTTTCGTCCTCCCTAGGCTTATGTTTATCCAATTAGGGTTTTTAACCAATCTTGTGCATCGAAAATGTGATTTTCTGTCATTGGTTGAACATTAAGGTCAATTTTGTCCTCCCTAGGCTTATTTTAATCCAATTAGGGTTTTAAATCAATCTTGTGCATACAATAATTGATTTTGTGTCATTGGTTGAACATTTAGGTAATTTTCGTCCTTCTTAGGCTTATTCTAATCCAATTAGGGTCTTTAACCAATCTTGTGCATCCAATAAGTGATTTTGTGTCATTGGTTCAACATTTAGGTCATTTTCGTCCTCCCTAGGCTTATTCTAATCCAATTAAGGTTTTTAACCAATCTTGTGCATCCAATAAGTGATTTTGTATCATTGGTTGAACATTTAGGTCATTTTCGTCCTCCCTAGGCTTATTCTAATCCAATTAGGGTTTTTAACCAATCTTTTGCATCCAATAAGTGATTTTGTGTCATTGGTTGAACAATTAGGTCATTTTCGTCCATCCTAGGCTTATTCTAAGCCAATTAGGGTTTTTAACCAATCTTGTGCATCCAATCAGTGATTTTGTATCATTGGTTGAATATTTGGCTCATTTTCGTGTTCCCTAGACTTATTCTAATCTAATTAGGGTTTTTAACGACTCTTGTGCATCCAATAAGTTACTTTATGTCATTAGTTTAACATTTAGGTCAATTTCGTCCTCCCTAGACTTATTCTAATCTAGTTAGGGTTTTTAACCAATCTTGTGCATCCAATAAGTGATTTTGTGTAATTGGTTGAACATTTAGGTCATTTTCGTCCTCCCAAGGCTTATTCTAATCCAATTAGGGTTTTTAACCAATCTTGTGCATCTAATAAGTGATTTTGTGTCATTGGTTGATCATTTAGGTCAATTTCGTCCTCCCTAGGCTTATACAAATCCAATTAGGGTTTTTTTTACCAATCTTGTGCATCCAATAAGTGATTTTGTGTCATTGGTTGAACATTTAGGTCATTTTCTTCCTCCCTTGGCCTATTCTAATCCAATTAGGGTTTTTAACCAATCTTGTGCATCCATTAAGTGATTTTGTGTCATTTGTTGAACTTTTAGGTCATTTTCGTCCTCCCTAGGCTTATTCTAATCCAATTAGGGTTTTAACCAATCTTGTGGATCCAATAAGTGATTTTGTGTCATTGGTTGAACATTTATGTCATTTTTGTCCTCCCTAGGCTTATTTTAATCCAATTAGGGTTTTTAACCAATCTTGTGCATCCAATAAGTGATTTTGTATCATTGGTTGAACATTTAGGTCATTTTCGTCCTCCCTAGGCTTATTCCACTCCAATTGGGTATTTTAACCAGTCTTGTGCATCCAATAAGTTTGTTTGTGTCATTGGTTGAACATTAAGGTCAATTTTGTCCTCCCTAGGATTATTCTAATCCAATTAAGGTTTTTAACCAATCTTTTGCATCCAATAAGTGATTTTGTGTCATTGGTTGAACAATTAGGTCATTTTTGTCCATCCTAGGCTTATTCTAAGCCAATTAGGATTTTTAACCAATCTTGTGCATCCAATCAGTGATTTTGTATCATTGGTTGAATATTTTGCTCATTTTCGTGTTCCCTAGACTTATTCTAATCCAATTAGGGTTTTTAACGACTCTTGTGCATCCAATAAGTTTGTTTATGTCATTGGTTTAACATTTAGGTCAATTTCATCCTCCCTAGACTTATTCTAATCTAGTTAGGGTTTTTAACCAATCTTGTGCATCCAATAAGTGTTTTTGTGTAATTGGTTGAACATTTAGGTCATTTTCGTCCTCCCAAGTCTTATTCTAATCCAATTAGGGTTTTTAACCAATCTTGTGCATCCAATAAGTGATTTTGTGTCATTGGTTGATCATTTAGGTCAACTTCGTCCTCCCTAGGCTTATACTAATCCAATTAGGGTTTTTCACCAATCTTGTGCATCCAAGAAGTGATTTTGTGTCATTGGTTGAACATTTAGTTAATTTTCGTCCTTCTTAGGCTTATTCTAATCCAATTAGGGTTTTTAGCCAATCTTGTGCATCCAACAAGTGATTTTGTGTCAATGTTTGAACATTTAGATCATTTTCGTCCTCCCTAGGCTTATGCTTATCCAATTAGGGTTTTTAACCAATCTTGTGCATCGAAAATGTGGTTTTCTGTCATTGGTTGAACATTAAGGTCAATTTTGTCCTCCCTAGGCTTATTTTAATCCAATTAGGGTTTTAAATCAATCTTGTGCATACAATAATTGATTTTGTGTCATTGGTTGAACATTTAGGTAATTTTCGTCCTTCTTAGGCTTATTCTAATCCAATTAGGATCTTTAACCAATCTTGTGCATCCAATAAGTGATTTTGTGTCATTGGTTCAACATTTAGGTCATTTTCGTCCTCCCTAGGCTTATTCTAATCCAATTAAGGTTTTTAACCAATCTTGTGCATCCAATAAGTGATTTTGTATCATTAGTTGAACATTTAGGTCATTTTCGTCCTCCCTAGGCTTATTCTAATCCAATTAGGGTTTTTAACCAATCTTTTGCATCCAATAAGTGATTTTGTGTCACTGGTTGAACAATTAGGTCATTTTCGTCCATCCTAGGCTTATTCTAAGCCAATTAGGGTTTTTAACCAATCTTGTGCATCCAATCAGTGATTTTGTATCATTGGTTGAATATTTTGCTCATTTTCGTGTTCCCTAGACTTATTCTAATCCAATTAGGGTTTTTAACGACTCTTGTGCATCCAATAAGTAACTTTATGTCATTAGTTTAACATTTAGGTCAATTTCGTCCTCCCTAGACTTATTCTAATCTAGTTAGGGTTTTTAACCAATCTTGTGCATCCAATAAGTGATTTTGTGTAATTGGTTGAACATTTAGGTCATTTTCGTCCTCCCAAGGCTTATTCTAATCCAATTAGGGTTTTTAACCAATCTTGTGCATCTAATAAGTGATTTTGTTACATTGGTTGATCATTTAGGTCAATTTCGTCCTCCCTAGGCTTATACAAATCCAATTAGGGTTTTTTTTACCAATCTTGTGCATCCAATAAGTGATTTTGTGTCATTGGTTGAACATTTAGGTCATTTTCTTCCTCCCTTGGCCTATTCTAATCCAATTAGGGTTTTTAACCAATCTTGTGCATCCATTAAGTGATTTTGTGTCATTTGTTGAACTTTTAGGTCATTTTCGTCCACCCTAGGCTTATTCTAATCCAATTAGGGTTTTAACCAATCTTGTGGATCCAATAAGTGATTTTGTGTCATTGGTTGAACATTTATGTCATTTTTGTCCTCCCTAAGCTTATTTTAATCCAATTAGGGTTTTTAACCAATCTTGTGCATCCAATAAGTGATTTTGTATTATTGGTTGAACATTTAGGTCATTTTCGTCCTCCCTAGGCTTATTCTAATCCAATTGGGTATTTTAACCAAACTAGTGCATCCAATAAGTTCGTTTGTGTCATTGGTTGAACATTAAAGTCAATTTTGTCCTCCCTAGGCTGATTCTAATCCAATTAGGGTTTTTAACCAATCTTTTGCATCCAATAAGTGATTTTGTGTCATTGGTTGAACAATTAGGTCATTTTCGTCCATCCTAGGCTTATTCAAAGCTAATTAGGGTTTTTAACCAATCTTGTGCATCCAATCAGTGATTTTGTATCATTGGTTGAATATTTTGCTCATTTTCGTGTTCCCTAGACTTATTCTAATCGAATTAGGGTTTTTAACGACTCTTGTGCATCCAATAAGTTTGTTTATGTCATTGGTTTAACATTTAGGTCAATTTCGTCCTCCCTAGACTTATTCTAATCTAGTTAGGGTTTTTAACCAATCTTGTGCATCCAATAAGTGATTTTGTGTAATTGGTTGAACATTTAGGTTATTTTCGTCCTCCCAAGTCTTATTCTAATCCAATTAGGGTTTTTAACCAATCTTGTGCATCCAATAAGTGATTTTGTGTCATTGGTTGATCATTTAGGTCAACTTCGTCCTCCCTAGGCTTATACAAATCCAATTAGGGTTTTTCACCAATCTTGTGCATCCAAGAAGTGATTTTGTGTCATTGGTTGAACATTTAGTTAATTTTCGTCCTTCTTAGGCTTATTCTAATCCAATTAGGGTTTTTAGCCAATCTTGTGCATCCAACAAGTGATTTTGTGTCAATGTTTGAACATTTAGATCATTTTCGTCCTCCCTAGGCTTATGTTTATCCAATTAGGGTTTTTAACCAATCTTGTGCATCGAAAATGTGATTTTCTGTCATTGGTTGAACATTAAGGTCAATTTTGTCCTCCCTAGGCTTATTTTAATCCAATTAGGGTTTTAAATCAATCTTGTGCATACAATAATTGATTTTGTGTCATTGGTTGAACATTTAGGTAATTTTCGTCCTTCTTAGGCTTATTCTAATCCAATTAGGGTCTTTAACCAATCTTGTGCATCCAATAAGTGATTTTGTGTCATTGGTTCAACATTTAGGTCATTTTCGTCCTCCCTAGGCTTATTCTAATCCAATTAAGGTTTTTAACCAATCTTGTGCATCCAATAAGTGATTTTGTATCATTGGTTGAACATTTAGGTCATTTTCGTCCTCCCTAGGCTTATTCTAATCCAATTAGGGTTTTTAACCAATCTTTTGCATCCAATAAGTGATTTTGTGTCATTGGTTGAACAATTAGGTCATTTTCGTCCATCCTAGGCTTATTCTAAGCCAATTAGGGTTTTTAACCAATCTTGTGCATCCAATCAGTGATTTTGTATCATTGGTTGAATATTTGGCTCATTTTCGTGTTCCCTAGACTTATTCTAATCTAATTAGGGTTTTTAACGACTCTTGTGCATCCAATAAGTTACTTTATGTCATTAGTTTAACATTTAGGTCAATTTCGTCCTCCCTAGACTTATTCTAATCTAGTTAGGGTTTTTAACCAATCTTGTGCATCCAATAAGTGATTTTGTGTAATTGGTTGAACATTTAGGTCATTTTCGTCCTCCCAAGGCTTATTCTAATCCAATTAGGGTTTTTAACCAATCTTGTGCATCTAATAAGTGATTTTGTGTCATTGGTTGATCATTTAGGTCAATTTCGTCCTCCCTAGGCTTATACAAATCCAATTAGGGTTTTTTACCAATCTTGTGCAGCCAATAAGTGATTTTGTGTAATTGGTTGAACATTTAGGTCATTTTCGTCCTCCCAAGGCTTATTCTAATCCAATTAGGGTTTTTAACCAATCTTGTGCATCTAATAAGTGATTTTGTGTCATTGGTTGATCATTTAGGTCAATTTCGTCCTCCCTAGGCTTATACAAATCCAATTAGGGTTTTTTACCAATCTTGTGCATCCAATAAGAGATTTTGTGTCATTGGTTGAACATTTAGGTCATTTTCTTCCTCCCTTGGCCTATTCTAATCCAATTAGGATTTTTAACCAATCTTGTGCATCCAATCAGTGATTTTGTATCATTGGTTGAATATTTTGGTCATTTTCGTGTTCCTTAGACTTATTCTAATCCAATTAGGGTTTTTAACGACTCTTGTGCATCCAATAAGTTTGTTTATGTCATTGGTTTAACATTTAGGTCAATTTCGTCCTCCCTAGACTTATTCTAATCTAGTTAGGGTTTTTAACCAATC
The DNA here is from genome assembly GCA_037974735.1 of Cicer chorassanicum. Classification (NCBI taxonomy): domain Eukaryota; kingdom Viridiplantae; phylum Streptophyta; class Magnoliopsida; order Fabales; family Fabaceae; genus Cicer; species Cicer chorassanicum. The sequence continues at coordinate 15,065,255 of JBBPBP010009780.1, forward strand.
TTGTGCATCCAATAAGTGATTTTCTGTAATTGGTTGAACATTTAGGTCATTTTCGTCCTCCCAAGGCTTATTCTAATCCAATTAGGGTTTTTAACGACTCTTGTGCATCCAATAAGTTTGTTTATGTCATTGGTTTAACATTTAGGTTAATTTCTTCCTCCCTAGACTTATTCTAATCTAGTTAGGGTTTTTAACCAATCTTGTGCATCCAATAAGTGATTTTGTGTAATTGGTTGAACATTTAGGTCATTTTCGTCCTCCCAAGGCTTATTCTAATCCAATTAGGGTTTTTAACCAATCTTGTGCATCCAATAAGTGATTTTGTGTCATTGGTTGAACAATTAGGTCATTTTCGTCCATCCTAGGCTTATTCTAAGCCAATTAGGGTTTTTAACCAATCTTGTGCATCCAATCAGTGATTTTGTATCATTGGTTGAATATTTTGCTCATTTTCGTGTTCCCTAGACTTATTCTAATCCAATTAGGGTTTTTAACGACTCTTGTGCATCCAATAAGTTACTTTATGTCATTAGTTTAACATTTAGGTCAATTTCGTCCTCCCTAGACTTATTCTAATCTAGTTAGGGTTTTTAACCAATCTTGTGCATCCAATAAGTGATTTTGTGTAATTGGTTGAACATTTAGGTCATTTTCGTCCTCCCAAGTCTTATTCTAATCCAATTAGGGTTTTTAACCAATCTTGTGCATCCAATAAGTGATTTTGTGTCATTGGTTGATCATTTAGGTCAACTTCATCCTCCCTAGGCTTATACAAATCCAATTAGGGTTTTTCACCAATCTTGTGCATCCAAGAAGTGATTTTGTGTCATTGGTTGAACATTTAGTTAATTTTCGTCCTTCTTAGGCTTATTCTAATCCAATTAGGGTTTTTAGCCAATCTTGTGCATCCAACAAGTGATTTTGTGTCAATGTTTGAACATTTAGATCATTTTCATCCTCCCTAGGCTTATGCTTATCCAATTAGGGTTTTTAACCAATCTTGTGCATCGAAAATGTGATTTTCTGTCATTGGTTGAACATTAAGGTCAATTTTGTCCTCCCTAGGCTTATACAAATCCAATTAGGGTTTTTTACCAATCTTGTGCATCCAATAAGTGATTTTGTGTCATTGGTTGAACATTTAGGTCATTTTCTTCCTCCCTTGGCCTATTCTAATCCAATTAGGATTTTTAACCAATCTTGTGCATCCAATCAGTGATTTTGTATCATTGGTTGAATATTTTGGTCATTTTCGTGTTCCTTAGACTTATTCTAATCCAATTAGGGTTTTTAACGACTCTTGTGCATCCAATAAGTTTGTTTATGTCATTGGTTTAACATTTAGGTCAATTTCGTCCTCCCTAGACTTATTCTAATCTAGTTAGGGTTTTTAACCAATCTTGTGCATCCAATAAGTGATTTTCTGTAATTGGTTGAACATTTAGGTCATTTTCGTCCTCCCAAGGCATATTCTAATCCAATTAGGGTTTTTAACGACTCTTGTGCATCCAATAAGTTTGTTTATGTCATTGGTTTAACATTTAGGTTAATTTCTTCCTCCCTAGACTTATTCTAATCTAGTTAGGGTTTTTAACCAATCTTGTGCATCCAATAAGTGATTTTGTGTAATTGGTTGAACATTTAGGTCATTTTCGTCCTCCCAAGGCTTATTCTAATCCAATTAGGGTTTTTAACCAATCTTGTGCATCCAATAAGTGATTTTGTGTCATTGGTTGATCATTTAGGTCAACTTCGTCCTCCCTAGGCTTATACAAATCCAATTAGGGTTTTTCACCAATCTTGTGCATCCAAGAAGTGATTTTGTGTCATTGGTTGAACATTTAGTTAATTTTCGTCCTTCTTAGGCTTATTCTAATCCAATTAGGGTTTTTAGCCAATCTTGTGCATCCAACAAGTGATTTTGTGTCAATGTTTGAACATTTAGATCATTTTCGTCCTCCCTAGGCTTATGTTTATCCAATTAGGGTTTTTAACCAATCTTGTGCATCGAAAATGTGATTTTCTGTCATTGGTTGAACATTAAGGTCAATTTTGTCCTCCCTAGGCTTATTTTAATCCAATTAGGGTTTTAAATCAATCTTGTGCATACAATAATTGATTTTGTGTCATTGGTTGAACATTTAGGTAATTTTCGTCCTTCTTAGGCTTATTCTAATCCAATTAGGGTCTTTAACCAATCTTGTGCATCCAATAAGTGATTTTGTGTCATTGGTTCAACATTTAGGTCATTTTCGTCCTCCCTAGGCTTATTCTAATCCAATTAAGGTTTTTAACCAATCTTGTGCATCCAATAAGTGATTTTGTATCATTGGTTGAACATTTAGGTCATTTTCGTCCTGCCTAGGCTTATTCTAATCCAATTAGGGTTTTTAACCAATCTTTTGCATCCAATAAGTGATTTTGTGTCATTGGTTGAACAATTAGGTCATTTTCGTCCATCCTAGGCTTATTCTAAGCCAATTAGGGTTTTTAACCAATCTTGTGCATCCAATCAGTGATTTTGTATCATTGGTTGAATATTTTGCTCATTTTCGTGTTCCCTAGACTTATTCTAATCCAATTAGGGTTTTTAACGACTCTTGTGCATCCAATAAGTTACTTTATGTCATTAGTTTAACATTTAGGTCAATTTCGTCCTCCCTAGACTTATTCTAATCTAGTTAGGGTTTTTAACCAATCTTGTGCATCCAATAAGTGATTTTGTGTAATTGGTTGAACATTTAGGTCATTTTCGTCCTCCCTAGGCTTATTCTAATCCAATTAGGGTTTTTAACCAATCTTGTGCATCTAATAAGTGATTTTGTGTCATTGGTTGATCATTTAGGTCAATTTCGTCCTCCCTAGGCTTATACAAATCCAATTAGGGTTTTTTACCAATCTTGTGCATCCAATAAGTGATTTTGTGTCATTGGTTGAACATTTAGGTCATTTTCTTCCTCCCTTGGCCTATTCTAATCCAATTAGGATTTTTAACCAATCTTGTGCATCCAATCAGTGATTTTGTATCATTGGTTGAATATTTTGGTCATTTTCGTGTTCCTTAGACTTATTCTAATCCAATTAGGGTTTTTAACGACTCTTGTGCATCCAATAAGTTTGTTTATGTCATTGGTTTAACATTTAGGTCAATTTCGTCCTCCCTAGACTTATTCTAATCTAGTTAGGGTTTTTACCCAATCTTGTGCATCCAATAAGTGATTTTCTGTAATTGGTTGAACATTTAGGTCATTTTCGTCCTCCCAAGGCTTATTCTAATCCAATTAGGGTTTTTAACGACTCTTGTGCATCCAATAAGTTTGTTTATGTCATTGGTTTAACATTTAGGTTAATTTCTTCCTCCCTAGACTTATTCTAATCTAGTTAGGGTTTTTAACCAATCTTGTGCATCCAATAAGTGATTTTGTGTAATTGGTTGAACATTTAGGTCATTTTCGTCCTCCCAAGGCTTATTCTAATCCAATTAGGGTTTTTAACCAATCTTGTGCATCCAATCAGTGATTTTGTATCATTGGTTGAATATTTTGCTCATTTTCGTGTTCCCTAGACTTATTCTAATCCAATTAGAGTTTTTAACGACTCTTGTGCATCCAATAAGTTACTTTATGTCATTAGTTTAACATTTAGGTCAATTTCGTCCTCCCTAGACTTATTCTAATCTAGTTAGGGTTTTTAACCAATCTTGTGCATCCAATAAGTGATTTTGTGTAATTGGTTGAACATTTAGGTCATTTTCGTCCTCCCAAGGCTTATTCTAATCCAATTAGGGTTTTTAACCAATCTTGTGCATCTAATAAGTGATTTTGTGTCATTGGTTGATCATTTAGGTCAATTTCGTCCTCCCTAGGCTTATACAAATCCAATTAGGGTTTTTTACCAATCTTGTGCATCCAATAAGTGATTTTGTGTCATTGGTTGAACATTTAGGTCATTTTCTTCCTCCCTTGGCCTATTCTAATCCAATTAGGATTTTTAACCAATCTTGTGCATCCAATCAGTGATTTTGTATCATTGGTTGAATATTTTGCTCATTTTCGTGTTCCCTAGACTTATTCTAATCCAATTAGTGTTTTTAACGACTCTTGTGCATCCAATAAGTTACTTTATGTCATTAGTTTAACATTTAGGTCAATTTCGTCCTCCCTAGACTTATTCTAATCTAGTTAGGGTTTTTAACCAATCTTGTGCATCCAATAAGTGATTTTGTGTAATTGGTTGAACATTTGATCATTTTCGTCCTCCCAAGGCTTATTCTAATCCAATTAGGGTTTTTAACCAATCTTGTGCATCTAATAAGTGATTTTGTGTCATTGGTTGATCATTTAGGTCAATTTCGTCCTCCCTAGGCTTATACAAATCCAATTAGGGTTTTTTACCAATCTTGTGCATCCAATAAGTGATTTTGTGTCATTGGTTGAACATTTAGGTCATTTTCTTCCTCCCTTGGCCTATTCTAATCCAATTAGGATTTTTAACCAATCTTGTGCATCCAATCAGTGATTTTGTATCATTGGTTGAATATTTTGGTCATTTTCGTGTTCCTTAGACTTATTCTAATCCAATTAGGGTTTTTAACGACTCTTGTGCATCCAATAAGTTTGTTTATGTCATTGGTTTAACATTTAGGTCAATTTCGTCCTCCCTAGACTTATTCTAATCTAGTTAGGGTTTTTAACCAATCTTGTGCATCCAATAAGTGATTTTCTGTAATTGGTTGAACATTTAGGTCATTTTCGTCCTCCCAAGGCTTATTCTAATCCAATTAGGGTTTTTAACGACTCTTGTGCATCCAATAAGTTTGTTTATGTCATTGGTTTAACATTTAGGTTAATTTCTTCCTCCCTAGACTTATTCTAATCTAGTTAGGGTTTTTAACCAATCTTGTGCATCCAATAAGTGATTTTGTGTAATTGGTTGAACATTTAGGTCATTTTGGTCCTCCCAAGGCTTATTCTAATCCAATTAGGGTTTTTAACCAATCTTGTGCATCCAATAAGTGATTTTGTGTCATTGGTTGATCATTTAGGTCAACTTCGTCCTCCCTAGGCTTATACAAATCCAATTAGGGTTTTTCACCAATCTTGTGCATCCAAGAAGTGATTTTGTGTCATTGGTTGAACATTTAGTTAATTTTCGTCCTTCTTAGGCTTATTCTAATCCAATTAGGGTTTTTAGCCAATCTTGTGCATCCAACAAGTGATTTTGTGTCAAAGTTTGAACATTTAGATCATTTTCGTCCTCCCTAGGCTTATGCTTATCCAATTAGGGTTTTTAACCAATCTTGTGCATCGAAAATGTGATTTTCTGTCATTGGTTGAACATTAAGGTCAATTTTGTCCTCCCTAGGCTTATTTTAATCCAATTAGGGTTTTAAATCAATCTTGTGCATACAATAATTGATTTTGTGTCATTGGTTGAACATTTAGGTAATTTTCGTCCTTCTTAGGCTTATTCTAATCCAATTAGGGTCTTTAACCAATCTTGTGCATCCAATAAGTGATTTTGTGTCATTGGTTCAACATTTAGGTCATTTTCGTCCTCCCTAGGCTTATTCTAATCCAATTAGGGTTTTTAACCAATCTTGTGCATCCAATAAGTGATTTTGTGTCATTGGTTGAACAATTAGGTCATTTTCGTCCATCCTAGGCTTATTCTAAGCCAATTAGGGTTTTTAACCAATCTTGTGCATCCAATCAGTGATTTTGTATCATTGGTTGAATATTTTGCTCATTTTCGTGTTCCCTAGACTTATTCTAATCCAATTAGGGTTTTTAACGACTCTTGTGCATCCAATAAGTTACTTTATGTCATTAGTTTAACATTTAGGTCAATTTCGTCCTCCCTAGACTTATTCTAATCTAGTTAGGGTTTTTAACCAATCTTGTGCATCCAATAAGTGATTTTGTGTCATTGGTTGAACATTTAGGTCATTTTCGTCCTCCCAAGGCTTATTCTAATCCAATTAGGGTTTTTAACCAATCTTGTGCATCCAATAAGTGATTTTGTGTCATTGGTTGATCATTTAGGTCAACTTCGTCCTCCCTAGGCTTATACAAATCCAATTAGGGTTTTTCACCAATCTTGTGCATCCAAGAAGTGATTTTGTGTCATTGGTTGAACATTTAGTTAATTTTCGTCCTTCTTAGGCTTATTCTAATCCAATTAGGGTTTTTAGCCAATCTTGTGCATCCAACAAGTGATTTTGTGTCAATGTTTGAACATTTAGATCATTTTCGTCCTCCCTAGGCTTATGATTATCCAATGAGGGTTTTTAACCAATCTTGTGCATCGAAAATGTGATTTTCTGTCATTGGTTGAACATTAAGGTCAATTTTGTCCTCCCTAGGCTTATTTTAATCCAATTAGGGTTTTAAATCAATCTTGTGCATACAATAATTGATTTTGTGTCATTGGTTGAACATTTAAGTAATTTTCGTCTTTCTTAGGCTTATTCTAATCCAATTAGGGTCTTTAACCAATCTTGTGCATCCAAGAAGTGATTTTGTGTCATTGGTTCAACATTTAGGTCATTTTCGTCCTCCCTAGGCTTATTCTAATCCAATTAAGGTTTTTAACCAATCTTGTGCATCCAATAAGTGATTTTGTATCATTGGTTGAACATTTAGGTCATTTTCGTCCTCCCTAGGCTTATTCTAATCCAATTAGGGTTTTTAACCAATCTTGTGCATCCAATAAGTGATTTTGTGTCATTGGTTGAACATTTAGGTCATTTTCGTCGTCCCTTGGTTTATTCTAATTCAATTAGGGTTTTTAACCAATCTTGTGCATCCTATAAGTGATTTTGTGTATTGGTTGATCATTTAGGTCATTTTCGACCTGCCTTGGCTTATTCTATTTCAAGTAGGGTTTTTAATCAATCTTGTGCATGCAATAAGTGATTTTGTGTCATTGGTTGAACATTTAGGTCATTTTCGTCCTCCCTAGGCTTATTCTAATCCAATTAGGGTTTTTAACCAATCTTGTGCATCCAATAAGTGATTTTGTGTCATTGGTTGAACAATTAGGTCATTTTCGTCCATCCTAGGCTTATTCTAAGCCAATTAGGGTTTTTAACCAATCTTGTGCATCCAATCAGTGATTTTGTATCATTGGTTGAATATTTTGCTCATTTTCGTGTTCCCTAGACTTATTCTAATCCAATTAGGGTTTTTAACGACTCTTGTGCATCCAATAAGTTACTTTATGTCATTAGTTTAACATTTAGGTCAATTTCGTCCTCCCTAGACTTATTCTAATCTAGTTAGGGTTTTTAACCAATCTTGTGCATCCAATAAGTGATTTTGTGTAATTGGTTGAACATTTAGGTCATTTTCGTCCTCCCAAGGCTTATTCTAATCCAATTAGGGTTTTTAACCAATCTTGTGCATCTAATAAGTGATTTTGTGTCATTGGTTGATCATTTAGGTCAATTTCGTCCTCCCTAGGCTTATACTAATCCAATTAGGGTTTTTTACCAATCTTGTGCATCCAATAAGTGATTTTGTGTCATTGGTTGAACATTTAGGTCATTTTCTTCCTCCCTTGGCCTATTCTAATCCAATTAGGATTTTTAACCAATCTTGTGCATCCAATCAGTGATTTTGTATCATTGGTTGAATATTTTGGTCATTTTCGTGTTCCTTAGACTTATTCTAATCCAATTAGGGTTTTTAACGACTCTTGTGCATCCAATAAGTTTGTTTATGTCATTGGTTTAACATTTAGGTCAATTTCGTCCTCCCTAGACTTATTCTAATCTAGTTAGGGTTTTTACCCAATCTTGTGCATCCAATAAGTGATTTTCTGTAATTGGTTGAACATTTAGGTCATTTTCGTCCTCCCAAGGCTTATTCTAATCCAATTAGGGTTTTTAACGACTCTTGTGCATCCAATAAGTTTGTTTATGTCATTGGTTTAACATTTAGGTTAATTTCTTCCTCCCTAGACTTATTCTAATCTAGTTAGGGTTTTTAACCAATCTTGTGCATCCAATAAGTGATTTTGTGTAATTGGTTGAACATTTAGGTCATTTTCGTCCTCCCAAGGCTTATTCTAATCCAATTAGGGTTTTTAACCAATCTTGTGCATCCAATCAGTGATTTTGTATCATTGGTTGAATATTTTGCTCATTTTCGTGTTCCCTAGACTTATTCTAATCCAATTAGAGTTTTTAACGACTCTTGTGCATCCAATAAGTTACTTTATGTCATTAGTTTAACATTTAGGTCAATTTCGTCCTCCCTAGACTTATTCTAATCTAGTTAGGGTTTTTAACCAATCTTGTGCATCCAATAAGTGATTTTGTGTAATTGGTTGAACATTTAGGTCATTTTCGTCCTCCCAAGGCTTATTCTAATCCAATTAGGGTTTTTAACCAATCTTGTGCATCTAATAAGTGATTTTGTGTCATTGGTTGATCATTTAGGTCAATTTCGTCCTCCCTAGGCTTATACAAATCCAATTAGGGTTTTTTACCAATCTTGTGCATCCAATAAGTGATTTTGTGTCATTGGTTGAACATTTAGGTCATTTTCTTCCTCCCTTGGCCTATTCTAATCCAATTAGGATTTTTAACCAATCTTGTGCATCCAATCAGTGATTTTGTATCATTGGTTGAATATTTTGCTCATTTTCGTGTTCCCTAGACTTATTCTAATCCAATTAGTGTTTTTAACGACTCTTGTGCATCCAATAAGTTACTTTATGTCATTAGTTTAACATTTAGGTCAATTTCGTCCTCCCTAGACTTATTCTAATCTAGTTAGGGTTTTTAACCAATCTTGTGCATCCAATAAGTGATTTTGTGTAATTGGTTGAACATTTGATCATTTTCGTCCTCCCAAGGCTTATTCTAATCCAATTAGGGTTTTTAACCAATCTTGTGCATCTAATAAGTGATTTTGTGTCATTGGTTGATCATTTAGGTCAATTTCGTCCTCCCTAGGCTTATACAAATCCAATTAGGGTTTTTTACCAATCTTGTGCATCCAATAAGTGATTTTGTGTCATTGGTTGAACATTTAGGTCATTTTCTTCCTCCCTTGGCCTATTCTAATCCAATTAGGATTTTTAACCAATCTTGTGCATCCAATCAGTGATTTTGTATCATTGGTTGAATATTTTGGTCATTTTCGTGTTCCTTAGACTTATTCTAATCCAATTAGGGTTTTTAACGACTCTTGTGCATCCAATAAGTTACTTTATGTCATTAGTTTAACATTTAGGTCAATTTCGTCCTCCCTAGACTTATTCTAATCTAGTTAGGGTTTTTAACCAATCTTGTGCATCCAATAAGTGATTTTGTGTAATTGGTTGAACATTTAGGTCATTTTCGTCCTCCCAAGTCTTATTCTAATCCAATTAGGGTTTTTAACCAATCTTGTGCATCCAATAAGTGATTTTGTGTCATTGGTTGATCATTTAGGTCAACTTCATCCTCCCTAGGCTTATACAAATCCAATTAGGGTTTTTCACCAATCTTGTGCATCCAAGAAGTGATTTTGTGTCATTGGTTGAACATTTAGTTAATTTTCGTCCTTCTTAGGCTTATTCTAATCCAATTAGGGTTTTTAGCCAATCTTGTGCATCCAACAAGTGATTTTGTGTCAATGTTTGAACATTTAGATCATTTTCGTCCTCCCTAGGCTTATGCTTATCCAATTAGGGTTTTTAACCAATCTTGTGCATCGAAAATGTGATTTTCTGTCATTGGTTGAACATTAAGGTCAATTTTGTCCTCCCTAGGCTTATTTTAATCCAATTAGGGTTTTAAATCAATCTTGTGCATACAATAATTGATTTTGTGTCATTTGTTGAACTTTTAGGTCATTTTCGTCCTCCCTAGGCTTATTCTAATCCAATTAGGGTTTTTAACCAATCTTTTGCATCCAATAAGTGATTTTGTGTCATTGGTTGAACAATTAGGTCATTTTCGTCCATCCTAGGCTTATTCTAAGCCAATTAGGGTTTTTAACCAATCTTGTGCATCCAATCAGTGATTTTGTATCATTGGTTGAATATTTTGCTCATTTTCGTGTTCCCTAGACTTATTCTAATCCAATTAGGGTTTTTAACGACTCTTGTGCATCCAATAAGTTACTTTATGTCATTAGTTTAACATTTAGGTCAATTTCGTCCTCCCTAGACTTATTCTAATCTAGTTAGGGTTTTTAACCAATCTTGTGCATCCAATAAGTGATTTTGTGTAATTGGTTGAACATTTAGGTCATTTTCGTCCTCTCAAGGCTTATTCTAATCCAATTAGGGTTTTTAACCAATCTTGTGCATCTAATAAGTGATTTTGTGTCATTGGTTGATCATTTAGGTCAATTTCGTCCTCCCTAGGCTTATACAAATCCAATTAGGGTTTTTTACCAATCTTGTGCATCCAATAAGTGATTTTGTGTCATTGGTTGAACATTTAGGTCATTTTCTTCCTCCCTTGGCCTATTCTAATCCAATTAGGATTTTTAACCAATCTTGTGCATCCAATCAGTGATTTTGTATCATTGGTTGAATATTTTGGTCATTTTCGTGTTCCTTAGACTTATTCTAATCCAATTAGGGTTTTTAACGACTCTTGTGCATCCAATAAGTTTGTTTATGTCATTGGTTTAACATTTAGGTCAATTTCGTCCTCCCTAGACTTATTCTAATCTAGTTAGGGTTTTTAACCAATCTTGTGCATCCAATAAGTGATTTTCTGTAATTGGTTGAACATTTAGGTCATTTTCGTCATCCCAAGGCTTATTCTAATCCAATTAGGGTTTTTAACCAATCTTGTGCATCTAATAAGTGATTTTGTGTAATTGGTTGAACATTTAGGTCATTTTCGTCCTCCCAAGGCTTATTCTAATCCAATTAGGGTTTTTAACCAATCTTGTGCATCCAATAAGTGATTTTGTGTCATTGGTTGATCATTTAGGTCAACTTCGTCCTCCCTAGGCTTATACTAATCCAATTAGGGTTTTTCACCAATCTTGTGCATCCAAGAAGTGATTTTGTGTCATTGGTTGAACATTTAGTTAATTTTCGTCCTTCTTAGGCTTATTCTAATCCAATTAGGGTTTTTAGCCAATCTTGTGCATCCAACAAGTGATTTTGTGTCAATGTTTGAACATTTAGATCATTTTCGTCCTCCCTAGGCTTATGCTTATCCAATTAGGGTTTTTAACCAATCTTGTGCATCGAAAATGTGATTTTCTGTCATTGGTTGAACATTAAGGTCAATTTTGTCCTCCCTAGGCTTATTTTAATCCAATTAGGGTTTTAAATCAATCTTGTGCATACAATAATTGATTTTGTGTCATTTGTTGAACTTTTAGGTCATTTTCGTCCTCCCTAGGCTTATTCTAATCCAATTAGGGTTTTTAACCAATCTTTTGCATCCAATAAGTGATTTTGTGTCATTGGTTGAACAATTAGGTCATTTTCGTCCATCCTAGGCTTATTCTAAGCCAATTAGGGTTTTTAACCAATCTTGTGCATCCAATCAGTGATTTTGTATCATTGGTTGAATATTTTGCTCATTTTCGTGTTCCCTAGACTTATTCTAATCCAATTAGGGTTTTTAACGACTCTTGTGCATCCAATAAGTTACTTTATGTCATTAGTTTAACATTTAGGTCAATTTCGTCCTCCCTAGACTTATTCTAATCTAGTTAGGGTTTTTAACCAATCTTGTGCATCCAATAAGTGATTTTGTGTAATTGGTTGAACATTTAGGTCATTTTCGTCCTCCCTAGGCTTATTCTAATCCAATTAGGGTTTTTAACCAATCTTGTGCATCCAATAAGTGATTTTGTGTCATTGGTTGAACATTTAGGTCATTTTCTTCCTCCCTTGGCCTATTCTAATCCAATTAGGATTTTTAACCAATCTTGTGCATCCAATCAGTGATTTTGTATCATTGGTTGAATATTTTGGTCATTTTCGTGTTCCTTAGACTTATTCTAATCCAATTAGGGTTTTTAACGACTCTTGTGCATCCAATAAGTTTGTTTATGTCATTGGTTTAACATTTAGGTCAATTTCGTCCTCCCTAGACTTATTCTAATCTAGTTAGGGTTTTTACCCAATCTTGTGCATCCAATAAGTGATTTTCTGTAATTGGTTGAACATTTAGGTCATTTTCGTCCTCCCAAGGCTTATTCTAATCCAATTAGGGTTTTTAACGACTCTTGTGCATCCAATAAGTTTGTTTATGTCATTGGTTTAACATTTAGGTTAATTTCTTCCTCCCTAGACTTATTCTAATCTAGTTAGGGTTTTTAACCAATCTTGTGCATCCAATAAGTGATTTTGTGTAATTGGTTGAACATTTAGGTCATTTTCGTCCTCCCAAGGCTTATTCTAATCCAATTAGGGTTTTTAACCAATCTTGTGCATCCAATCAGTGATTTTGTATCATTGGTTGAATATTTTGCTCATTTTCGTGTTCCCTAGACTTATTCTAATCCAATTAGGGTTTTTAACGACTCTTGTGCATCCAATAAGTTACTTTATGTCATTAGTTTAACATTTAGGTCAATTTCGTCCTCCCTAGACTTATTCTAATCTAGTTAGGGTTTTTAACCAATCTTGTGCATCCAATAAGTGATTTTGTGTAATTGGTTGAACATTTAGGTCATTTTCGTCCTCCCAAGGCTTATTCTAATCCAATTAGGGTTTTTAACCAATCTTGTGCATCTAATAAGTGATTTTGTGTCATTGGTTGATCATTTAGGTCATTTTCGTCCTCCCTAGGCTTATACAAATCCAATTAGGGTTTTTTACCAATCTTGTGCATCCAATAAGTGATTTTGTGTCATTGGTTGAACATTTAGGTCATTTTCTTCCTCCCTTGGCCTATTCTAATCCAATTAGGATTTTTAACCAATCTTGTGCATCCAATCAGTGATTTTGTATCATTGGTTGAATATTTTGGTCATTTTCGTGTTCCTTAGACTTATTCTAATCCAATTAGGGTTTTTAACGACTCTTGTGCATCCAATAAGTTTGTTTATGTCATTGGTTTAACATTTAGGTCAGTTTCGTCCTCCCTAGACTTATTCTAATCTAGTTAGGGTTTTTAACCAATCTTGTGCATCCAATAAGTGATTTTGTGTAATTGGTTGAACATTTAGGTCATTTTCGTCCTCCCAAGGCTTATTCTAATCCAATTAGGGTTTTTAACCAATCTTGTGCATCTAATCAGTGATTTTGTATCATTGGTTGAATATTTTGGTCATTTTTCGTGTTCCCTAGACTTATTCTAATCCAATTAGGGTTTTTAACGACTCTTGTGCATCCAATAAGTTTGTTTATGTCATTGGTTTAACATTTAGGTCAATTTCGTCCTCCCTAGACTTATTCTAATCTAGTTAGGGTTTTTAACCCATCTTGTGCATCCAATAAGTGATTTTGTGTAATTGGTTGAACATTTAGGTCATTTTCGTCCTCCCAAGGCTTATTCTAATCCAATTAGGGTTTTTAACCAATCTTGTGCATCCAATAAGTGATTTTGAGTCATTGGTTGATCATTTAGGTCAATTTCGTCCTCCCTAGGCTTATGCTTATCCAATTTGGGTTTTTAACCAATCTTGTGCATCGAAAATGTGATTTTCTGTCATTGGTTGAACATTAAGGTCAATTTTGTCCTCCCGAGACTTATTTTAATCCAATTAGGTTTTTAAATCAATCTTGTGCATACAATAATTGATTTTGTGTCATTGGTTGAACATTTAGGTAATTTTCGTCCTTCTTAGGCTTATTCTAATCCAATTAGGGTCTTTAACCAATCTTGTGCATCCAATAAGTGATTTTTGTCATTGGTTGAACATTTAGGTCATTTTCGTCCTCCCTAGGCTTATTCTAATCCAATTAAGGTTTTTACCCAATCTTGTGCATCCAATAAGTGATTTTGTATCATTGGTTGAACATTTAGGTCATTTCCTTCCTCTCTAGGCTTATTCCAATCCAATTGGGTATTTTAACCAAACTTGTGCATCCAATAAGTTCGTTTGTGTCATTGGTTGAACATTAAAGTCAATATTGTCCTCCCTAGGCTTATTCTAATCCAATTAGGGTTTTTAACCAATCTTTTGCATCCAATAAGTGATTTTGTGTCATTGGTTGAACAATTAGGTCATTTTCGTCCATCCTAGGCTTGTTCTAAGCCAATTAGGGTTTTTAACCAATCTTGTGCATCCAATCAGTGATTTGGTATCATTGGTTGAATATTTTTGGTCATTTTCGTGTTCCCTAGACTTATTCTAATCCAATTAGGGTTTTTAACGACTCTTGTGCATCCAATAAGTTTGTTTATGTCATTGGTTTAACATTTAGGTCAATTTCGTCCTCCCTAGACTTATTCTAATCTAGTTAGGGTTTTAAACCAATTTTGTGCATTCAAAAGTAATTTTGTGTCATTGGTTGAACATTTAGTTAATTTTCGTCCTTCTTAGGCTTATTCTCATCCAATTAGGGTTTTTAACCAATCATGTGCATCCAATAAGTGATTTTGTGTCATTGGTTGAACATTTAGGTCATTTTCGTCCTCCCTAGGCTTATTCTAATCTAATTAGGGTTTTTAACCAATATTGTGCATCCAATAAGTGATTTTGTGTCATTGGTTGAACATTTAGGTCATTTTCATTCTCCCTAGGCTTATTCTAATCCAATTAGGGTTTTTAACCAATCTTGTGCATCCATTAAGTGATTTTGTGTCATTTGTTGATCTTGTAGGTCATTTTCATCCTCCCTATGCTTATTCTAATCCAATTAGGGTTTTAACCAATCTTGTGGATCCAATAAGTGATTTTGTGTCATTGGTTGAACATTTATGTCATTTTTGTCCTCCCTAGGCTTATTCTAATCCAATTAGGGTTTTGAACCAATCTTGTGCATTCAATAAGTGATTTTGTATCATTTGTTGAATATTTTGGTCATTTTTCGTGTTCCCTAGACTTATTCTAATCCAATTAGGGTTTTTAACGACTCTTGTGCATCCAATAAGTTTGTTTATGTCATTGGTTTAACATTTAGGTCAATTTCGTCCTCCCTAGACTTATTCTAATCTAGTTAGGGTTTTTAACCAATCTTGTGCATCCAATAAGTGATTTTGTGTCATTGGTTGAACATTTAGGTCATTTTCGTCCTCCCAAGGCTTATTCTAATCCAATTAGGGTTTTTAACCAATCTTGTGCATCCAATAAGTGATTTTGTGTCATTGGTTGATCATTTAGGTCAACTTCGTCCTCCCTAGGCTTATACAAATCCAATTAGGGTTTTTCACCAATCTTGTGCATCCAAGAAGTGATTTTGTGTCATTGGTTGAACATTTAGTTAATTTTCGTCCTTCTTAGGCTTATTCTAATCCAATTAGGGTTTTTAGCCAATCTTGTGCATCCAACAAGTGATTTTGTGTCAATGTTTGAACATTTAGATCATTTTCGTCCTCCCTAGGCTTATTCTAATCCAATTAGGGTTTTTAACCAATCTTTTGCATCCAATAAGTGATTTTGTGTCATTGGTTGAACAATTAGGTCATTTTCGTCCATCCTAGGCTTATTCTAAGCCAATTAGGGTTTTTAACCAATCGTGTGCATCCAATCAGTGATTTTGTATCATTGGTTGAATATTTTGCTCATTTTCGTGTTCCCTAGACTTATTCTAATCCAATTAGGGTTTTTAACGACTCTTGTGCATCCAATAAGTTACTTTATGTCATTAGTTTAACATTTAGGTCAATTTCGTCCTCCCTAGACTTATTCTAATCTAGTTAGGGTTTTTAACCAATCTTGTGCATCCAATAAGTGATTTTGTGTAATTGGTTGAACATTTAGGTCATTTTCGTCCTCCC
>JBBPBP010009780.1:15081613-15102672 GCA_037974735.1 Cicer chorassanicum
CATCCAATCAGTGATTTTGTATCATTGGTTGAATATTTTGCTCATTTTCGTGTTCCCTAGACTTATTCTAATCCAATTAGGGTTTTTAACGACTCTTGTGCATCCAATAAGTTACTTTATGTCATTAGTTTAACATTTAGGTCAATTTCGTCCTCCCTAGACTTATTCTAATCTAGTTAGGGTTTTTAACCAATCTTGTGCATCCAATAAGTGATTTTGTGTAATTGGTTGAACATTTAGGTCATTTTCGTCCTCCCAAGGCTTATTCTAATCCAATTAGGGTTTTTAACCAATCTTGTGCATCTAATAAGTGATTTTGTGTCATTGGTTGATCATTTAGGTCAATTTCGTCCTCCCTAGGCTTATACAAATCCAATTAGGGTTTTTTACCAATCTTGTGCATCCAATAAGTGATTTTGTGTCATTGGTTGAACATTTAGGTCATTTTCTTCCTCCCTTGGGCTATTCTAATCCAATTAGGATTTTTCACCAATCTTGTGCATCCAATCAGTGATTTTGTATCATTGGTTGAATATTTTGGTCATTTTCGTGTTCCTTAGACTTATTCTAATCCAATTAGGGTTTTTAACGACTCTTGTGCATCCAATAAGTTTGTTTATGTCATTGGTTTAACATTTAGGTCAATTTCGTCCTCCCTAGACTTATTCTAATCTAGTTAGGGTTTTTAACCAATCTTGTGCATCCAATAAGTGATTTTCTGTAATTGGTTGAACATTTAGGTCATTTTCGTCCTCCCAAGGCTTATTCTAATCCAATTAGGGTTTTTAACGACTCTTGTGCATCCAATAAGTTTGTTTATGTCATTGGTTTAACATTTAGGTTAATTTCTTCCTCCCTAGACTTATTCTAATCTAGTTAGGGTTTTTAACCAATCTTGTGCATCCAATAAGTGATTTTGTGTAATTGGTTGAACATTTAGGTCATTTTCGTCCTCCCAAGGCTTATTCTAATCCAATTAGGGTTTTTAACCAATCTTGTGCATCCAATAAGTGATTTTGTGTCATTGGTTGATCATTTAGGTCAACTTCGTCCTCCCTAGGCTTATACATATCCAATTAGGGTTTTTCACCAATCTTGTGCATCCAAGAAGTGATTTTGTGTCATTGGTTGAACATTTAGTTAATTTTCGTCCTTCTTAGGCTTATTCTAATCCAATTAGGGTTTTTAGCCAATCTTGTGCATCCAACAAGTGATTTTGTGTCAATGTTTGAACATTTAGATCATTTTCGTCCTCCCTAGGCTTATGCTTATCCAATTAGGGTTTTTAACCAATCTTGTGCATCGAAAATGTGATTTTCTGTCATTGGTTGAACATTAAGGTCAATTTTGTCCTCCCTAGGCTTATTTTAATCCAATTAGGGTTTTAAATCAATCTTGTGCATACAATAATTGATTTTGTGTCATTGGTTGAACATTTAGGTAATTTTCGTCCTTCTTAGGCTTATTCTAATCCAATTAGGGTCTTTAACCAATCTTGTGCATCCAATAAGTGATTTTGTGTCATTGGTTCAGCATTTAGGTCATTTTCGTCCTCCCTAGGCTTATTCTAATCCAATTAAGGTTTTTAACCAATCTTGTGCATCCAATAAGTGATTTTGTATCATTGGTTGAACATTTAGGTCATTTTCGTCCTCCCTAGGCTTATTCTAATCCAATTAGGGTTTTTAACCAATCTTTTGCATCCAATAAGTGATTTTGTGTCATTGGTTGAACAATTAGGTCATTTTCGTCCATCCTAGGCTTATTCTAAGCCAATTAGGGTTTTTAACCAATCTTGTGCATCCAATCAGTGATTTTGTATCATTGGTTGAATATTTTGCTCATTTTCGTGTTCCCTAGACTTATTCTAATCCAATTAGGGTTTTTAACAACTCTTGTGCATCCAATAAGTTACTTTATGTCATTAGTTTAACATTTAGGTCAATTTCGTCCTCCCTAGACTTATTCTAATCTAGTTAGGGTTTTTAACCAATCTTGTGCATCCAATAAGTGATTTTATGTAATTGGTTGAACATTTAGGTCATTTTCGTCCTCCCAAGGCTTATTCTAATCCAATTAGGGTTTTTAACCAATCTTGTGCATCTAATAAGTGATTTTGTGTCATTGGTTGATCTTTTAGGTCAATTTCGTCCTCCCTAGGTTTATACAAATCCAATTAGGGTTTTTTTACCAATCTTGTGCATCCAATAAGTGATTTTGTGTCATTGGTTGAACATTTAGGTCATTTTCTTCCTCCCTTGGCCTATTCTAATCCAATTAGGGTTTTTAACCAATCTTGTGCATCCATTAAGTGATTTTGTGTCATTTGTTGAACTTTTAGGTCATTTTCGTCCTCCCTAGGCTTATTCTAATCCAATTAGGGTTTTAACCAATCTTGTGGATCCAATAAGTGATTTTGTGTCATTGGTTAAACATTTATGTCTTTTTTGTCCTCCCTAGGCTTATTCTAATCCAATTAGGGTTTTTAACCAATCTTGTGCATCCAATAAGTAATTTTGTATCATTGGTTGAACATTTAGGTCATTTTCGTCCTCCCTAGGCTTATTCCAATCCAATTGGGTATTTTAACTAGTCTTGTGCATCCAATAAGTTTGTTTGTGTCATTGTTTGAACATTAAGGTCAATTTTGTCCTCCCTAGGATTATTCTAATCCAATTAGGGTTTTTAACCTATCTTTTGCATCCAATAAGTGATTTTGTGTCATTGGTTGAACAATTAGGTCATTTTCGTCCATCCTAGGCTTTTTCTAAGCCAATTAGGGTTTTTAACCAATCTTGTGCATCCAATCAGTGATTTTGTATCATTGGTTGAATATTTTGCTCATTTTCGTGTTCCCTAGACTTATTCTAATCCAATTAGGGTTTTTAACGACTCTTGTGCATCCAATAAGTTTGTTTATGTCATTGGTTTAACATTTAGGTCAATTTCGTCCTCCCTAGACTTATTCTAATCTAGTTAGGGTTTTAAACCAATCTTGTGCATTCAAAAGTAATTTTGTGTCATTGGTTGAACATTTAGTTAATTTTCGTCCTTCTTAGGCTTATTCTAATCCAATTAGGGTTTTTAACCAATCTTGTGCATCCAATAAGTGATTTTGTGTCATTGGTTGAACATTTAGGTCATTTTCGTCCTCCCTAGGCTTATTCTAATCTAATTAGGGTTTTTAACCAATCTTGTGCATCCAATAAGTGATTTTGTGTCATTGGTTGAACATTTAGGTCATTTTCGTCCTCCCTATGCGTATTCTAATCCAATTAGGGTTTTTAACCAATCTTGTGCATCCAATAAGTGATTTTGTGTCATTGGTTGAACATTTAGGTCATTTTCGTCCTCCCTAGGCTTATTCTAATCCAATTAGGGTTTTTAACCAATCTTGGGCATCCAATAAGTGATTTTGTGTCATTAGTTGAACATTTAGGTCATTTTCGTCCTCCCTAGGCTTATTCTAATCCAATTAGGGTTTTTAACCAATCTTGTGCATCCAATAAGTGATTTTGTGTCATTGGTTGAACATTTAGGTCATTTTCGTCCTCCCAAGGCTTATTCTAATCCAATTAGGGTTTTTAACCAATCTTGTGCATCTAATAAGTGATTTTGTGTCATTGGTTGATCATTTAGGTCAATTTCGTCCTCCCTAGGCTTATACAAATCCAATTAGGGTTTTTTACCAATCTTGTGCATCCAATAAGTGATTTTGTGTCATTGGTTGAACATTTAGGTCATTTTCTTCCTCCCTTGGCCTATTCTAATCCAATTAGGATTTTTAACCAATCTTGTGCATCCAATCAGTGATTTTGTATCATTGGTTGAATATTTTGGTCATTTTCGTGTTCCTTAGACTTATTCTAATCCAATTAGGGTTTTTAACGACTCTTGTGCATCCAATAAGTTACTTTATGTCATTAGTTTAACATTTAGGTCAATTTCGTCCTCCCTAGACTTATTCTAATCTAGTTAGGGTTTTTAACCAATCTTGTGCATCCAATAAGTGATTTTGTGTAATTGGTTGAACATTTAGGTCATTTTCGTCCTCCCAAGTCTTATTCTAATCCAATTAGGGTTTTTAACCAATCTTGTGCATCCAATAAGTGATTTTGTGTCATTGGTTGATCATTTAGGTCAACTTCATCCTCCCTAGGCTTATACAAATCCAATTAGGGTTTTTCACCAATCTTGTGCATCCAAGAAGTGATTTTGTGTCATTGGTTGAACATTTAGTTAATTTTCGTCCTTCTTAGGCTTATTCTAATCCAATTAGGGTTTTTAGCCAATCTTGTGCATCCAACAAGTGATTTTGTGTCAATGTTTGAACATTTAGATCATTTTCGTCCTCCCTAAGCTTATGCTTATCCAATTAGGGTTTTTAACCAATCTTGTGCATCGAAAATGTGATTTTCTGTCATTGGTTGAACATTAAGGTCAATTTTGTCCTCCCTAGGCTTATTTTAATCCAATTAGGGTTTTAAATCAATCTTGTGCATACAATAATTGATTTTGTGTCATTGGTTGAACATTTAGGTAATTTTCGTCCTTCTTAGGCTTATTCTAATCCAATTAGGGTCTTTAACCAATCTTGTGCATCCAATAAGTGATTTTGTGTCATTGGTTGAACATTTAGGTCATTTTCGTCCTCCCTAGGCTTATTCTAATCCAATTAAGGTTTTTAACCAATCTTGTGCATCCAATAAGTGATTTTGTATCATTGGTTGAACATTTAGGTCATTTTCGTCCTCCCTAGGCTTATTCTAATCCAATTAGGGTTTTTAACCAATCTTTTGCATCCAATAAGTGATTTTGTGACATTGGTTGAACAATTAGGTCATTTTCGTCCATCCTAGGCTTATTCTAAGCCAATTAGGGTTTTTAACCAATCTTGTGCATCCAATCAGTGATTTTGTATCATTGGTTGAATATTTTGCTCATTTTCGTGTTCCCTAGACTTATTCTAATCCAATTAGGGTTTTTAACGACTCTTGTGCATCCAATAAGTTTGTTTATGTCATTGGTTTAACATTTAGGTCAATTTCATCCTCCCTAGACTTATTCTAATCTAGTTAGGGTTTTTAACCAATCTTGTGCATCCAATAAGTGATTTTGTGTAATTGGTTGAACATTTAGGTCATTTTCGTCCTCCCTAGGCTTATTCTAATCCAATTAGGGTTTTTAACCAATCTTGTGCATCCAATAAGTGATTTTGTGTCATTGGTTGATCATTTAGGTCAACTTCGTCCTCCCTAGGCTTATACAAATCCAATTAGGGTTTTTCACCAGTCTTGTGCATCCAAGAAGTGATTTTGTGTCATTGGTTGAACATTTAGTTAATTTTCGTCCTTCTTAGGCTTATTCTAATCCAATTAGGGTTTTTAGCCAATCTTGTGCATCCAACAAGTGATTTTGTGTCAATGTTTGAACATTTAGATCATTTTCGTCCTCCCTAGACTTATGCTTATCCAATTAGGGTTTTTAACCAATCTTGTGCATCGAAAATGTGATTTTCTGTCATTGGTTGAACATTAAGGTCAATTTTGTCCTCCCTAGGCTTATTTTAATCCAATTAGGGTTTTAAATCAATCTTGTGCATACAATAATTGATTTTGTGTCATTGGTTGAACATTTAGGTAATTTTCGTCCTTCTTAGGCTTATTCTAATCCAATTAGGGTCTTTAACCAATCTTGTGCATCCAATAAGTGATTTTGTGTCATTGGTTCAACATTTAGGTCATTTTCGTCCTCCCTAGGCTTATTCTAATCCAATTAAGGTTTTTAACCAATCTTGTGCATCCAATAAGTGATTTTGTATCATTGGTTGAACATTTAGGTCATTTTCGTCCTCCCTAGGCTTATTCTAATCCAATTAGGGTTTTTAACCAATCTTGTGCATCCAATAAGTGATTTTGTGTCATTGGTTGAACAATTAGGTCATTTTCGTCCATCCTAGGCTTATTCTAAGCCAATTAGGGTTTTTAACCAATCTTGTGCATCCAATCAGTGATTTTGTATCATTGGTTGAATATTTTGCTCATTTTCGTGTTCCCTAGACTTATTCTAATCCAATTAGGGTTTTTAACGACTCTTGTGCATCCAATAAGTTACTTTATGTCATTAGTTTAACATTTAGGTCAATTTCGTCCTCCCTAGACTTATTCTAATCTAGTTAGGGTTTTTAACCAATCTTGTGCATCCAATAAGTGATTTTGTGTAATTGGTTGAACATTTAGGTCATTTTCGTCCTCCCAAGGCTTATTCTAATCCAATTAGGGTTTTTAACCAATCTTGTGCATCTAATAAGTGATTTTGTGTCATTGGTTGATCATTTAGGTCAATTTCGTCCACCCTAGGCTTATACAAATCCAATTAGGGTTTTTTACCAATCTTGTGCATCCAATAAGTGATTTTGTGTCATTGGTTGAACATTTCGGTCATTTTCTTCCTCCTTTGGCCTATTCTAATCCAATTAGGATTTTTAACCAATCTTGTGCATCCAATCAGTGATTTTGTATCATTGGTTGAATATTTTGGTCATTTTCGTGTTCCTTAGACTTATTCTAATCCAATTAGGGTTTTTAACGACTCTTGTGCATCCAATAAGTTTGTTTATGTCATTGGTTTAACATTTAGGTAAATTTCGTCCTCCCTAGACTTATTCTAATCTAGTTAGGGTTTTTAACCAATCTTGTGCATCCAATAAGTGATTTTCTGTAATTGGTTGAACATTTAGGTCATTTTCGTCCTCCCAAGGCTTATTCTAATCCAATTAGGGTTTTTAACCAATCTTGTGCATCTAATAAGTGATTTTGTGTAATTGGTTGAACATTTAGGTCATTTTCGTCCTCCCAAGGCTTATTCTAATCCAATTAGGGTTTTTAACCAATCTTGTGCATCCAATAAGTGATTTTGTGTCATTGGTTGATCATTTAGGTCAACTTCGTCCTCCCTAGGCTTATACAAATCCAATTAGGGTTTTTCACCAATCTTGTGCATCCAAGAAGTGATTTTGTGTCATTGGTTGAACATTTAGTTAATTTTCATCCTTCTTAGGCTTATTCTAATCCAATTAGGGTTTTTAGCCAATCTTGTGCATCCAACAAGTGATTTTGTGTCAATGTTTGAACATTTAGATCATTTTCGTCCTCCCTAGGCTTATGCTTATCCAATTAGGGTTTTTAACCAATCTTGTGCATCGAAAATGTGATTTTCTGTCATTGGTTGAACATTAAGGTCAATTTTGTCCTCCCTAGGCTTATTTTAATCCAATTAGGGTTTTAAATCAATCTTGTGCATACAATAATTGATTTTGTGTCATTGGTTGAACATTTAGGTAATTTTCGTCCTTCTTAGGCTTATTCTAATCCAATTAGGGTCTTTAACCAATCTTGTGCATCCAATAAGTGATTTTGTGTCATTGGTTCAACATTTAGGTCATTTTCGTCCTCCCTAGGCTTATTCTAATCCAATTATGGTTTTTAACCAATCTTG
Source organism: Cicer chorassanicum (assembly GCA_037974735.1). Taxonomy (NCBI): domain Eukaryota; kingdom Viridiplantae; phylum Streptophyta; class Magnoliopsida; order Fabales; family Fabaceae; genus Cicer; species Cicer chorassanicum. The sequence goes on from JBBPBP010009780.1 coordinate 15,089,111, forward strand.
TGCATCCAATAAGTGATTTTGTATCATTGGTTGAACATTTAGGTCATTTTCGTCCTCCCTAGGCTTATTCTAATCCAATTAGGGTTTTTAACCAATCTTTTGCATCCAATAAGTGATTTTGTGTCATTGGTTGAACAATTAGGTCATTTTCGTCCATCCTAGGCTTATTCTAAGCCAATTAGGGTTTTTAACCAATCTTGTGCATCCAATCAGTTATTTTGTATCATTGGTTGAATATTTTGGTCATTTTCGTGTTCCCTAGACTTATTCTAATCCAATTAGGGTTTTTAACGACTCTTGTGCATCCAATAAGTTTGTTTATGTCATTGGTTTAACATTTAGGTCAATTTCGTCCTCCCTAGACTTATTCTAATCTAGTTAGGGTTTTAAACCAATCTTGTGCATCCAATAAGTTTGAACATTTAGTTAATTTTCGTCCTTCTTAGGCTTATTCTAATCCAATTAGGGTTTTTAACCAATCTTGTGCATCCAATAAGTGATTTGGTGTCATTAGTTGAACATTTAGGTAATTTTCGTCCTCCCTAGGCTTATTCTAATCTAATTAGGGTTTTTAACCAATCTTGTGCATCCAATAAGTGATTTTGTGTCATTGGTTGAACATTTAGGTCATTTTCATTCTCCCTAGGCTTATTCTAATCCAATTAGGGTTTTTAACCAATCTTGTGCATCCATTAAGTGATTTTGTGTCATTTGTTGAACTTTTAGGTCATTTTCGTCCTCCCTAGGCTTATTCTAATCCAATTAGGGTTTTAACCAATCTTGTGGATCCAATAAGTGATTTTGTGTCATTGGTTGAACATTTATGTCATTTTTGTCCTCCCTAGGCTTATTTTAATCCAATTAGGGTTTTTAACCAATCTTGTGCATCCAATAAGTGATTTTGTATCATTGGTTGAACATTTAGGTCATTTTCGTCCTCCCTAGGCTTATTCCACTCCAATTGGGTATTTTAACCAGTCTTGTGCATCCAATAAGTTTGTTTGTGTCATTGGTTGAACATTAAGGTCAATTTTGTCCTCCCTAGGATTATTCTAATCCAATTAAGGTTTTTAACCAATCTTTTGCATCCAATAAGTGATTTTGTGTCATTGGTTGAACAATTAGGTCATTTTTGTCCATCCTAGGCTTATTCTAAGCCAATTAGGATTTTTAACCAATCTTGTGCATCCAATCAGTGATTTTGTATCATTGGTTGAATATTTTGCTCATTTTCGTGTTCCCTAGACTTATTCTAATCCAATTAGGGTTTTTAACGACTCTTGTGCATCCAATAAGTTTGTTTATGTCATTGGTTTAACATTTAGGTCAATTTCATCCTCCCTAGACTTATTCTAATCTAGTTAGGGTTTTTAACCAATCTTGTGCATCCAATAAGTGATTTTGTGTAATTGGTTGAACATTTAGGTCATTTTCGTCCTCCCAAGGCTTATTCTAATCCAATTAGGGTTTTTAACCAATCTTGTGCATCCAATCAGTGATTTTGTATCATTGGTTGAATATTTTGCTCATTTTCGTGTTCCCTAGACTTATTCTAATCCAATTAGGGTTTTTAACGACTCTTGTGCATCCAATAAGTTACTTTATGTCATTAGTTTAACATTTAGGTCAATTTCGTCCTCCCTAGACTTATTCTAATCTAGTTAGGGTTTTTAACCAATCTTGTGCATCCAATAAGTGATTTTGTGTAATTGGTTGAACATTTAGGTCATTTTCGTCCTCCCAAGGCTTATTCTAATCCAATTAGGGTTTTTAACCAATCTTGTGCATCTAATAAGTGATTTTGTGTCATTGGTTGATCATTTAGGTCATTTTCGTCCTCCCTAGGCTTATACAAATCCAATTAGGGTTTTTTACCAATCTTGTGCATCCAATAAGTGATTTTGTGTCATTGGTTGAACATTTAGGTCATTTTCTTCCTCCCTTGGCCTATTCTAATCCAATTAGGATTTTTAACCAATCTTGTGCATCCAATCAGTGATTTTGTATCATTGGTTGAATATTTTGGTCATTTTCGTGTTCCTTAGACTTATTCTAATCCAATTAGGGTTTTTAACGACTCTTGTGCATCCAATAAGTTTGTTTATGTCATTGGTTTAACATTTAGGTCAATTTCGTCCTCCCTAGACTTATTCTAATCTAGTTAGGGTTTTTAACCAATCTTGTGCATCCAATAAGTGATTTTCTGTAATTGGTTGAACATTTAGGTCATTTTCGTCCTCCCAAGGCTTATTCTAATCCAATTAGGGTTTTTAACGACTCTTGTGCATCCAATAAGTTTGTTTATGTCATTGGTTTAACATTTAGGTTAATTTCTTCCTCCCTAGACTTATTCTAATCTAGTTAGGGTTTTTAACCAATCTTGTGCATCCAATAAGTGATTTTGTGTAATTGGTTGAACATTTAGGTCATTTTGGTCCTCCCAAGGCTTATTCTAATCCAATTAGGGTTTTTAACCAATCTTGTGCATCCAATAAGTGATTTTGTGTCATTGGTTGATCATTTAGGTCAACTTCGTCCTCCCTAGGCTTATACAAATCCAATTAGGGTTTTTCACCAATCTTGTGCATCCAAGAAGTGATTTTGTGTCATTGGTTGAACATTTAGTTAATTTTCGTCCTTCTTAGGCTTATTCTAATCCAATTAGGGTTTTTAGCCAATCTTGTGCATCCAACAAGTGATTTTGTGTCAAAGTTTGAACATTTAGATCATTTTCGTCCTCCCTAGGCTTATGCTTATCCAATTAGGGTTTTTAACCAATCTTGTGCATCGAAAATGTGATTTTCTGTCATTGGTTGAACATTAAGGTCAATTTTGTCCTCCCTAGGCTTATTTTAATCCAATTAGGGTTTTAAATCAATCTTGTGCATACAATAATTGATTTTGTGTCATTGGTTGAACATTTAGGTAATTTTCGTCCTTCTTAGGCTTATTCTAATCCAATTAGGGTCTTTAACCAATCTTGTGCATCCAATAAGTGATTTTGTGTCATTGGTTCAACATTTAGGTCATTTTCGTCCTCCCTAGGCTTATTCTAATCCAATTAGGGTTTTTAACCAATCTTGTGCATCCAATAAGTGATTTTGTGTCATTGGTTGAACAATTAGGTCATTTTCGTCCATCCTAGGCTTATTCTAAGCCAATTAGGGTTTTTAACCAATCTTGTGCATCCAATCAGTGATTTTGTATCATTGGTTGAATATTTTGCTCATTTTCGTGTTCCCTAGACTTATTCTAATCCAATTAGGGTTTTTAACGACTCTTGTGCATCCAATAAGTTACTTTATGTCATTAGTTTAACATTTAGGTCAATTTCGTCCTCCCTAGACTTATTCTAATCTAGTTAGGGTTTTTAACCAATCTTGTGCATCCAATAAGTTATTTTGTGTAATTGGTTAAACATTTAGGTCATTTTCGTCCTCCCAAGGCTTATTCTAATCCAATTAGGGTTTTTAACCAATCTTGTGCATCTAATAAGTGATTTTGTGTCATTGGTTGATCATTTAGGTCAATTTCGTCCTCCCTAGGCTTATACAAATCCAATTAGGGTTTTTTTACCAATCTTGTGCAACCAATAAGTGATTTTGTGTCATTGGTTGAACATTTAGGTCATTTTCTTCCTCCCTTGGCCTATTCTAATCCAATTAGGGTTTTTAACCAATCTTGTGCATCCATTAAGTGATTTTGTGTCATTTGTTGAACTTTTAGGTCATTTTCGTCCTCCCTAGGCTTATTCTAATCCAATAAGGGTTTTAACCAATCTTGTGGATCCAATAAGTGATTTTGTGTCATTGGTTGAACATTTATGTCATTTTTGTCCTCCCTAGGCTTATTTTAATCCAATTAGGGTTTTTAACCAATCTTGTGCATCCAATAAGTGATTTTGTATCATTGGTTGAACATTTAGGTCATTTTCGTCCTCCCTAGGCTTATTCTAATCCAATTGGGTATTTTAACCAAACTAGTGCATCCAATAAGTTCGTTTGTGTCATTGGTTGAACATTAAAGTCAATTTTGTCCTCCCTAGGCTGATTCTAATCCAATTAGGGTTTTTAACCAATCTTTTGCATCCAATAAGTGATTTTGTGTCATTGGTTGAACAATTAGGTCATTTTCGTCCATCCTAGGCTTATTCAAAGCTAATTAGGGTTTTTAACCAATCTTGTGCATCCAATCAGTGATTTTGTATCATTGGTTGAATATTTTGCTCATTTTCGTGTTCCCTAGACTTATTCTAATCGAATTAGGGTTTTTAACGACTCTTGTGCATCCAATAAGTTTGTTTATGTCATTGGTTTAACATTTAGGTCAATTTCGTCCTCCCTAGACTTATTCTAATCTAGTTAGGGTTTTTAACCAATCTTGTGCATCCAATAAGTGATTTTGTGTAATTGGTTGAACATTTAGGTTATTTTCGTCCTCCCAAGTCTTATTCTAATCCAATTAGGGTTTTTAACCAATCTTGTGCATCCAATAAGTGATTTTGTGTCATTGGTTGATCATTTAGGTCAACTTCGTCCTCCCTAGGCTTATACAAATCCAATTAGGGTTTTTCACCAGTCTTGTGCATCCAAGAAGTGATTTTGTGTCATTGGTTGAACATTTAGTTAATTTTCGTCCTTCTTAGGCTTATTCTAATCCAATTAGGGTTTTTAGCCAATCTTGTGCATCCAACAAGTGATTTTGTGTCAATGTTTGAACATTTAGATCATTTTCGTCCTCCCTAGACTTATGCTTATCCAATTAGGGTTTTTAACCAATCTTGTGCATCGAAAATGTGATTTTCTGTCATTGGTTGAACATTAAGGTCAATTTTGTCCTCCCTAGGCTTATTTTAATCCAATTAGGGTTTTAAATCAATCTTGTGCATACAATAATTGATTTTGTGTCATTGGTTGAACATTTAGGTAATTTTCGTCCTTCTTAGGCTTATTCTAATCCAATTAGGGTCTTTAACCAATCTTGTGCATCCAATAAGTGATTTTGTGTCATTGGTTCAACATTTAGGTCATTTTCGTCCTCCCTAGGCTTATTCTAATCCAATTAAGGTTTTTAACCAATCTTGTGCATCCAATAAGTGATTTTGTATCATTGGTTGAACATTTAGGTCATTTTCGTCCTCCCTAGGCTTATTCTAATCCAATTAGGGTTTTTAACCAATCTTTTGCATCCAATAAGTGATTTTGTGTCATTGGTTGAACAATTAGGTCATTTTCGTCCATCCTAGGCTTATTCTAAGCCAATTAGGGTTTTTAACCAATCTTATGCATCCAATCAGTGATTTTGTATCATTGGTTGAATATTTTGCTCATTTTCGTGTTCCCTAGACTTATTCTAATCCAATTAGGGTTTTTAATGACTCTTGTGCATCCAATAAGTTACTTTATGTCATTAGTTTAACATTTAGGTCATTTTCGTCCTCCCAAGGCTTATTCTAATCCAATTAGGGTTTTTAACCAATCTTGTGCATCTAATAAGTGATTTTGTGTCATTGTTTGATCATTTAGGTCAATTTCGTCCTCCCTAGGCTTATACAAATCCAATTAGGGTTTTTTACCAATCTTGTGCATCCAATAAGTGATTTTGTGTCATTGGTTGAACATTTAGGTCATTTTCTTCCTCCCTTGGCCTATTCTAATCCAATTAGGGTTTTTAACCAATCTTGTGCATCCATTAAGTGATTTTGTGTCATTTGTTGAACTTTTAGGTCATTTATGCCTCCCTAGGATTATTCTAATCCAATTAGGGTTTTAACCAATCTTGTGGATCCAATAAGTGATTTTGTGTCATTGGTTGAACATTTATGTCATTTTTGTCCTCCCTAGGCTTATTTTAATCCAATTAGGGTTTTTAACCAATCTTGTGCATCCAATAAGTGATTTTGTATCATTGGTTGAACAATAAGGTCATTTTCGTCCTCCCTAGGCTTATTCTAATCCAATTGGGTATTTTAACCAAACTAGTGCATCCAATAAGTTCGTTTGTGTCATTGGTTGAACATTAAAGTCAATTTTGTCCTCCCTAGGCTTATTCTAATCCAATTAGGGTTTTTAACCAATCTTTTGCATCCAATAAGTGATTTTGTGTCATTGGTTGAACAATTAGGTCATTTTCGTCCATCCTAGGCTTATTCTAAGCCAATTAGGGTTTTTAACCAATCTTGTGCATCCAATCAGTTATTTTGTATCATTGGTTGAATATTTTGGTCATTTTCGTGTTCCCTAGACTTATTCTAATCCAATTAGGGTTTTTAACGACTCTTGTGCATCCAATAAGTTTGTTTATGTCATTGGTTTAACATTTAGGTCAATTTCGTCCTCCCTAGACTTATTCTAATCTAGTTAGGGTTTTAAACCAATCTTGTGCATCCAATAAGTTTGAACATTTAGTTAATTTTCGTCCTTCTTAGGCTTATTCTAATCCAATTAGGGTTTTTAACCAATCTTGTGCATCCAATAAGTGATTTGGTGTCATTAGTTGAACATTTAGGTAATTTTCGTCCTCCCTAGGCTTATTCTAATCTAATTAGGGTTTTTAACCAATCTTGTGCATCCAATAAGTGATTTTGTGTCATTGGTTGAACATTTAGGTCATTTTCATTCTCCCTAGGCTTATTCTAATCCAATTAGGGTTTTTAACCAATCTTGTGCATCCATTAAGTGATTTTGTGTCATTTGTTGAACTTTTAGGTCATTTTCGTCCTCCCTAGGCTTATTCTAATCCAATTAGGGTTTTAACCAATCTTGTGGATCCAATAAGTGATTTTGTGTCATTGGTTGAACATTTATGTCATTTTTGTCCTCCCTAGGCTTATTCTAATCCAATTAGGGTTTTTAACCAATCTTGTGCATCCAATCAGTGATTTTGTATCATTGGTTGAATATTTTGCTCATTTTCGTGTTCCCTAGACTTATTCTAATCCAATTAGGGTTTTTAACGACTCTTGTGCATCTAATAAGTTTGTTTATGTCATTGGTTTAACATTTAGGTCAATTTCGTCCTCCCTAGACTTATTCTAATCTAGTTAGGGTTTTTAACCAATCTTGTGCATCCAATAAGTGATTTTGTGTAATTGGTTGAACATTTAGGTCATTTTCGTCCTCCCAAGGCTTATTCTAATCCAATTAGGGTTTTTAATCAATCTTGTGCATCTAATAAGTGATTTTGTGTCATTGGTTGATCATTTAGGTCATTTTCGTCCTCCCTAGGCTTATACAAATCCAATTAGGGTTTTTTTACCAATCTTGTGCATCCAATAAGTGATTTTGTGTCATTGGTTGAACATTTAGGTCATTTTCTTCCTCCCTTGGCCTATTCTAATCCAATTAGGGTTTTTAACCAATCTTGTGCATCCATTAAGTGATTTTGTGTCATTTGTTGAACTTTTAGGTCATTTTCGTCCTCCCTAGGCTTATTCTAATCCAATTAGGGTTTTAACCAATCTTGTGGATTCAATAAGTGATTTTGTGTCATTGGTTGAACATTTATGTCATTTTTGACCTCCCTAGGCTTATTTTAATCCAATTAGGGTTTTTAACCAATCTTGTGCATCCAATAAGTGATTTTGTATCATTGGTTGAACATTTAGGTCATTTTCGTCCTCCCTAGGCTTATTCCACTCCAATTGGGCATTTTAACCAGTCTTGTGCATCCAATAAGTTTGTTTGTGTCATTGGTTGAACATTAAGGTCAATTTTGTCCTCCTTAGGATTATTCTAATCCAATTAAGGTTTTTAACCAATCTTTTGCATCCAATAAGTGATTTTGTGTCATTGGTTGAACAATTAGGTCATTTTTGTCCATCCTAGGCTTATTCTAAGCCAATTAGGGTTTTTAACCAATCTTGTGCATCCAATCAGTGATTTTGTATCATTGGTTGAATATTTTGCTCATTTTCGTGTTCCCTAGACTTATTCTAATCCAATTAGGGTTTTTAACGACTCTTGTGCATCCAATAAGTTTGTTTATGTCATTGGTTTAACATTTAGGTCAATTTCATCCTCCCTAGACTTATTCTAATCTAGTTAGGGTTTTTAACCAATCTTGTGCATCCAATAAGTGATTTTGTGTAATTGGTTGAACATTTAGGTCATTTTCGTCCTCCCAAGGCTTATTCTAATCCAATTAGGGTTTTTAACCAATCTTGTGCATCCAATAAGTGATTTTGTGTCATTGGTTGAACAATTAGGTCATTTTCGTCCATCCTAGGCTTATTCTAAGCCAATTAGGGTTTTTAACCAATCTTGTGCATCCAATCAGTGATTTTGTATCATTGGTTGAATATTTTGCTCATTTTCGTGTTCCCTAGACTTATTCTAATCCAATTAGGGTTTTTAACAACTCTTGTGCATCCAATAAGTTACTTTATGTCATTAGTTTAACATTTAGGTCAATTTCGTCCTCCCTAGACTTATTCTAATCTAGTTAGGGTTTTTAACCAATCTTGTGCATCCAATAAGTGATTTTATGTAATTGGTTGAACATTTAGGTCATTTTCGTCCTCCCAAGGCTTATTCTAATCCAATTAGGGTTTTTAACCAATCTTGTGCATCTAATAAGTGATTTTGTGTCATTGGTTGATCTTTTAGGTCAATTTCGTCCTCCCTAGGTTTATACAAATCCAATTAGGGTTTTTTTACCAATCTTGTGCATCCAATAAGTGATTTTGTGTCATTGGTTGAACATTTAGGTCATTTTCTTCCTCCCTTGGCCTATTCTAATCCAATTAGGGTTTTTAACCAATCTTGTGCATCCATTAAGTGATTTTGTGTCATTTGTTGAACTTTTAGGTCATTTTCGTCCTCCCTAGGCTTATTCTAATCCAATAAGGGTTTTAACCAATCTTGTGGATCCAATAAGTGATTTTGTGTCATTGGTTGAACATTTATGTCATTTTTGTCCTCCCTAGGCTTATTTTAATCCAATTAGGGTTTTTAACCAATCTTGTGCATCCAATAAGTGATTTTGTATCATTGGTTGAACATTTAGGTCATTTTCGTCCTCCCTAGGCTTATTCTAATCCAATTGGGTATTTTAACCAAACTAGTGCATCCAATAAGTTCGTTTGTGTCATTGGTTGAACATTAAAGTCAATTTTGTCCTCCCTAGGCTTATTCTAATCCAATTAGGGTTTTTAACCAATCTTTTGCATCCAATAAGTGATTTTGTGTCATTGGTTGAACAATTAGGTCATTTTCGTCCATCCTAGGCTTATTCTAAGCCAATTAGGGTTTTTAACCAATCTTGTGCATCCAATCAGTTATTTTGTATCATTGGTTGAATATTTTGGTCATTTTCGTGTTCCCTAGACTTATTCTAATCCAATTAGGGTTTTTAACGACTCTTGTGCATCCAATAAGTTTGTTTATGTCATTGGTTTAACATTTAGGTCAATTTCGTCCTCCCTAGACTTATTCTAATCTAGTTAGGGTTTTAAACCAATCTTGTGCATTCAAAAGTAATTTTGTGTCATTGGTTGAAGATTTTGTTAATTTTCGTCCTTCTTAGGCTTATTCTCATCCAATTAGGGTTTTTAATCAATCATGTGCATCCAATAAGTGATTTTGTGTCATTGGTTGAACATTTAGGTCATTTTTTTCCTCCCTAGGCTTATTCTAATCCAATTAGGGTTTTGAACCAATCTTGTGCATCCAATAAGTGATTTTGTATCATTGGTTGAATATTTTGGTCATTTTTCGTGTTCCCTAGACTTATTCTAATCCAATTAGGGTTTTTAACGACTCTTGTGCATCCAATAAGTTTGTTTATGTCATTGGTTTAACATTTAGGTCAATTTCGTCCTCCCTAGACTTATTCTAATCTAGTTAGGGTTTTTAACCAATCTTGTGCATCCAATAAGTGATTTTCTGTAATTGGTTGAACATTTAGGTCATTTTCGTCCTCCCAAGGCTTATTCTAATCCAATTAGGGTTTTTAACCAATCTTGTGCATCTAATAAGTGATTTTGTGTAATTGGTTGAACATTTAGGTCATTTTCGTCCTCCCAAGGCTTATTCTAATCCAATTAGGGTTTTTAACCAATCTTGTGCATCCAATAAGTGATTTTGTGTCATTGGTTGATCATTTAGGTCAACTTCGTCCTCCCTAGGCTTATACAAATCCAATTAGGGTTTTTCATCAATCTTGTGCATCCAAGAAGTGATTTTGTGTCATTGGTTGAACATTTAGTTAATTTTCGTCCTTCTTAGGCTTATTCTAATCCAATTAGGGTTTTTAGCCAATCTTGTGCATCCAACAAGTGATTTTGTGTCAATGTTTGAACATTTAGATCATTTTCGTCCTCCCTAGGCTTATTCTAATCCAATTAGGGTTTTTAACCAATCTTGTGCATCCAATAAGTGATTTTGTGTCATTGGTTGAACAATTAGGTCATTTTCATTCTCCCTAGGCTTATTCTAATCCAATTAAGGTTTTTAACCAATCTTGTGCATCCATTAAGTGATTTTGTGTCATTTGTTGAACTTTTAGGTCATTTTCGTCCTCCCTAGGCTTATTCTAATCCAATTAGGGTTTTAACCAATCTTGTGGATCCAATTAGTGATTTTGTGTCATTGGTTGAACATTTATGTCATTTTTGTCCTCCCTAGGCTTATTCTAATCCAATTAGGGTTTTTAACCAATCTTTTGCATCTAATAAGTGATCTTGTATCATTGGTTGAACATTTAGGTCATTTTCGTCCTCCCTAGGCTTATTCCACTCCAATTGGGTATTTTAACCAGTCTTGTGCATCCAATAAGTTTGTTTGTGTCATTAGTTGAACATTAAGGTCAATTTTGTCCTCCCTAGGATTATTCTAATCCAATTAAGGTTTTTAACCAATCTTTTGCATCCAATAAGTGATTTTGTGTCATTGGTTGAACAATTAGGTCATTTTTGTCCATCCTAGGCTTATTCTAAGCCAATTAGGATTTTTAACCAATCTTGTGCATCCAATCAGTGATTTTGTATCATTGGTTGAATATTTTGCTCATTTTCGTGTTCCCTAGACTTATTCTAATCCAATTAGGGTTTTTAACGACTCTTGTGCATCCAATAAGTTTGTTTATGTCATTGGTTTAACATTTAGGTCAATTTCATCCTCCCTAGACTTATTCTAATCTAGTTAGGGTTTTTAACCAATCTTGTGCATCCAATAAGTGATTTTGTGTAATTGGTTGAACATTTAGGTCATTTTCGTCCTCCCAAGGCTTATTCTAATCCAATTAGGGTTTTTAACCAATCTTGTGCATCCAATCAGTGATTTTGTATCATTGGTTGAATATTTTGCTCATTTTCGTGTTCCCTAGACTTATTCTAATCCAATTAGAGTTTTTAACGACTCTTGTGCATCCAATAAGTTACTTTATGTCATTAGTTTAACATTTAGGTCAATTTCGTCCTCCCTAGACTTATTCTAATCTAGTTAGGGTTTTTAACCAATCTTGTGCATCCAATAAGTGATTTTGTGTAATTGGTTGAACATTTAGGTCATTTTCGTCCTCCCAAGGCTTATTCTAATCCAATTAGGGTTTTTAACCAATCTTGTGCATCTAATAAGTGATTTTGTGTCATTGGTTGATCATTTAGGTCAATTTCGTCCTCCCTAGGCTTATAAAAATCCAATTAGGGTTTTTTTTACCAATCTATGGCATCCAATAAGTGATTTTGTGTCATTGGTTGAACATTTAGGTCATTTTCTTCCTCCCTTGGCCTATTCTAATCCAATTAGGGTTTTTAACCAATCTTATGCATCCATTAAGTGATTTTGTGTCATTGGTTGAACATTTATGTCATTTTTGTCCTCCCTAGGCTTATTCTAATCCAATTAAGGTTTTTAACCAATCTTGTGCATCCAATAAGTGATTTTGTATCATTGGTTGAACATTTAGGTCATTTTCATCCTCCCTAGGCTTATTCTAATCCAATTGGGTATTTTAACCAAACTAGTGCATCCAATAAGTTCGTTTGTGTCATTGGTTGAACATTAAAGTCAATTTTGTCCTCCCTAGACTTATTCTAATCCAATTAGGGTTTTTAACCAATCTTTTGCATCCAATAAGTGATTTTGTGTCATTGGTTGAACAATTAGGTCATTTTCGTCCATCCTAGGCTTATTCTAAGCCAATTAGGGTTTTTAACCAATCTTGTGCATCCAATCAGTTATTTTGTATCATTGGTTGAATATTTTGGTCATTTTCGTGTTCCCTAGACTTATTCTAATCCAATTAGGGTTTTTAACGACTCTTGTGCATCCAATAAGTTTGTTTATGTCATTGGTTTAACATTTAAGTCAATTTCTTCCTCCCTAGACTTATTCTAATCTAGTTAGGGTTTTAAACCAATCTTGTGCATTCAAAAGTTATTTTGTGTCATTGGTTGAACATTTAGTTAATTTTCGTCCTTCTTAGGCTTATTCTAATCCAATTAGGGTTTTTAACCAATCTTGTGCATCCAATAAGTGATTTTGTTCATTAGTTGAACATTTAGGTCATTTTCGTCCTCCCTAGGCTTATTCTAATCTAATTATGGTTTTTAACCAATCTTGTGCATCCAATAAGTGATTTTGTGTTATTGGTTGAACATTTAGGTCATTTTCATTCTCCCTAGGCTTATTCTAATCCAATTAGGGTTTTTAACCAATCTTGTGCATCCATTAAGTGATTTTGTGTCATTTGTTGAACTTTTAGGTCATTTTCGTCCTCCCTAGGCTTATTCTAATCCAATTAGGGTTTTAACCAATCTTGTGGATCCAATAAGTGATTTTGTGTCATTGGTTGAACATTTATGTCATTTTTGTCCTCCCTAGGCTTATTCTAATCCAATTAGGGTTTTTAACCAATCTTGTGCATCCAATCAGTGATTTTGTATCATTGGTTGAATATTTTGCTCATTTTCGTGTTCCCTAGACTTATTCTAATCCAATTAGGGTTTTTAACGACTCTTGTGCATCTAATAAGTTTGTTTATGTCATTGGTTTAACATTTAGGTCAATTTCGTCCTCCCTAGACTTATTCTAATCTAGTTAGGGTTTTTAACCAATCTTGTGCATCCAATAAGTGATTTTGTGTAATTGGTTGAACATTTAGGTCATTTTCGTCCTCCCAAGGCTTATTCTAATCCAATTAGGGTTTTTAATCAATCTTGTGCATCTAATAAGTGATTTTGTGTCATTGGTTGATTATTTAGGTCAATTTCGTCCTCCCTAGGCTTATACAAATCCAATTAGGGTTTTTTTACCAATCTTGTGCATCCAATAAGTGATTTTGTGTCATTGGTTGAACATTTAGGTCATTTTCTTCCTCCCTTGGCCTATTCTAATCCAATTAGGGTTTTTAACCAATCTTGTGCATCCATTAAGTGATTTTGTGTCATTTGTTGAACTTTTAGGTCATTTTCGTCCTCCCTAGGCTTATTCTAATCCAATTAGGGTTTTAACCAATCTTGTGGATCCAATAAGTGATTTTGTGTCATTGGTTGAACATTTATGTCATTTTTGTCCTCCCTAGGCTTATTTTAATCCAATTAGGGTTTTTAACCAATCTTG
>JBBPBP010009780.1:15103172-15122042 GCA_037974735.1 Cicer chorassanicum
GGGAGGACGAAAATGACCTAAATGTTCAACCAATTACACAAAATCACTTATTGGATGCACAAGATTGGTTAAAAACCCTAACTAGATTAGAATAAGTCTAGGGAGGACGAAATTGACCTAAATGTTAAACCAATGACATAAACAAACTTATTGGATGCACAAGAGTCGTTAAAAACCCTAATTGGATTAGAATAAGTCTAAGGAACACGAAAATGACCAAAATATTCAACCAATGATACAAAATCACTGATTGGATGCACAAGATTGGTTAAAAATCCTAATTGGATTAGAATAGGCCAATGGAGGAAGAAAATGACCTAAATGTTCAACCAATGACACAAAATCACTTATTGGATGCACAAGATTGGTAAAAAACCCTAATTGGATTTGTATAAGCCTAGGGAGGACGAAATTGACCTAAATGATTAACCAATGACACAAAATCACTTATTAGATGCACAAGATTGGTTAAAAACCCTAATTGGATTAGAATAAGCCTTGGGAGGACGAAAATGACCTAAATGTTCAACCAATTACACAAAATCACTTATTGGATGCACAAGATTGGTTAAAAACCCTAACTAGATTAGAATAAGTCTAGGGAGGACGAAATTGACCTAAATGTTAAACTAATGACATAAAGTAACTTATTGGATGCACAAGAGTCGTTAAAAACCCTAATTGGATTAGAATAAGTCTAGGGAACACGAAAATTAGCAAAATATTCAACCAATGATACAAAATCACTGATTGGATGCACAAGATTGGTTAAAAACCCTAATTGGCTTAGAATAAGCCTAGGATGGACGAAAATGACCTAATTGTTCAACCAATGACACAAAATCACTTATTGGATGCAAAAGATTGGTTAAAAACCCTAATTGGATTAGAATAAGCCTAGGGAGGACGAAAATGACCTAAATGTTCAACCAATGATACAAAATCACTTATTGGATGCACAAGATTGGTTAAAAACCTTAATTGGACTAGAATAAGCCTAGGGAGGACGAAAATGACCTAAATGTTGAACCAATGACACAAAATCACTTATTGGATGCACAAGATTGGTTAAAGACCCTAATTGGATTAGAATAAGCCTAAGAAGGACGAAAATTACCTAAATGTTCAACCAATGACACAAAATCAATTATTGTATGCACAAGATTGATTTAAAACCCTAATTGGATTAAAATAAGCCTAGGGAGGACAAAATTGACCTTAATGTTCAACCAATGACAGAAAATCACATTTTCGATGCACAAGATTGGTTAAAAACCCTAATTGGATAAGCATAAGCCTAGGGAGGACGAAAATGATCTAAATGTTTAAACATTGACACAAAATCACTTGTTGGATGCACTAGATTGGCTAAAAACCCTAATTGGATTAGAATAAGCCTAAGAAGGACGAAAATTAACTAAATGTTCAACCAATGACACAAAATCACTTCTTGGATGCACAAGATTGGTGAAAAACCCTAATTGGATTTGTATAAGCCTAGGGAGGACGAAGTTGACCTAAATGATCAACCAATGACACAAAATCACTTATTGGATGCACAAGATTGGTTAAAAACCCTAATTGGATTAGAATAAGCCTAGGGAGGACGAAAATGACCTAAATGTTCAACCAATTACACAAAATCACTTATTGGATGCACAAGATTGGTTAAAAACCCTAACTAGATTAGAATAAGTCTAGGGAGGATGAAATTGACCTAAATGTTAAACCAATGACATAAACAAACTTATTGGATGCACAAGAGTCGTTAAAAACCCTAATTGGATTAGAATAAGTCTAGGGAACACGAAAATGAGCAAAATATTCAACCAATGATACAAAATCACTGATTGGATGCACAAGATTGGTTAAAAACCCTAATTGGATTAGAATAAGCCTAGGGAGGACAAAAATGACATAAATGTTCAACCAATGACACAAAATCACTTATTGGATCCACAAGATTGGTTAAAACCCTAATTGGATTAGAATAAGCCTAGGGAGGACGAAAATGACCTAAAAGTTCAACAAATGACACAAAATCACTTAATGGATGCACAAGATTGGTTAAAAACCCTAATTGGATTAGAATAGGCCAAGGGAGGAAGAAAATGACCTAAATGTTCAACCAATGACACAAAATCACTTATTGGATGCACAAGATTGGTAAAAAAAACCCTAATTGGATTTGTATAAGCCTAGGGAGGACGAAATTGACCTAAATGATCAACCAATGTAACAAAATCACTTATTAGATGCACAAGATTGGTTAAAAACCCTAATTGGATTAGAATAAGCCTTGGGAGGACGAAAATGACCTAAATGTTCAACCAATTACACAAAATCACTTATTGGATGCACAAGATTGGTTAAAAACCCTAACTAGATTAGAATAAGTCTAGGGAGGACGAAATTGACCTAAATGTTAAACTAATGACATAAAGTAACTTATTGGATGCACAAGAGTCGTTAAAAACCCTAATTGGATTAGAATAAGTCTAAGGAACACGAAAATGACCAAAATATTCAACCAATGATACAAAATCACTGATTGGATGCACAAGATTGGTTAAAAATCCTAATTGGATTAGAATAGGCCAAGGGAGGAAGAAAATGACCTAAATGTTCAACCAATGACACAAAATCACTTATTGGATGCACAAGATTGGTAAAAAACCCTAATTGGATTTGTATAAGCCTAGGGAGGACGAAATTGACCTAAATGATCAACCAATGACACAAAATCACTTATTAGATGCACAAGATTGGTTAAAAACCCTAATTGGATTAGAATAAGCCTTGGGAGGACGAAAATGATCAAATGTTCAACCAATTACACAAAATCACTTATTGGATGCACAAGATTGGTTAAAAACCCTAACTAGATTAGAATAAGTCTAGGGAGGACGAAATTGACCTAAATGTTAAACTAATGACATAAAGTAACTTATTGGATGCACAAGAGTCGTTAAAAACACTAATTGGATTAGAATAAGTCTAGGGAACACGAAAATGAGCAAAATATTCAACCAATGATACAAAATCACTGATTGGATGCACAAGATTGGTTAAAAATCCTAATTGGATTAGAATAGGCCAAGGGAGGAAGAAAATGACCTAAATGTTCAACCAATGACACAAAATCACTTATTGGATGCACAAGATTGGTAAAAAACCCTAATTGGATTTGTATAAGCCTAGGGAGGACGAAATTGACCTAAATGATCAACCAATGACACAAAATCACTTATTAGATGCACAAGATTGGTTAAAAACCCTAATTGGATTAGAATAAGCCTTGGGAGGACGAAAATGACCTAAATGTTCAACCAATTACACAAAATCACTTATTGGATGCACAAGATTGGTTAAAAACCCTAACTAGATTAGAATAAGTCTAGGGAGGACGAAATTGACCTAAATGTTAAACTAATGACATAAAGTAACTTATTGGATGCACAAGAGTCGTTAAAAACTCTAATTGGATTAGAATAAGTCTAGGGAACACGAAAATGAGCAAAATATTCAACCAATGATACAAAATCACTGATTGGATGCACAAGATTGGTTAAAAACCCTAATTGGATTAGAATAAGCCTTGGGAGGACGAAAATGACCTAAATGTTCAACCAATTACACAAAATCACTTATTGGATGCACAAGATTGGTTAAAAACCCTAACTAGATTAGAATAAGTCTAGGGAGGATGAAATTGACCTAAATGTTAAACCAATGACATAAACAAACTTATTGGATGCACAAGAGTCGTTAAAAACCCTAATTGGATTAGAATAAGTCTAGGGAACACGAAAATGAGCAAAATATTCAACCAATGATACAAAATCACTGATTGGATGCACAAGATTGGTTAAAAATCCTAATTGGCTTAGAATAAGCCTAGGATGGACAAAAATGACCTAATTGTTCAACCAATGACACAAAATCACTTATTGGATGCAAAAGATTGGTTAAAAACCTTAATTGGATTAGAATAATCCTAGGGAGGACAAAATTGACCTTAATGTTCAACCAATGACACAAACAAACTTATTGGATGCACAAGACTGGTTAAAATACCCAATTGGAGTGGAATAAGCTTAGGGAGGACGAAAATGACCTAAATGTTCAACCAATGATACAAAATCACTTATTAGTTGCAAAAGATTGGTTAAAAACCCTAATTGGATTAGAATAAGCCTAGGGAGGACAAAAATGACATAAATGTTCAACCAATGACACAAAATCACTTATTGGATCCACAAGATTGGTTAAAACCCTAATTGGATTAGAATAAGCCTAGGGAGGACGAAAATGACCTAAAAGTTCAACAAATGACACAAAATCACTTAATGGATGCACAAGATTGGTTAAAAACCTTAATTGGATTAGAATAAGCCTAGGGAGAAAGAAAATGACCTAATTGTTCAACCAATGACACAAAATCACTTATTGGATGCACAAGATTGGTTAAAAACCCTAATTGGATAAGCATAAGCCTAGGGAGGACGAAAATGATCTAAATGTTCAAACATTGACACAAAATCACTTGTTGGATGCACAAGATTGGCTAAAAACCCTAATTGGATTAGAATAAGCCTAAGAAGGACGAAAATTATCTAAATGTTCAACCAATGACACAAAATCACTTCTTGGATGCACAAGATTGGTGAAAAACCCTAATTGGATTTGTATAAGCCTAGGGAGGACGAAGTTGACCTAAATGATCAACCAATGACACAAAATCACTTATTGGATGCACAAGATTGGTTAAAAACCCTAATTGGATTAGAATAAGCCTAGGGAGGACAAAATTGACTTTAATGTTCAACCAATGACACAAACGAACTTATTGGATGCACTAGTTTGGTTAAAATACCCAATTGGATTAGAATAAGCCTAGGGAGGACGAAAATGACTTAAATGTTCAACCAATGATACAAAATCACTTATTGGATGCACAAGATTGGTTAAAAACCCTAATTGGATTAAAATAAGCCTAGGGAGGACAAAAATGACATAAATGTTCAACCAATGACACAAAATCACTTATTGGATCCACAAGATTGGTTAAAACCCTTATTGGATTAGAATAAGCCTAGGGAGGACGAAAATGACCTAAAAGTTCAACAAATGACACAAAATCACTTAATGGATGCACAAGATTGGTTAAAAACCCTAATTGGATTAGAATAGGCCAAGGGAGGAAGAAAATGACCTAAATGTTCAACCAATGACACAAAATCACTTATTGGATGCACAAGATTGGTAAAAAAACCCTAATTGGATTTGTATAAGCCTAGGGAGGACGAAATTGACCTAAATAATCAACCAATGACACAAAATCACTTATTAGATGCACAAGATTGATTAAAAACCCTAATTGGATTAGAATAAGCCTTGGGAGGACGAAAATGACCTAAATGTTCAACCAATTACACAAAATCACTTATTGGATGCACAAGATTGGTTAAAAACCCTAACTAGATTAGAATAAGTCTAGGGAGGACGAAATTGACCTAAATGTTAAACCAATGACATAAACAAACTTATTAGATGCACAAGAGTCGTTAAAAACCCTAATTGGATTAGAATAAGTCTAGGGAACACGAAAATGAGCAAAATATTCAACCAATGATACAAAATCACTGATTGGATGCACAAGATTGGTTAAAAACCCTAATTGGATTAGAATAAGCCTAGGGAGGACAAAAATGACATAAATGTTCAACCAATGACACAAAATCACTTATTGGATCCACAAGATTGGTTAAAACCCTAATTGGATTAGAATAAGCCTAGGGAGGACGAAAATGACCTAAAAGTTCAACAAATGACACAAAATCACTTAATGGATGCACAAGATTGGTTAAAAACCCTAATTGGATTAGAATAAGCCTAGGGAGAATGAAAATGACCTAAATGTTCAACCAATAACACAAAATCACTTATTGGATGCACAAGATTGGTTAAAAACCATAATTAGATTAGAATAAGCCTAGGGAGGACGAAAATGACCTAAATGTTCAACTAATGAACAAAATCACTTATTGGATGCACAAGATTGGTTAAAAACCCTAATTGGATTAGAATAAGCCTAAGAAGGACGAAAATTAACTAAATGTTCAACCAATGACACAAAATAACTTTTGAATGCACAAGATTGGTTTAAAACCCTAACTAGATTAGAATAAGTCTAGGGAGGAAGAAATTGACTTAAATGTTAAACCAATGACATAAACAAACTTATTGGATGCACAAGAGTCGTTAAAAACCCTAATTGGATTAGAATAAGTCTAGGGAACACGAAAATGACCAAAATATTCAACCAATGATACAAAATAACTGATTGGATGCACAAGATTGGTTAAAAACCCTAATTGGCTTAGAATAAGCCTAGGATGGACGAAAATGACCTAATTGTTCAACCAATGACACAAAATCACTTATTGGATGCAAAAGATTGGTTAAAAACCCTAATTGGATTAGAATAAGTCTAGGGAGGACAAAATTGACTTTAATGTTCAACCAATGACACAAACGAACTTATTGGATGCACTAGTTTGGTTAAAATACCCAATTGGATTAGAATAAGCCTAGGGAGGATGAAAATGACCTAAATGTTCAACCAATGATACAAAATCACTTATTGGATGCACAAGATTGGTTAAAAACCTTAATTGGATTAGAATAAGCCTAGGGAGGACAAAAATGACATAAATGTTCAACCAATGACACAAAATCACTTAATGGATGCATAAGATTGGTTAAAAACCCTAATTGGATTAGAATAGGCCAAGGGAGGAAGAAAATGACCTAAATGTTCAACCAATGACACAAAATCACTTATTGGATGCCATAGATTGGTAAAAAAAACCCTAATTGGATTTTTATAAGCCTAGGGAGGACGAAATTGACCTAAATGATCAACCAATGACACAAAATCACTTATTAGATGCACAAGATTGGTTAAAAACCCTAATTGGATTAGAATAAGCCTTGGGAGGACGAAAATGACCTAAATGTTCAACCAATTACACAAAATCACTTATTGGATGCACAAGATTGGTTAAAAACCCTAACTAGATTAGAATAAGTCTAGGGAGGATGAAATTGACCTAAATGTTAAACCAATGACATAAACAAACTTATTGGATGCACAAGAGTCGTTAAAAACCCTAATTGGATTAGAATAAGTCTAGGGAACACGAAAATGAGCAAAATATTCAACCAATGATACAAAATCACTGATTGGATGCACAAGATTGGTTAAAAACCCTAATTGGATTAGAATAAGCCTAGGGAGGACAAAAATGACATAAATGTTCAACCAATGACACAAAATCACTTATTGGATCCACAAGATTGGTTAAAACCCTAATTGGATTAGAATAAGCCTAGGGAGGACGAAAATGACCTAAAAGTTCAACAAATGACACAAAATCACCTAATAGATGCACAAGTTTGGTTAAAAACCCTAATTGGTTTAGAATAAGCCTAGGGAGAATGAAAATGACCTAAATGTTCAACCAATGACACAAAATCACTTATTGGAATCACAAGATTGGTTAAAAACCCTAATTAGATTAGAATAAGCCTAGGGAGGACGAAAATGACCTAAATGTTCAACCAATGACACAAAATCACTTATTGGATGCACAAGATTGGTTAAAAACCCTAATTGGATTAGAATAAGCCTAAGAAGGACGAAAATTAACTAAATGTTCAACCAATGACACAAAATTACTTTTGAATGCACAAGATTGGTTTAAAACCCTAACTAGATTAGAATAAGTCTAGGGAGGACGAAATTGACCTAAATGTTAAACCAATGACATAAACAAACTTATTGGATGCACAAGAGTCGTTAAAAACCCTAATTGGATTAGAATAAGTCTAGGGAACACGAAAATGACCAAAATATTCAACCAATGATACAAAATAACTGATTGGATGCACAAGATTGGTTAAAAACCCTAATTGGCTTAGAATAAGCCTAGGATGGACGAAAATGACCTAATTGTTCAACCAATGACACAAAATCACTTATTGGATGCAAAAGATTGGTTAAAAACCCTAATTGGATTAGAATAAGCCTAGGGAGGACAAAATTGACTTTAATGTTCAACCAATGACACAAACGAACTTATTGGATGCACTAGTTTGGTTAAAATACCCAATTGGATTAGAATAAGCCTAGGGAGGACGAAAATGACCTTATTGTTCAACCAATGATACAAAATCACTTATTGGATGCACAAGATTGGTTAAAAACCCTAATTGGATTAAAATAAGCCTAGGGAGGACAAAAATGACATAAATGTTCAACCAATGACACAAAATCACTTATTGGATCCACAAGATTGGTTAAAACCCTAATTGGATTAGAATAATCCTAGGGAGGCATAAATGACCTAAAAGTTCAACAAATGACACAAAATCACTTAATGGATGCACAAGATTGGTTAAAAACCCTAATTGGATTAGAATAGGCCAAGGGAGGAAGAAAATGACCTAAATGTTCAACCAATGACACAAAATCACTTATTGGATGCACAAGATTGGTAAAAAACCCTAATTGGATTTGTATAAGCCTAGGGAGGACGAAATTGACCTAAATGATCAAACAATGACACAAAATCACTTATTAGATGCACAAGATTGGTTAAAAACCCTAATTGGATTAGAATAAGCCTTGGGAGGACGAAAATGACCTAAATGTTAAACTAATGACATAAAGTAACTTATTGGATGCACAAGAGTCATTAAAAACCCTAATTGGATTAGAATAAGTCTAGGGAACACGAAAATGAGCAAAATATTCAACCAATGATACAAAATCACTGATTGGATGCATAAGATTGGTTAAAAACCCTAATTGGCTTAGAATAAGCCTAGGATGGACGAAAATGACCTAATTGTTCAACCAATGACACAAAATCACTTATTGGATGCAAAAGATTGGTTAAAAACCCTAATTGGATTAGAATAAGCCTAGGGAGGACGAAAATGACCTAAATGTTCAACCAATGATACAAAATCACTTATTGGATGCACAAGATTGGTTAAAAACCTTAATTGGATTAGAATAAGCCTAGGGAGGACGAAAATGACCTAAATGTTGAACCAATGACACAAAATCACTTATTGGATGCACAAGATTGGTTAAAGACCCTAATTGGATTAGAATAAGCCTAAGAAGGACGAAAATTACCTAAATGTTCAACCAATGACACAAAATCAATTATTGTATGCACAAGATTGATTTAAAACCCTAATTGGATTAAAATAAGCCTAGGGAGGACAAAATTGACCTTAATGTTCAACCAATGACAGAAAATCACATTTTCGATGCACAAGATTGGTTAAAAACCCTAATTGGATAAGCATAAGTCTAGGGAGGACGAAAATGATCTAAATGTTCAAACATTGACACAAAATCACTTGTTGGATGCACAAGATTGGCTAAAAACCCTAATTGGATTAGAATAAGCCTAAGAAGGACGAAAATTAACTAAATGTTCAACCAATGACACAAAATCACTTCTTGGATGCACAAGACTGGTGAAAAACCCTAATTGGATTTGTATAAGCCTAGGGAGGACGAAGTTGACCTAAATGATCAACCAATGACACAAAATCACTTATTGGATGCACAAGATTGGTTAAAAACCCTAATTGGATTAGAATAAGCCTTGGGAGGACGAAAATGACCTAAATGTTCAACCAATTACACAAAATCACTTATTAGATGCACAAGATTGGTTAAAAACCCTAATTGGATTAGAATAAGCCTTGGGAGGACGAAAATGACCTAAATGTTCAACCAATTACAGAAAATCACTTATTGGATGCACAAGATTGGTTAAAAACCCTAACTAGATTAGAATAAGTCTAGGGAGGACGAAATTGACCTAAATGTTAAACCAATGACATAAACAAACTTATTGGATGCACAAGAGTCGTTAAAAACCCTAATTGGATTAGAATAAGTCTAAGGAACACGAAAATGACCAAAATATTCAACCAATGATACAAAATCACTGATTGGATGCACAAGATTGGTTAAAAATCCTAATTGGATTAGAATAGGCCAAGGGAGGAAGAAAATGACCTAAATGTTCAACCAATGACACAAAATCACTTATTGGATGCACAAGATTGGTAAAAAACCCTAATTGGATTTGTATAAGCCTAGGGAGGACGAAATTGACCTAAATGATCAACCAATGACACAAAATCACTTATTAGATGCACAAGATTGGTTAAAAACCCTAATTGGATTAGAATAAGCCTTGGGAGGACGAAAATGACCTAAATGTTTAACCAATTACACAAAATAACTTATTGGATGCACAAGATTGGTTAAAAACCCTAACTAGATTAGAATAAGTCTAGGGAGGACGAAATTGACCTAAATGTTAAACTAATGACATAAAGTAACTTATTGGATGCACAAGAGTCGTTAAAAACCCTAATTGGATTAGAATAAGTCTAGGGAACACGAAAATGAGCAAAATATTCAACCAATGATACAAAATCACTGATTGGATGCACAAGATTGGTTAAAAACCCTAATTGGCTTAGAATAAGCCTAGGATGGACGAAAATGACCTAATTGTTCAACCAATGACACAAAATCACTTATTGGATGCACAAGATTGGTTAAAAACCCTAATTGGATTAGAATAAGCCTAGGGAGGACGAAAATGACCTAAATGTTGAACCAATGACACAAAATCACTTATTGGATGCACAAGATTGGTTAAAGACCCTAATTGGATTAGAATAAGCCTAAGAAGGACGAAAATTACCTAAATGTTCAACCAATGACACAAAATCAATTATTGTATGCACAAGATTGATTTAAAACCCTAATTGGATTAAAATAAGCCTAGGGAGGACAAAATTGACCTTAATGTTCAACCAATGACAGAAAATCACATTTTCGATGCACAAGATTGGTTAAAAACCCTAATTGGATAAGCATAAGCCTAGGGAGGACGAAAATGATCTAAATGTTCAAACATTGACACAAAATCACTTGTTGGATGCACAAGATTGGCTAAAAACCCTAATTGGATTAGAATAAGCCTAAGAAGGATGAAAATTAACTAAATGTTCAACCAATGACACAAAATCACTTCTTGGATGCACAAGATTGGTGAAAAACCCTAATTGGATTTGTATAAGCCTAGGGAGGACGAAGTTGACCTAAATGATCAACCAATGACACAAAATCACTTATTGGATGCACAAGATTGGTTAAAAACCCTAATTGGATTAGAATAAGCCTTGGGAGGACGAAAATGACCTAAATGTTCAACCAATTACACAAAATCACTTATTAGATGCACAAGATTGGTTAAAAACCCTAATTGGATTAGAATAAGCCTTGGGAGGACGAAAATGACCTAAATGTTCAACCAATTACAGAAAATCACTTATTGGATGCACAAGATTGGTTAAAAACCCTAACTAGATTAGAATAAGTCTAGGGAGGACGAAATTTACCTAAATGTTAAACCAATGACATAAACAAACTTATTGGATGCACAAGAGTCGTTAAAAACCCTAATTGGATTAGAATAAGTCTAAGGAACACGAAAATGACCAAAATATTCAACCAATGATACAAAATCACTGATTGGATGCACAAGATTGGTTAAAAATCCTAATTGGATTAGAATAGGCCAAAGGAGGAAGAAAATGACCGAAATGTTCAACCAATGACACAAAATCACTTATTGGATGCACAAGATTGGTAAAAAACCCTAATTGGATTTGTATAAGCCTAGGGTGGACGAAATTGACCTAAATGATCAACCAATGACACAAAATCACTTATTAGATGCACAAGATTGGTTAAAAACCCTAATTGGATTAGAATAAGCCTTGGGAGGACGAAAATGACCTAAATGTTCAACCAATTACACAAAATCACTTATTGGATGCACAAGATTGGTTAAAAACCCTAACTAGATTAGAATAAGTCTAGGGAGGACGAAATTGACCTAAATGTTAAACTAATGACATAAAGTAACTTATTGGATGCACAAGAGTCGTTAAAAACCCTAATTGGATTAGAATAAGTCTAGGGAACACGAAAATGAGCAAAATATTCAACCAATGATACAAAATCACTGATTGGATGCACAAGATTGGTTAAAAACCCTAATTGGCTTAGAATAAGCCTAGGATGGACGAAAATGACCTAATTGTTCAACCAATGACACAAAATCACTTATTGGATGCAAAAGATTGGTTAAAAACCCTAATTGGATTAGAATAAGCCTAGGGAGGACGAAAATGACCTAAAAGTTCAACAAATGACACAAAATCAATTATTGTATGCACAAGATTGATTTAAAACCCTAATTGGATTAAAATAAGCCTAGGGAGGACAAAATTGACCTTAATGTTCAACCAATGACAGAAAATCACATTTTCGATGCACAAGATTGGTTAAAAACCCTAATTGGATAAGCATAAGCCTAGGGAGGACGAAAATGATCTAAATGTTCAAACATTGACACAAAATCACTTGTTGGATGCACAAGATTGGCTAAAAACCCTAATTGGATTAGAATAAGCCTAAGAAGGACGAAAATTAACTAAATGTTCAACCAATGACACAAAATCACTTCTTGGATGCACAAGATTGGTGAAAAACCCTAATTGGATTAGTATAAGCCTAGGGAGGACGAAGTTGACCTAAATGATCAACCAATGACACAAAATCACTTATTGGATGCACAAGATTGGTTAAAAACCCTAATTGGATTAGAATAAGACTTGGGAGGACGAAAATGACCTAAATGTTCAACCAATTACACAAAAACACTTATTGGATGCACAAGATTGGTTAAAAACCCTAACTAGATTAGAATAAGTCTAGGGAGGATGAAATTGACCTAAATGTTAAACCAATGACATAAACAAACTTATTGGATGCACAAGAGTCGTTAAAACCCTAATTGGATTAGAATAAGTCTAAGGAACACGAAAATGAGCAAAATATTCAATCAATGATACAAAATCACTGATTGGATGCACAAGATTGGTTAAAAACCCTAATTGGCTTAGAATAAGCCTAGGATGGACGAAAATGACCTAATTGTTCAACCAATGACACAAAATCACTTATTGGATGCAAAAGATTGGTTAAAAACCCTAATTGGATTAGAATAAGCCTAGGGAGGACAAAATTGACTTTAATGTTCAACCAATGACACAAACGAACTTATTGGATGCACTAGTTTGGTTAAAATACCCAATTGGATTAGAATAAGCCTAGGGAGGACGAAAATGACCTAAATGTTCAACCAATGATACAAAATCACTTATTGGATGCACAAGATTGGTTAAAAACCCTAATTGGATTAAAATAAGCCTAGGGAGGACAAAAATGACATAAATGTTCAACCAATGACACAAAATCACTTATTGGATCCACAAGATTGGTTAAAACCCTTATTGGATTAGAATAAGCCTAGGGAGGACGAAAATGACCTAAAAGTTCAACAAATGACACAAAATCACTTAATGGATGCACAAGATTGGTTAAAAACCCTAATTGGATTAGAATAGGCCAAGGGAGGAAGAAAATGACCTAAATGTTCAACCAATGACACAAAATCACTTATTGGTTGCACAAGATTGGTAAAAAAACCCTAATTGGATTTGTATAAGCCTAGGGAGGACGAAATTGACCTAAATGATCAACCAATGACACAAAATCACTTATTAGATGCACAAGATTGGTTAAAAACCCTAATTGGATTAGAATAAGCCTTGGGAGGACGAAAATGACCTAAATGTTTAACCAATTACACAAAATAACTTATTGGATGCACAAGATTGGTTAAAAACCCTAACTAGATTAGAATAAGTCTAGGGAGGACGAAATTGACCTAAATGTTAAACTAATGACATAAAGTAACTTATTGGATGCACAAGAGTCGTTAAAAACCCTAATTGGATTAGAATAAGTCTAGGGAACACGAAAATGAGCAAAATATTCAACCAATGATACAAAATCACTGATTGGATGCACAAGATTGGTTAAAAACCCTAATTGGCTTAGAATAAGCCTAGGATGGACGAAAATGACCTAATTGTTCAACCAATGACACAAAATCACTTATTGGATGCACAAGATTGGTTAAAAACCCTAATTGGATTAGAATAAGCCTAGGGAGGACGAAAATGACCTAAATGTTGAACCAATGACACAAAATCACTTATTGGATGCACAAGATTGGTTAAAGACCCTAATTGGATTAGAATAAGCCTAAGAAGGACGAAAATTACCTAAATGTTCAACCAATGACACAAAATCAATTATTGTATGCACAAGATTGATTTAAAACCCTAATTGGATTAAAATAAGCCTAGGGAGGACAAAATTGACCTTAATGTTCAACCAATGACAGAAAATCACATTTTCGATGCACAAGATTGGTTAAAAACCCTAATTGGATAAGCATAAGCCTAGGGAGGACGAAAATGATCTAAATGTTCAAACTTTGACACAAAATCACTTGTTGGATGCACAAGATTGGCTAAAAACCCTAATTGGATTAGAATAAGCCTAAGAAGGACGAAAATTAACTAAATGTTCAACCAATGACACAAAATCACTTCTTGGATGCACAAGATTGGTGAAAAACCCTAATTGGATTTGTATAAGCCTAGGGAGGACGAAGTTGACCTAAATGATCAACCAATGACACAAAATCACTTATTGGATGCACAAGATTGGTTAAAAACCCTAATTGGATTAGAATAAGCCTTGGGAGGACCAAAATGACCTAAATGTTCAACCAATTACACAAAATCACTTATTGGATGCACAAGATTGGTTAAAAACCCTAACTAGATTAGAATAAGTCTAGGGAGGAAGAAATTAACCTAAATGTTAAACCAATGACATAAACAAACTTATTGGATGCACAAGAGTCGTTAAAAACCCTAATTGGATTAGAATAAGCCTTGGGAGGACGAAAATGACCTAAATGTTCAACCAATTACAGAAAATCACTTATTGGATGCACAAGATTGGTTAAAAACCCTAACTAGATTAGAATAAGTCTAGGGAGGACGAAATTGACCTAAATGTTAAACCAATGACATAAACAAACTTATTGGATGCACAAGAGTCGTTAAAAACCCTAATTGGATTAGAATAAGTCTAAGGAACACGAAAATGACCAAAATATTCAACCAATGATACAAAATCACTGATTGGATGCACAAGATTGGTGAAAAATCCTAATTGGATTAGAATAGCCCAAGGGAGGAAGAAAATGACCTAAATGTTCAACCAATGACACAAAATCACTTATTGGATGCACAAGATTGGTAAAAAACCCTAATTGGATTTGTATAAGCCTAGGGAGGACGAAATTGACCTAAATGATCAACCAATGACACAAAATCACTTATTAGATGCACAAGATTGGTTAAAAACCCTAATTGGATTAGAATAAGCCTTGGGAGGACGAAAATGACCTAAATGTTCAACCAATTACACAAAATCACTTATTGGATGCACAAGATTGGTTAAAAACCCTAACTAGATTAGAATAAGTCTAGGGAGGACGAAATTGACCTAAATGTTAAACTAATGACATAAAGTAACTTATTGGATGCACAAGAGTCGTTAAAAACCCTAATTGGATTAGAATAAGTCTAGGGAACACGAAAATGAGCAAAATATTCAACCAATGATACAAAATCACTGATTGGATGCACAAGATTGGTTAAAAACCCTAATTGGCTTAGAATAAGCCTAGGATGGACGAAAATGACCTAATTGTTCAACCAATGACACAAAATCACTTATTGGATGCAAAAGATTGGTTAAAAACCCTAATTGGATTAGAATAAGCCTAGGGAGGACGAAAATGACCTAAATGTTCAACCAATGATACAAAATCACTTATTGGATGCACAAGATTGGTTAAAGACCCTAATTGGATTAGAATAAGCCTAAGAAGGACGAAAATTACCTAAATGTTCAACCAATGACACAAAATCAATTATTGTATGCACAAGATTGATTTAAAACCCTAATTGGATTAAAATAAGCCTAGGGAGGACAAAATTGACCTTAATGTTCAACCAATGACAGAAAATCACATTTTCGATGCACAAGATTGGTTAAAAACCCTAATTGGATAAGCATAAGCCTAGGGAGGACGAAAATGATCTAAATGTTCAAACATTGACACAAAATCACTTGTTGGATGCACAAGATTGGCTAAAAACCCTAATTGGATTAGAATAAGCCTAAGAAGGACGAAAATTAACTAAATGTTCAACCAATGACACAAAATCACTTCTTGGATGCACAAGATTGGTGAAAAACCCTAATTGGATATGTATAAGCCTAGGGAGGACGAAGTTGACCTAAATGATCAACCAATGACACAAAATCACTTATTGGATGCACAAGATTGGTTAAAAACCCTAATTGGATTAGAATAAGCCTTGGGAGGACGAAAATGACCTAAATGTTCAACCAATTACACAAAATCACTTATTGGATGCACAAGATTGGTTAAAAACCCTAACTAGATTAGAATAAGTCTAGGGAGGAAGAAATTAACCTAAATGTTAAACCAATGACATAAACAAACTTATTGGATGCACAAGAGTCGTTAAAAACCCTAATTGGATTAGAATAAGCCTTGGGAGGACGAAAATGACCTAAATGTTCAACCAATTACAGAAAATCACTTATTAGATGCACAAGATTGGTTAAAAACCCTAACTAGATTAGAATAAGTCTAGGGAGGACGAAATTGACCTAAATGTTAAACCAATGACATAAACAAACTTATTGGATGCACAAGAGTCGTTAAAAACCCTAATTGGATTAGAATAAGTCTAAGGAACACGAAAATGACCAAAATATTCAACCAATGATACAAAATCACTGATTGGATGCACAAGATTGGTTAAAAATCCTAATTGGATTAGAATAGGCCAAGGGAGGAAGAAAATGACCTAAATGTTCAACCAATGACACAAAATCACTTATTGGATGCACAAGATTGGTAAAAAACCCTAATTGGATTTGTATAAGCCTAGGGAGGACGAAATTGACCTAAATGATCAACCAATGACACAAAATCACTTATTAGATGCACAAGATTGGTTAAAAACCCTAATTGGATTAGAATAAGCCTTGGGAGGACGAAAATGATCAAATGTTCAACCAATTACACAAAATCACTTATTGGATGCACAAGATTGGTTAAAAACCCTAACTAGATTAGAATAAGTCTAGGGAGGACGAAATTGACCTAAATGTTAAACTAATGACATAAAGTAACTTATTGGATGCACAAGAGTCGTTAAAAACACTAATTGG
Source organism: Cicer chorassanicum (assembly GCA_037974735.1). Classification (NCBI taxonomy): domain Eukaryota; kingdom Viridiplantae; phylum Streptophyta; class Magnoliopsida; order Fabales; family Fabaceae; genus Cicer; species Cicer chorassanicum. The sequence goes on from JBBPBP010009780.1 coordinate 15,120,550, forward strand.
ATTAGAATAAGTCTAGGGAACACGAAAATGAGCAAAATATTCAACCAATGATACAAAATCACTGATTGGATGCACAAGATTGGTTAAAAATCCTAATTGGATTAGAATAGGCCAAGGGAGGAAGAAAATGACCTAAATGTTCAACCAATGACACAAAATCACTTATTGGATGCACAAGATTGGTAAAAAACCCTAATTGGATTTGTATAAGCCTAGGGAGGACGAAATTGACCTAAATGATCAACCAATGACACAAAATCACTTATTAGATGCACAAGATTGGTTAAAAACCCTAATTGGATTAGAATAAGCCTTGGGAGGACGAAAATGACCTAAATGTTCAACCAATTACACAAAATCACTTATTGGATGCACAAGATTGGTTAAAAACCCTAACTAGATTAGAATAAGTCTAGGGAGGACGAAATTGACCTAAATGTTAAACTAATGACATAAAGTAACTTATTGGGTGCACAAGAGTCGTTAAAAACCCTAATTGGATTAGAATAAATCTAGGGAACACGAAAATGAGCAAAATATTCAACCAATGATACAAAATCACTGATTGGATGCACAAGATTGGTTAAAAACCCTAATTGGCTTAGACTAAGCCTAGGATGGACGAAAATGACCTAATTGTTCAACCAATGACACAAAATCACTTATTGGATGCAAAAGATTGGTTAAAAACCCTAATTGGATTAGAATAAGCCTAGGGAGGACGAAAATGACCTAAATGTTCAACCAATGATACAAAATCACTTATTGGATGCACAAGATTGGTTAAAAACCTTAATTGGATTAGAATAAGCCTAGGGAGGACGAAAATGACCTAAATGTTGAACCAATGACACAAAATCACTTATTGGATGCACAAGATTGGTTAAAGACCCTAATTGGATTAGAATAAGCCTAAGAAGGACGAAAATTACCTAAATGTTCAACCAATGACACAAAATCAATTATTGTATGCACAAGATTGATTTAAAACCCTAATTGGATTAAAATAAGCCTAGGGAGGACAAAATTGACCTTAATGTTCAACCAATGACAGAAAATCACATTTTCGATGCACAAGATTGGTTAAAAATCCTAATTGGATAAGCATAAGCCTAGGGAGGACGAAAATGATCTAAATGTTCAAACATTGACACAAAATCACTTGTTGGATGCACAAGATTGGCTAAAAACCCTAATTGGATTAGAATAAGCCTAAGAAGGACGAAAATTAACTAAATGTTCAACCAATGACACAAAATCACTTCTTGGATGCACAAGACTGGTGAAAAACCCTAATTGGATTTGTATAAGCCTAGGGAGGACGAAGTTGACCTAAATGATCAACCAATGACACAAAATCACTTATTGGATGCACAAGATTGGTTAAAAACCCTAATTGGATTAGAATAAGCCTTGGGAGGACGAAAAATGACCTAAATGTTCAACCAATGACACAAAATCACTTATTGGATGCAAAAGATTGGTTAAAAACC
>JBBPBP010009780.1:15122542-15143536 GCA_037974735.1 Cicer chorassanicum
GTGATTTTGTGTCATTTGTTGAACTTTTAGGTCATTTTCGTCCTCCCTAGGCTTATTCTAATCCAATTAAGGTTTTAACCAATCTTGTGGATCCACAAGTGATTTTGTGTCATTGGTTGAACATTTATGTCATTTTTGTCCTCCCTAGGCTTATTCTAATCCAATTAGGGTTTTTAACCAATCATGTGCATCCAATAAGTGATTTTGTATCATTGGTTCAACATTTAGGTCATTTTCGACCTCCCTAGGCTTATTCCAATCCAATTGGGTATTTTAACCAAACTTGTGCATCCAAAAAGTTGGTTTGTGTCATTGGTTGAACATTAAGGTCAATTTTGTCCTCCCTAGGATTATTCTAATCCAATTAGGGTTTTTAACCAATCTTTTGCATCCAATAAGTGATTTTGTGTCATTGGTTGAACAATTAGGTCATTTTCGTCCATCCTAGACTTATACTAAGCCAATTAGGGTTTTTAACCAATCTTGTGCATCCAATCAGTGATTTTGTATCATTGGTTGAATATTTTGCTCATTTTCGTGTTCCCTATACTTATTCTAATCCAATTAGGGTTTTTATGACTCTTGTGCATCCAATAAGTTAGTTTATGTCATTGGTTTAACATTTAGGTCAATTTCGTCCTCCCTAGACTTATTCTAATCTAGTTAGGGTTTTTAACCAATCTTGTGCATCCAATAAGTGATTTTGTGTAATTGGTTGAACATTTAGGTCATTTTCGTCCTCCCAAGGCTTATTCTAATCCAATTAGGGTTTTTAACCAATCTTGTGCATCCAATAAGTGATTTTGTATCATTGGTTGAATATTTTGGTCATTTTTCGTGTTCCCTAGACTTATTCTAATCCAATTAGGGTTTTTAACGACTCTTGTGCATCCTATAAGTTTGTTTATGTCATTGGTTTAACATTTAGGTCAATTTCGTCCTCCCTAGACTTATTCTAATCTAGTTAGGGTTTTTAACCAATCTTGTGCATCCAATAAGTGATTTTGTGTAATTGGTTGAACATTTAGGTCATTTTCGTCCTCCCAAGGCTTATTCTAATCCAATCAGGGTTTTTAACCAATCTTGTGCATCCAATCAGTGATTTTGTATCATTGGTTGAATATTTTGGTCATTTTTCGTGTTCCCTAGACTTATTCTAATCCAATTAGGGTTTTTAACGACTCTTGTGCATCCAATAAGTTTGTTTATGTCATTGGTTTAACATTTAGGTCAACTTCGTCCTCCCTAGACTTATTCTAATCTAGTTAGGGTTTTTAACCAATCTTGTGCATCCAATAAGTGATTTTGTGTAATTGGTTGAACATTTAGGTCATTTTCGTCCTCCCAAGGCTTATTCTAATCCAATTAGGGTTTTTAACCAATCTTGTGCATCCAGTAAGTGATTTTGAGTCATTGGTTGATCATTTAGGTCAATTTCGTCCTCCCTAGGCTTATACAAATCCAATTAGGGTTTTTAACCAATCTTGTGCATCCAATAAGTGATTTTGTGTCATTGGTTGATCATTTAGGACATTTTCATCCTCCGTAGGCTTATTCTAATCCAATTAGGGTTTTTAACCAATCTTGTGCATCCAACAAGTCTTTTTGTATCAATGGTTGAACATTTAGATCATTTTCGTCCTCCCTAGGCTTATGCTTATCCAATTAGGGTTTTTAACCAATCTTGTGCATTGAATATGTGATTTTATGTCATTGGTTGAACATTAAGGTCAATTTCGTCCTCCCTAGGCTTATACTAATCCAATTAGGGTTTTAAATCAATCTTGTGCATTCAAAAGTAATTTTGTGTCATTGGTTGAACATTTTGTTAATTTTCGTCCTTCTTAGGCTTATTCTAATCCAATTAGGGTTTTTAACCAATCTTGTGCATCCAACAAGTGATTTTGTGTCAATGGTTGAACATTTAGATCATTTTCGTCCTCCCTAGGCTTATGCTTATCCAATTAGGGTTTTTAACCAATCTTGTGCATCGAAAATGTGATTTTCTGTCATTGGTTGAACATTAAGGTCAATTTTGTCCTCCCTAGGCTTATTTTAATCCAATTAGGGTTTTAAATCAATCTTGTGCATACAATAATTGATTTTGTGTCATTGGTTGAACATTTAGGTAATTTTCGTCCTTCTTAGGCTTATTCTAATCCAATTAGGGTCTTTAACCAATCTTGTGCATCCAATAAGTGATTTTGTGTCATTGGTTCAACATTTAGGTCATTTTCGTCCTCCCTAGGCTTATTCTAATCCAATTAGGGTTTTTAACCAATCTTGTGCATCCAATAAGTGATTTTGTGTCATTGGTTGAACAATTAGGTCATTTTCGTCCATCCTAGGCTTATTCTAAGCCAATTAGGGTTTTTAACCAATCTTGTGCATCCAATCAGTGATTTTGTATCATTGGTTGAATATTTTGCTCATTTTCGTGTTCCCTAGACTTATTCTAATCCAATTAGGGTTTTTAACGACTCTTGTGCATCCAATAAGTTACTTTATGTCATTAGTTTAACATTTAGGTCAATTTCGTCCTCCCTAGACTTATTCTAATCTAGTTAGGGTTTTTAACCAATCTTGTGCATCCAATAAGTGATTTTGTGTAATTGGTTGAACATTTAGGTCATTTTCGTCCTCCCAAGGCTTATTCTAATCCAATTAGGGTTTTTAACCAATCTTGTGCATCTAATAAGTGATTTTGTGTCATTGGTTGATCATTTAGGTCAATTTCGTCCTCCCTAGGCTTATACAAATCCAATTAGGGTTTTTTACCAATCTTGTGCATCCAATAAGTGATTTTGTGTCATTGGTTGAACATTTAGGTCATTTTCTTCCTCCCTTGGGCTATTCTAATCCAATTAGGATTTTTCACCAATCTTGTGCATCCAATCAGTGATTTTGTATCATTGGTTGAATATTTTGGTCATTTTCGTGTTCCTTAGACTTATTCTAATCCAATTAGGGTTTTTAACGACTCTTGTGCATCCAATAAGTTTGTTTATGTCATTGGTTTAACATTTAGGTCAATTTCGTCCTCCCTAGACTTATTCTAATCTAGTTAGGGTTTTTAACCAATCTTGTGCATCCAATAAGTGATTTTCTGTAATTGGTTGAACATTTAGGTCATTTTCGTCCTCCCAAGGCTTATTCTAATCCAATTAGGGTTTTTAACGACTCTTGTGCATCCAATAAGTTTGTTTATGTCATTGGTTTAACATTTAGGTTAATTTCTTCCTCCCTAGACTTATTCTAATCTAGTTAGGGTTTTTAACCAATCTTGTGCATCCAATAAGTGATTTTGTGTAATTGGTTGAACATTTAGGTCATTTTCGTCCTCCCAAGGCTTATTCTAATCCAATTAGGGTTTTTAACCAATCTTGTGCATCCAATAAGTGATTTTGTGTCATTGGTTGATCATTTAGGTCAACTTCGTCCTCCCTAGGCTTATACAAATCCAATTAGGGTTTTTCACCAATCTTGTGCATCCAAGAAGTGATTTTGTGTCATTGGTTGAACATTTGGTTAATTTTCGTCCTTCTTAGGCTTATTCTAATCCAATTAGGGTTTTTAGCCAATCTTGTGCATCCAACAAGTGATTTTGTGTCAATGTTTGAACATTTAGATCATTTTCGTCCTCCCTAGGCTTATGCTTATCCAATTAGGGTTTTTAACCAATCTTGTGCATCGAAAATGTGATTTTCTGTCATTGGTTGAACATTAAGGTCAATTTTGTCCTCCCTAGGCTTATTTTAATCCAATTAGGGTTTTAAATCAATCTTGTGCATACAATAATTGATTTTGTGTCATTGGTTGAACATTTAGGTAATTTTCGTCCTTCTTAGGCTTATTCTAATCCAATTAGGGTCTTTAACCAATCTTGTGCATCCAATAAGTGATTTTGTGTCATTGGTTCAACATTTAGGTCATTTTCGTCCTCCCTAGGCTTATTCTAATCCAATTATGGTTTTTAACCAATCTTGTGCATCCAATAAGTGATTTTGTATCATTGGTTGAACATTTAGGTCATTTTCGTCCTCCCTAGGCTTATTCTAATCCAATTAGGGTTTTTAACCAATCTTTTGCATCCAATAAGTGATTTTGTGTCATTGGTTGAACAATTAGGTCATTTTCGTCCATCCTAGGCTTATTCTAAGCCAATTAGGGTTTTTAACCAATCTTGTGCATCCAATCAATGATTTTGTATCATTGGTTGAATATTTTGCTAATTTTCGTGTTCCCTAGACTTATTCTAATCCAATTAGGGTTTTTAACGACTCTTGTGCATCCAATAAGTTACTTTATGTCATTAGTTTAACATTTAGGTCAATTTCGTCCTCCCTAGACTTATTCTAATCTAGTTAGGGTTTTTAACCAATCTTGTGCATCCAATAAGTGATTTTGTGTAATTGGTTGAACATTTAGGTCATTTTCGTCCTCCCAAGGCTTATTCTAATCCAATTAGGGTTTTTAACCAATCTTGTGCATCCAATAAGTGATTTTGTGTCATTGGTTGATCATTTAGGTCAACTTCGTCCTCCCTAGGCTTATACAAATCCAATTAGGGTTTTTCACCAGTCTTGTGCATCCAAGAAGTGATTTTGTGTCATTGGTTGAACATTTAGTTAATTTTCGTCCTTCTTAGGCTTATTCTAATCCAATTAGGGTTTTTAGCCAATCTTGTGCATCCAACAAGTGATTTTGTGTCAATGTTTGAACATTTAGATCATTTTCGTCCTCCCTAGACTTATGCTTATCCAATTAGGGTTTTTAACCAATCTTGTGCATCGAAAATGTGATTTTCTGTCATTGGTTGAACATTAAGGTCAATTTTGTCCTCCCTAGGCTTATTTTAATCCAATTAGGGTTTTAAATCAATCTTGTGCATACAATAATTGATTTTGTGTCATTGGTTGAACATTTAGGTAATTTTCGTCCTTCTTAGGCTTATTCTAATCCAATTAGGGTCTTTAACCAATCTTGTGCATCCAATAAGTGATTTTGTGTCATTGGTTCAACATTTAGGTCATTTTCGTCCTCCCTAGGCTTATTCTAATCCAATTAAGGTTTTTAACCAATCTTGTGCATCCAATAAGTGATTTTGTATCATTGGTTGAACATTTAGGTCATTTTCGTCCTCCCTAGGCTTATTCTAATCCAATTAGGGTTTTTAACCAATCTTGTGCATCCAATAAGTGATTTTGTGTCATTGGTTGAACAATTAGGTCATTTTCGTCCATCCTAGGCTTATTCTAAGCCAATTAGGGTTTTTAACCAATCTTGTGCATCCAATCAGTGATTTTGTATCATTGGTTGAATATTTTGCTCATTTTCGTGTTCCCTAGACTTATTCTAATCCAATTAGGGTTTTTAACGACTCTTGTGCATCCAATAAGTTACTTTATGTCATTAGTTTAACATTTAGGTCAATTTCGTCCTCCCTAGACTTATTCTAATCTAGTTAGGGTTTTTAACCAATCTTGTGCATCCAATAAGTGATTTTGTGTAATTGGTTGAACATTTAGGTCATTTTCGTCCTCCCAAGGCTTATTCTAATCCAATTAGGGTTTTTAACCAATCTTGTGCATCTAATAAGTGATTTTGTGTCATTGGTTGATCATTTAGGTCAATTTCGTCCACCCTAGGCTTATACAAATCCAATTAGGGTTTTTTACCAATCTTGTGCATCCAATAAGTGATTTTGTGTCATTGGTTGAACATTTCGGTCATTTTCTTCCTCCTTTGGCCTATTCTAATCCAATTAGGATTTTTAACCAATCTTGTGCATCCAATCAGTGATTTTGTATCATTGGTTGAATATTTTGGTCATTTTCGTGTTCCTTAGACTTATTCTAATCCAATTAGGGTTTTTAACGACTCTTGTGCATCCAATAAGTTTGTTTATGTCATTGGTTTAACATTTAGGTAAATTTCGTCCTCCCTAGACTTATTCTAATCTAGTTAGGGTTTTTAACCAATCTTGTGCATCCAATAAGTGATTTTCTGTAATTGGTTGAACATTTAGGTCATTTTCGTCCTCCCAAGGCTTATTCTAATCCAATTAGGGTTTTTAACCAATCTTGTGCATCTAATAAGTGATTTTGTGTAATTGGTTGAACATTTAGGTCATTTTCGTCCTCCCAAGGCTTATTCTAATCCAATTAGGGTTTTTAACCAATCTTGTGCATCCAATAAGTGATTTTGTGTCATTGGTTGATCATTTAGGTCAACTTCGTCCTCCCTAGGCTTATACAAATCCAATTAGGGTTTTTCACCAATCTTGTGCATCCAAGAAGTGATTTTGTGTCATTGGTTGAACATTTAGTTAATTTTCATCCTTCTTAGGCTTATTCTAATCCAATTAGGGTTTTTAGCCAATCTTGTGCATCCAACAAGTGATTTTGTGTCAATGTTTGAACATTTAGATCATTTTCGTCCTCCCTAGGCTTATGCTTATCCAATTAGGGTTTTTAACCAATCTTGTGCATCGAAAATGTGATTTTCTGTCATTGGTTGAACATTAAGGTCAATTTTGTCCTCCCTAGGCTTATTTTAATCCAATTAGGGTTTTAAATCAATCTTGTGCATACAATAATTGATTTTGTGTCATTGGTTGAACATTTAGGTAATTTTCGTCCTTCTTAGGCTTATTCTAATCCAATTAGGGTCTTTAACCAATCTTGTGCATCCAATAAGTGATTTTGTGTCATTGGTTCAACATTTAGGTCATTTTCGTCCTCCCTAGGCTTATTCTAATCCAATTATGGTTTTTAACCAATCTTGTGCATCCAATAAGTGATTTTGTATCATTGGTTGAACATTTAGGTCATTTTCGTCCTCCCTAGGCTTATTCTAATCCAATTAGGGTTTTTAACCAATCTTTTGCATCCAATAAGTGATTTTGTGTCATTGGTTGAACAATTAGGTCATTTTCGTCCATCCTAGGCTTATTCTAAGCCAATTAGGGTTTTTAACCAATCTTGTGCATCCAATCAATGATTTTGTATCATTGGTTGAATATTTTGCTAATTTTCGTGTTCCCTAGACTTATTCTAATCCAATTAGGGTTTTTAACGACTCTTGTGCATCCAATAAGTTACTTTATGTCATTAGTTTAACATTTAGGTCAATTTCGTCCTCCCTAGACTTATTCTAATCTAGTTAGGGTTTTTAACCAATCTTGTGCATCCAATAAGTGATTTTGTGTAATTGGTTGAACATTTAGGTCATTTTCGTCCTCCCAAGGCTTATTCTAATCCAATTAGGGTTTTTAACCAATCTTGTGCATCTAATAAGTGATTTTGTGTCATTGGTTGATCATTTAGGTCAATTTCGTCCTCCCTAGGCTTATTCAAATCCAATTAGGGTTTTTTACCAATCTTGTGCATCCAATAAGTGATTTTGTGTCATTGGTTGAACATTTAGGTCATTTTCTTCCTCCCTTGGCCTATTCTAATCCAATTAGGATTTTTAACCAATCTTGTGCATCCAATCAGTGATTTTGTATCATTGGTTGAATATTTTGGTCATTTTCGTGTTCCTTAGACTTATTCTAATCCAATTAGGGTTTTTAACGACTCTTGTGCATCCAATAAGTTTGTTTATGTCATTGGTTTAACATTTAGGTCAGTTTCGTCCTCCCTAGACTTATTCTAATCTAGTTAGGGTTTTTAACCAATCTTGTGCATCCAATAAGTGATTTTGTGTAATTGGTTGAACATTTAGGTCATTTTCGTCCTCCCAAGGCTTATTCTAATCCAATTAGGGTTTTTAACCAATCTTGTGCATCCAATAAGTGATTTTGTGTCATTGGTTGATCATTTAGGTCAACTTCGTCCTCCCTAGGCTTATACAAATCCAATTAGGGTTTTTCACCAGTCTTGTGCATCCAAGAAGTGATTTTGTGTCATTGGTTGAACATTTAGTTAATTTTCGTCCTTCTTAGGCTTATTCTAATCCAATTAGGGTTTTTAGCCAATCTTGTGCATCCAACAAGTGATTTTGTGTCAATGTTTGAACATTTAGATCATTTTCGTCCTCCCTAGACTTATGCTTATCCAATTAGGGTTTTTAACCAATCTTGTGCATCGAAAATGTGATTTTCTGTCATTGGTTGAACATTAAGGTCAATTTTGTCCTCCCTAGGCTTATTTTAATCCAATTAGGGTTTTAAATCAATCTTGTGCATACAATAATTGATTTTGTGTCATTGGTTGAACATTTAGGTAATTTTCGTCCTTCTTAGGCTTATTCTAATCCAATTAGGGTCTTTAACCAATCTTGTGCATCCAATAAGTGATTTTGTGTCATTGGTTCAACATTTAGGTCATTTTCGTCCTCCCTAGGCTTATTCTAATCCAATTAAGGTTTTTAACCAATCTTGTGCATCCAATAAGTGATTTTGTATCATTGGTTGAACATTTAGGTCATTTTCGTCCTCCCTAGGCTTATTCTAATCCAATTAGGGTTTTTAACCAATCTTTTGCATCCAATAAGTGATTTTGTGTCATTGGTTGAACAATTAGGTCATTTTCGTCCATCCTAGGCTTATTCTAAGCCAATTAGGGTTTTTAACCAATCTTATGCATCCAATCAGTGATTTTGTATCATTGGTTGAATATTTTGCTCATTTTCGTGTTCCCTAGACTTATTCTAATCCAATTAGGGTTTTTAATGACTCTTGTGCATCCAATAAGTTACTTTATGTCATTAGTTTAACATTTAGGTCATTTTCGTCCTCCCAAGGCTTATTCTAATCCAATTAGGGTTTTTAACCAATCTTGTGCATCTAATAAGTGATTTTGTGTCATTGTTTGATCATTTAGGTCAATTTCGTCCTCCCTAGGCTTATACAAATCCAATTAGGGTTTTTTACCAATCTTGTGCATCCAATAAGTGATTTTGTGTCATTGGTTGAACATTTAGGTCATTTTCTTCCTCCCTTGGCCTATTCTAATCCAATTAGGGTTTTTAACCAATCTTGTGCATCCATTAAGTGATTTTGTGTCATTTGTTGAACTTTTAGGTCATTTATGCCTCCCTAGGATTATTCTAATCCAATTAGGGTTTTAACCAATCTTGTGGATCCAATAAGTGATTTTGTGTCATTGGTTGAACATTTATGTCATTTTTGTCCTCCCTAGGCTTATTTTAATCCAATTAGGGTTTTTAACCAATCTTGTGCATCCAATAAGTGATTTTGTATCATTGGTTGAACAATAAGGTCATTTTCGTCCTCCCTAGGCTTATTCTAATCCAATTGGGTATTTTAACCAAACTAGTGCATCCAATAAGTTCGTTTGTGTCATTGGTTGAACATTAAAGTCAATTTTGTCCTCCCTAGGCTTATTCTAATCCAATTAGGGTTTTTAACCAATCTTTTGCATCCAATAAGTGATTTTGTGTCATTGGTTGAACAATTAGGTCATTTTCGTCCATCCTAGGCTTATTCTAAGCCAATTAGGGTTTTTAACCAATCTTGTGCATCCAATCAGTTATTTTGTATCATTGGTTGAATATTTTGGTCATTTTCGTGTTCCCTAGACTTATTCTAATCCAATTAGGGTTTTTAACGACTCTTGTGCATCCAATAAGTTTGTTTATGTCATTGGTTTAACATTTAGGTCAATTTCGTCCTCCCTAGACTTATTCTAATCTAGTTAGGGTTTTAAACCAATCTTGTGCATCCAATAAGTTTGAACATTTAGTTAATTTTCGTCCTTCTTAGGCTTATTCTAATCCAATTAGGGTTTTTAACCAATCTTGTGCATCCAATAAGTGATTTGGTGTCATTAGTTGAACATTTAGGTAATTTTCGTCCTCCCTAGGCTTATTCTAATCTAATTAGGGTTTTTAACCAATCTTGTGCATCCAATAAGTGATTTTGTGTCATTGGTTGAACATTTAGGTCATTTTCATTCTCCCTAGGCTTATTCTAATCCAATTAGGGTTTTTAACCAATCTTGTGCATCCATTAAGTGATTTTGTGTCATTTGTTGAACTTTTAGGTCATTTTCGTCCTCCCTAGGCTTATTCTAATCCAATTAGGGTTTTAACCAATCTTGTGGATCCAATAAGTGATTTTGTGTCATTGGTTGAACATTTATGTCATTTTTGTCCTCCCTAGGCTTATTCTAATCCAATTAGGGTTTTTAACCAATCTTGTGCATCCAATCAGTGATTTTGTATCATTGGTTGAATATTTTGCTCATTTTCGTGTTCCCTAGACTTATTCTAATCCAATTAGGGTTTTTAACGACTCTTGTGCATCTAATAAGTTTGTTTATGTCATTGGTTTAACATTTAGGTCAATTTCGTCCTCCCTAGACTTATTCTAATCTAGTTAGGGTTTTTAACCAATCTTGTGCATCCAATAAGTGATTTTGTGTAATTGGTTGAACATTTAGGTCATTTTCGTCCTCCCAAGGCTTATTCTAATCCAATTAGGGTTTTTAATCAATCTTGTGCATCTAATAAGTGATTTTGTGTCATTGGTTGATCATTTAGGTCATTTTCGTCCTCCCTAGGCTTATACAAATCCAATTAGGGTTTTTTTACCAATCTTGTGCATCCAATAAGTGATTTTGTGTCATTGGTTGAACATTTAGGTCATTTTCTTCCTCCCTTGGCCTATTCTAATCCAATTAGGGTTTTTAACCAATCTTGTGCATCCATTAAGTGATTTTGTGTCATTTGTTGAACTTTTAGGTCATTTTCGTCCTCCCTAGGCTTATTCTAATCCAATTAGGGTTTTAACCAATCTTGTGGATCCAATAAGTGATTTTGTGTCATTGGTTGAACATTTATGTCATTTTTGTCCTCCCTAGGCTTATTCTAATCCAATTAGGGTTTTTAACCAATCTTGTGCATCCAATAAGTGATTTTGTATCATTGGTTGAATATTTTGGTCATTTTTCGTGTTCCCTAGACTTATTCTAATCCAATTAGGGTTTTTAACGACTCTTGTGCATCCTATAAGTTTGTTTATGTCATTGGTTTAACATTTAGGTCAATTTCGTCCTCCCTAGACTTATTCTAATCTAGTTAGGGTTTTTAACCAATCTTGTGCATCCAATAAGTGATTTTGTGTAATTGGTTGAACATTTAGGTCATTTTCGTCCTCCCAAGGCTTATTCTAATCCAATTAGGGTTTTTAACCAATCTTGTGCATCCAATCAGTGATTTTGTATCATTGGTTGAATATTTTGCTCATTTTCGTGTTCCCTAGACTTATTCTAATCCAATTAGAGTTTTTAACGACTCTTGTGCATCCAATAAGTTACTTTATGTCATTAGTTTAACATTTAGGTCAATTTCGTCCTCCCTAGACTTATTCTAATCTAGTTAGGGTTTTTAACCAATCTTGTGCATCCAATAAGTGATTTTGTGTAATTGGTTGAACATTTAGGTCATTTTCGTCCTCCCAAGGCTTATTCTAATCCAATTAGGGTTTTTAACCAATCTTGTGCATCTAATAAGTGATTTTGTGTCATTGGTTGATCATTTAGGTCAATTTCGTCCTCCCTAGGCTTATAAAAATCCAATTAGGGTTTTTTTTACCAATCTATGGCATCCAATAAGTGATTTTGTGTCATTGGTTGAACATTTAGGTCATTTTCTTCCTCCCTTGGCCTATTCTAATCCAATTAGGGTTTTTAACCAATCTTATGCATCCATTAAGTGATTTTGTGTCATTGGTTGAACATTTATGTCATTTTTGTCCTCCCTAGGCTTATTCTAATCCAATTAAGGTTTTTAACCAATCTTGTGCATCCAATAAGTGATTTTGTATCATTGGTTGAACATTTAGGTCATTTTCATCCTCCCTAGGCTTATTCTAATCCAATTGGGTATTTTAACCAAACTAGTGCATCCAATAAGTTCGTTTGTGTCATTGGTTGAACATTAAAGTCAATTTTGTCCTCCCTAGACTTATTCTAATCCAATTAGGGTTTTTAACCAATCTTTTGCATCCAATAAGTGATTTTGTGTCATTGGTTGAACAATTAGGTCATTTTCGTCCATCCTAGGCTTATTCTAAGCCAATTAGGGTTTTTAACCAATCTTGTGCATCCAATCAGTTATTTTGTATCATTGGTTGAATATTTTGGTCATTTTCGTGTTCCCTAGACTTATTCTAATCCAATTAGGGTTTTTAACGACTCTTGTGCATCCAATAAGTTTGTTTATGTCATTGGTTTAACATTTAAGTCAATTTCTTCCTCCCTAGACTTATTCTAATCTAGTTAGGGTTTTAAACCAATCTTGTGCATTCAAAAGTTATTTTGTGTCATTGGTTGAACATTTAGTTAATTTTCGTCCTTCTTAGGCTTATTCTAATCCAATTAGGGTTTTTAACCAATCTTGTGCATCCAATAAGTGATTTTGTTCATTAGTTGAACATTTAGGTCATTTTCGTCCTCCCTAGGCTTATTCTAATCTAATTATGGTTTTTAACCAATCTTGTGCATCCAATAAGTGATTTTGTGTTATTGGTTGAACATTTAGGTCATTTTCATTCTCCCTAGGCTTATTCTAATCCAATTAGGGTTTTTAACCAATCTTGTGCATCCATTAAGTGATTTTGTGTCATTTGTTGAACTTTTAGGTCATTTTCGTCCTCCCTAGGCTTATTCTAATCCAATTAGGGTTTTAACCAATCTTGTGGATCCAATAAGTGATTTTGTGTCATTGGTTGAACATTTATGTCATTTTTGTCCTCCCTAGGCTTATTCTAATCCAATTAGGGTTTTTAACCAATCTTGTGCATCCAATCAGTGATTTTGTATCATTGGTTGAATATTTTGCTCATTTTCGTGTTCCCTAGACTTATTCTAATCCAATTAGGGTTTTTAACGACTCTTGTGCATCTAATAAGTTTGTTTATGTCATTGGTTTAACATTTAGGTCAATTTCGTCCTCCCTAGACTTATTCTAATCTAGTTAGGGTTTTTAACCAATCTTGTGCATCCAATAAGTGATTTTGTGTAATTGGTTGAACATTTAGGTCATTTTCGTCCTCCCAAGGCTTATTCTAATCCAATTAGGGTTTTTAATCAATCTTGTGCATCTAATAAGTGATTTTGTGTCATTGGTTGATTATTTAGGTCAATTTCGTCCTCCCTAGGCTTATACAAATCCAATTAGGGTTTTTTTACCAATCTTGTGCATCCAATAAGTGATTTTGTGTCATTGGTTGAACATTTAGGTCATTTTCTTCCTCCCTTGGCCTATTCTAATCCAATTAGGGTTTTTAACCAATCTTGTGCATCCATTAAGTGATTTTGTGTCATTTGTTGAACTTTTAGGTCATTTTCGTCCTCCCTAGGCTTATTCTAATCCAATTAGGGTTTTAACCAATCTTGTGGATCCAATAAGTGATTTTGTGTCATTGGTTGAACATTTATGTCATTTTTGTCCTCCCTAGGCTTATTTTAATCCAATTAGGGTTTTTAACCAATCTTGTGCATCCAATAAGTGATTTTGTATCATTGGTTGAACAATAAAGTCATTTTCGTCCTCCCTAGGCTTATTCTAATCCAATTGGGTATTTTAACCAAACTAGTGCATCCAATAAGTTCGTTTGTGTCATTGGTTGAACATTAAAGTCAATTTTGTCCTCCCTAGGCTTATTCTAATCCGATTAGGGTTTTTAACCAATCTTTTGCATCCAATAAGTGATTTTGTGTCATTGGTTGAACAATTAGGTCATTTTCGTCCATCCTAGGCTTATTCTAAGCCAATTAGGGTTTTTAACCAATCTTGTGCATCCAATCAGTTATTTTGTATCATTGGTTGAATATTTTGGTCATTTTCGTGTTCCCTAGACTTATTCTAATCCAATTAGGGTTTTTAACGACTCTTGTGCATCCAATAAGTTTGTTTATGTCATTGGTTTAACATTTAGGTCAATTTCGTCCTCCCTAGACTTATTCTAATCTAGTTAGGGTTTTAAACCAATCTTGTGCATCCAATAAGTTTGAACATTTAGTTAATTTTCGTCCTTCTTAGGCTTATTCTAATCCAATTAGGGTTTTTAACCAATCTTGTGCATCCAATAAGTGATTTGGTGTCATTAGTTGAACATTTAGGTAATTTTCGTCCTCCCTAGGCTTATTCTAATCTAATTAGGGTTTTTAACCAATCTTGTGCATCCAATAAGTGATTTTGTGTCATTGGTTGAACATTTAGGTCATTTTCATTCTCCCTAGGCTTATTCTAATCCAATTAGGGTTTTTAACCAATCTTGTGCATCCATTAAGTGATTTTGTGTCATTTGTTGAACTTTTAGGTCATTTTCGTCCTCCCTAGGCTTATTCTAATCCAATTAGGGTTTTAACCAATCTTGTGGATCCAACAAGTGATTTTGTGTCATTGGTTGAACATTTATGTCATTATTGTCCTCCCTAGGCTTATTCTAATCCAATTAGGGTTTTTAACCAATCTTGTGCATCCAATAAGTGATTTTGTATCATTGGTTGAACATTTAGGTCATTTTCGTCCAACCTAGGCTTATTCCATTCCAATTGGGTATTTTAACCAGTCTTGTGCATCCAATAAGTTTGTTTGTGTCATTGGTTGAACATTAAGGTCAATTTTGTCCTCCCTAGGATTATTCTAATCCAATTAGGGTTTTTAACCAATCTTTTGCATCCAATAAGTGATTTTGTGTCATTGGTTGAACAATTATGTCATTTTCGTCCATCCTAGGCTTATTCTAAGCCAATTAGGGTTTTTAACCAATCTTGTGCATCTAATCAGTGATTTTGTATCATTGGTTGAATATTTTGCTCATTTTCGTGTTCCCTAGACTTATTCTAATCCAATTAGGGTTTTTAACGACTCTTGTGCATCCAATAAGTTTGTTTATGTCATTGGTTTAACATTTAGGTCAATTTCGTCCTCCCTAGACTTATTCTAATCTAGTTAGGGTTTTAAACCAATCTTGTGCATTCAAAAGTAATTTTGTGTCATTGGTTGAACATTTAGTTAATTTTCGTCCTTCTTAGGTTTATTCTAATCCAATTAGGGTTTTTAACCAATCTTTAGCATCCAATAAGTGATTTTGTGTCATTAGTTGAACATTTAGGTAATTTTCGTCCTCCCTAGGCTTATTCTAATCTAATTAGGGTTTTTAACCAATCTTGTGCATCCAATAAGTGATTTTGTGTCATTGGTTGAACATTTAGGTCATTTTCATTCTCCCTAGGCTTATTCTAATCCAATTAGGGTTTTTAACCAATCTTGTGCATCCATTAAGTGATTTTGTGTCATTTGTTGAACTTGTAGGTCATTTTCGTCCTCCCTATGCTTATTCTAATCCAATTAGGGTTTTAACCAATCTTGTGGATCCAATAAGTGATTTTGTGTCATTGGTTGAACATTTATGTCATTTTTGTCCTCCCTAGGCTTATTCTAATCCAATTAGGTTTTTTAACCAATCTTGTGCATCCAATAAGTGATTTTGTATCATTGGTTGAACATTTAGATCATTTTCGTCCTCCCTAGGCTTATTCCAATCCAATTGGGTATTTTAACTAGTCTTGTGCATCCAATAAGTTTGTTTGTGTCATTGGTTGAACATTAAGGTCAATTTTGTCCTCCCTAGGCTTATTCTAATCCAATTAGGGTTTTTAACCAATCTTTTGCATCCAATAAGTGATTTTGTGTCATTGGTTGAACAATTAGGTCATTTTCGTCCATCCTAGGCTTATTCTAAGCCAATTAGGGTTTTTAACCAATCTTGTGCATCCAATCAGTGATTTTGTATCATTGGTTGAATATTTTGGTCATTTTTCGTGTTCCCTAGACTTATTCTAATCCAATTAGGGTTTTTAACGACTCTTGTGCATCCAATAAGTTTGTTTATGTCATTGGTTTAACATTTAGGTCAATTTCGTCCTCCCTAGACTTATTCTAATCTAGTTAGGGTTTTTAACCAATCTTGTGCATCCAATAAGTGATTTTCTGTAATTGGTTGAACATTTAGGTCATTTTCGTCCTCCCAAGGCTTATTCTAATCCAATTAGGGTTTTTAACGACTCTTGTGCATCCAATAAGTTTGTTTATGTCATTGGTTTAACATTTAGGTTAATTTCTTCCTCCCTAGACTTATTCTAATCTAGTTAGGGTTTTTAACCAATCTTGTGCATCCAATAAGTGATTTTGTGTAATTGGTTGAACATTTAGGTCATTTTCGTCCTCCCAAGGCTTATTCTAATCCAATTAGGGTTTTTAACCAATCTTGTGCATCCAATAAGTGATTTTGTGTCATTGGTTGATCATTTAGGTCAACTTCGTCCTCCCTAGGCTTATACAAATCCAATTAGGGTTTTTCACCAATCTTGTGCATCCAAGAAGTGATTTTGTGTCATTGGTTGAACATTTGGTTAATTTTCGTCCTTCTTAGGCTTATTCTAATCCAATTAGGGTTTTTAGCCAATCTTGTGCATCCAACAAGTGATTTTGTGTCAATGTTTGAACATTTAGATCATTTTCGTCCTCCCTAGGCTTATGCTTATCCAATTAGGGTTTTTAACCAATCTTGTGCATCGAAAATGTGATTTTCTGTCATTGGTTGAACATTAAGGTCAATTTTGTCCTCCCTAGGCTTATTTTAATCCAATTAGGGTTTTAAATCAATCTTGTGCATACAATAATTGATTTTGTGTCATTGGTTGAACATTTAGGTAATTTTCGTCCTTCTTAGGCTTATTCTAATCCAATTAGGGTCTTTAACCAATCTTGTGCATCCAATAAGTGATTTTGTGTCATTGGTTGAACATTTAGGTCATTTTCGTCCTCCCTAGGCTTATTCTAATCCAATTAAGGTTTTTAACCAATCTTGTGCATCCAATAAATGATTTTGTATCATTGGTTGAACATTTAGGTCATTTTCGTCCTCCCTAGGCTTATACTAATCTAATTAGGGTTTTTTACCAATCTTGTGCATCCAATAAGTGATTTTGTGTCATTGGTTGAACATTTAGGTCATTTTCTTCCTCCCTAGGCTTATTCTAATCCAATTAGGGTTTTTAACCAATCTTGTGCATCCATTAAGTGATTTTGTGTCATTTGTTGAACTTTTAGGTCATTTTCGTCCTCCCTAGGCTTATTCTAATCCAATTAGGGTTTTAACCAATCTTATGGATCCAACAAGTGATTTTGTGTCATTGGTTGAACATTTATGTCATTTTTGTCCTCCCTAGGCTTATTCTAATCCAATTAGGGTTTTTAACCAATCTTGTGCATCCAATAAGTGATTTTGTATCATTGGTTGAACATTTAGGTCATTTTCGACCTCCCTAGGCTTATTCCAATCCAATTGGGTATTTTAACCAGTCTTGTGCATCCAATAAGTTTGTTTGTGTCATTGGTTGAACATTAAGGTCAATTTTGTCCTCCCTAGGATTATTCTAATCCAATTAGGGTTTTTAACCAATCTTTTGCATCCAATAAGTGATTTTGTGTCATTGGTTGAACAATTAGGTCATTTTCGTCCATCCTAGACTTATTCTAAGCCAATTAGGGTTTTTAACCAATCTTGTGCATCCAATCAGTGATTTTGTATCATTGGTTGAATATTTTGCTCATTTTCGTGTTCCCTATACTTATTCTAATCCAATTAGGGTTTTTATGACTCTTGTGCATCCAATAAGTTAGTTTATGTCATTGGTTTAACATTTAGGTCAATTTCGTCCTCCCTAGACTTATTCTAATCTAGTTAGGGTTTTTAACCAATCTTGTGCATCCAATAAGTGATTTTGTGTAATTGGTTGAACATTTAGGTCATTTTTGTCCTCCCAAGGCTTATTCTAATCCAATTAGGGTTTTTAACCAATTTTGTGCATCTAATAAGTGATTTTGTGTCATTGGTTGATCATTTAGGTCAATTTCGTCCTCCCTAGGCTTATAAAAATCCAATTAGGGTTTTTTTACCAATCTTGGGCATCCAATAAGTGATTTTGTGTCATTGGTTGAACATTTAGGTCATTTTTTTCCTCCCTTGGCCTATTCTAATCCAATTAGGGTTTTTAACCAATCTTGTGCATCCATTAAGTGATTTTGTGTCATTTGTTGAACTTTTAGGTCATTTTCGTCCTCCCTAGGCTTATTCTAATCCAATTAGGGTTTTAACCAATCTTGTGCATCCAATAAGTGATTTTGTATCATTGGTTGAACATTTAGGTCATTTTCGTCCTCCCTAGGCTTATTCTAATCCAATTGGGTATTTTAACCAAACTTGTGCATCCAATAAGTTCGTTTGTGTCATTGGTTGAACATTAAAGTCAATTTTGTCCTCCCTAGGCTTATTCTAATCCAATTAGGGTTTTTAACCAATCTTTTGCATCCAATAATTGATTTTGTGTCATTGGTTGAACTATTAGGTCATTTTCGTCCATCCTAGGCTTATTCTAAGCCAATTAGGGTTTTTAACCAATCTTGTGCATCCAATCAGTTATTTTGTATCATTGGTTGAATATTTTGGTCATTTTCGTGTTCCCTAGACTTATTCTAATCCAATTAGGGTTTTTAACGACTCTTGTGCATCCAATAAGTTTGTTTATGTCATTGGTTTAACATTTAAGTCAATTTCGTCCTCCCTAGACTTATTCTAATCTAGTTAGGGTTTTAAACCAATCTTGTGCATTCAAAAGTTATTTTGTGTCATTGGTTGAACATTTAGTTAATTTTCGTCCTTCTTAGGCTTATTCTAATCCAATTAGGGTTTTTAACCAATCTTGTGCATCCAATAAGTGATTTTGTTCATTAGTTGAACATTTAGGTCATTTTCGTCCTCCCTAGGCTTATTCTAATCTAATTATGGTTTTTAACCAATCTTGTGCATCCAATAAGTGATTTTGTGTTATTGGTTGAACATTTAGGTCATTTTCATTCTCCCTAGGCTTATTCTAATCCAATTAGGGTTTTTAACCAATCTTGTGCATCCATTAAGTGATTTTGTGTCATTTGTTGAACTTTTAGGTCATTTTCGTCCTCCCTAGGCTTATTCTAATCCAATTAGGGTTTTAACCAATCTTGTGGATCCAATAAGTGATTTTGTGTCATTGGTTGAACATTTATGTCATTTTTGTCCTCCCTAGGCTTATTCTAATCCAATTAGGGTTTTTAACCAATCTTGTGCATCCAATAAGTTATTTTGTATCATTGGTTGAACATTTAGGTCATTTTGTCCTCCCTACGCTTATTCCAATCCAATTGGGTATTTTAACCAGTCTTGTGCATCCAATAAGTTTGTTTGTGTCATTGGTTGAACATTAAGGTCAATTTTGTCCTCCCTAGGCTTATTCTAATCCAATTAGGGTTTTTAACCAATCTTTTGCATCCAATAAGTGATTTTGTGTCATTGGTTGAACAATTAGGTCATTTTCGTCCATCCTAGGCTTATTCTAAGCCAATTATGGTTTTTAACCAATCTTGTGCATCCAATCAGTGATTTTGTATCATTGGTTGAATATTTTGGTCATTTTCGTGTTCCCTATACTTATTCTAATCCAATTAGGGTTTTTAACGACTCTTGTGCATCCAATAAGTTTGTTTATGTCATTGGTTTAACATTCAGGTCAATTTCGCCTCCCTAGACTTATTCTAATCCAGTTATGGTTTTTAACCAATCTTGTGCATCCAATAAGAGATTTTGTATCATTGGTTGAACATTTAGGTCATTTTCTTCCTCCCTAGGCTTATTCTAATCCAATTAGGGTTTTTAACCGATCTTGTGCATCCATTAAGTGATTTTGTGTCATTTGTTGAACTTTTAGGTCATTTTCGTCCTCCCTAGGCTTATTCTAATCCAATTAGGGTTTTAACCAATCTTGTGGATCTAATAAGTGATTTTGTGTCATTGGTTGAACATTTATGTCATTTTTGTCCTCCCTAGGCTTATTCTAATAAAATTAGAAGTTTTAACCAATCTTGTGCATCCAATAAGTTATTTTGTATCATTGGTTGAACATTTAGGTCATTTTCGTCCTCCCTAGGCTTATTCCAATCCAATTGGGTATTTTAACCAGTCTTCTGCATCCAATAAGTTTGTTTGTGTCATTGGTTGAACATTACGGTCAATTTTGTCCTCCCTAGGCTTATTCTAATCCAATTAGGGTTTTTAACCAATCTTTTGCATCCAATAAGTGATTTTGTGTCATTGGTTGAACAATTAGGTCATTTTCGTCCATCCTAGGCTTATTCTAAGCCAATTATGGTTTTTAACCAATCTTGTGCATCCAATCAGTGATTTTGTATCATTGGTTGAATATTTTGGTCATTTTCGTGTTCCCTATACTTATTCTAATCCAATTAGGGTTTTTAACGACTCTTGTGCATCCAATAAGTTTGTTTATGTCATTGGTTTAACATTCAGGTCAATTTCGTCTCCCTAGACTTATTCTAATCCAGTTAGGGTTTTGAACCAATCTTGTGCATCCAATAAGTGATTTTGTATCATTGGTTGAACATTTAGGTCATTTTCATCCTCCCTAGGCTTATACTAATCTAATTAGGGTTTTTTACCAATCTTGTGCATCCAATAAGTGATTTTGTATCATTGGTTTAACATTTAGGTCAATTTCGTCCTCCATGGACTTATTCTAATCTAGTTAGGGTTTTAAACCAATCTTGTGCATTCAAAAGTAATTTTGTGTCATTGGTTGAACATTTAGTTAATTTTCGTCCTTCATAGGCTTATTCTAATCCAATTAGGGTTTTTAACCAATCTTGTGCATCCAATAAGTGATTTTGTGTCATTGGTTGAACATTTAGGTCATTTTCGTCCTCCCTAGGCTTATTCTAATCTAATTAGGGTTTTTAACCAATCTTGTGATTCCAATAAGTGATTTTGTGTCATTGGTTGAACATTTAGGTCATTTTCATTCTCCCTAGGCTTATTCTAAACCAATTAGGGTTTTTAACCAAACTTGTGCATCTATTAGGTGATTTTGTGTCATTTGTTGAACTTTTAGGTCATTTTCGTCC